>OX387422.1:90358854-90853338 GCA_947563755.1 Lochmaea crataegi | reverse complement strand
CGTGTAATATATGTTATATTTCTGTTGTGAAATTTGTTATTTAATGATTTTATTTGACAATTAAACATTTTTACCTATATTTTTTGTTATTTAGATATTGGTTCGGTATATGTAATATATATTATCGTTTACTCGCCACTGTCGCTAAATACAGCCACGTGTTCTCCGCTTAAATACATATTTTTTTCACTTTGAAAACAATCAATAAACTGCAAGCAAGAAATCCAGTAATTTGCTAGTTAACGTAGGGTGATTCAATAAGCCCTCTCGAGTCCACATTATGTAAGTACAAACAGCACTAAAAAATATCTCTATCACCGACTTACCTGTTGTTAGTAAGTGGATTCGTCTAATACAAGATATATTTTTTATAACAAGCGAAAACAAATAATAAAAATATAAATCAGTTGAACTACGATTTTTGAGTTATTGATTTTTTGGCAGTACAGTTCACACATATACAGCGTTGCTGAAAAGTCTCGCACCAAGGGATTATCTTTGAAACGGATAAAAGGAAAGTATGAGACGTTATTCCGTATATTTTATAGCAAATGTCAAATGTTTTTGACGTCAGCGTTTAGCGTACGGCCGCAATCTTGATTTTTTTGGAATGGCAGCCTAGGTCGAGTGAAGTATCACAAATAAGCTTATTTTTTTCTCTTTCCAAAAATAATAGCAATGTATCACTTTAATACAAAATGTCTTATAAAATATCAGTTTTATTTTTCTAAATTGAATTGTACTGTACTAATGATATGACCTTTGTAGCTTTTTAAAATCAAACAAAAAACAATAGTAGGCATTAAAAACGTCAACCACATCATGATTTATGTAAAAATTGTAAAAACTGATACTAATTTCAAATTAGCACGAAGTGTAAAAGAAAATTAACAACAATGGCAAATTTATCGGAAAAACAACGAATCGAAATTTTAATGTTAGTTGGATTTGGTGATCGCAAACGTTCCCATGACGAAGCGGCTCATCTTTTTTAACGATTTATATCCTGAATGCTCTCCTATAAGTAGATCTACAGTTACGAGATTAATAAATAAATTGAATGAGACTGTGTAAAGGATATTCCAAGTTCTAGTAGAACGAAAAGTGCAACCAATGAAGATAAAACTTTAGTTGTTCTATTAGATGTTCAAGAAAACCCTAAAACATCCACAAGTGTATTGGCCAGAAATCATGGTATTTGTATACAGTCTATACAAACTATTCTGATAAAAATAACTTTTATCCGTATAAAGCTCAAAATCTCCAAGAATTGGCTGAGGATGATTTTGATAAACGATTACAATTTTGTGAAACAGTTGCAGAGAAGATTAGGATGCAAAACAATTTCTTAGATTTTTTGGTATTCAGTGATGAAGCCACATTTTTCTTGAACGGTTTTGTTAACAGACATAATTGCCGGTACTGGTCAAATTTCAATCCGCACTGGTTTGAGGAGTTTTGTACACAGTGACCACAAAAAGTTAATGTGTGGGCGGGTTTGGTGAAAAGCCATTTGATCAGTCCTTTTTTTATTGAACGTACGCTTACCGGTGCTAAATATCTTGATTTACTCCAAAATGAAAATATACCTGAAATAAATAGATTATTTCCTAATATGAACGTATACTTCCAACAGGATGTCGCATCTCCACATTATCAAATAGACGTTAGGCAATATTTAAATACAATTTTTCCTCAGAAATGGATTGGTCGAAGAGGTGCAATTGTGTGGCCAGAAAGAACTCCCAACTTGACACCACTTAATTTGTTTCTCTGGAGCTACCTGAAAGACCGCGTTTATGTTAACAGACTAACTAACTTGAATGATTTAAAGGATCGCATGCAGGGAATTACTCCACAAATGATCAAAGATTCTATTCGTAGGTTCGAATAGAGATTTTATCATTGTCAACAAACAAATGGCCAGCATTTTGAGGACTTATTGTGATGAAGTTTTGTTTAAAATAGCAATTTTAATATTTTTGTTAAATTTCTATTCTAATTTCCGCGTAAAGTGATACATTGCTATTATTTTTGAAGAGAAAAAAATCTTCTTTGCGATACGTCACTCGACCGTTTGCGATTTCAAAAAATTCAAGATGGCGGCCGTCAAAAACATTTGACATTTGCTCTAAAATATGCAAAATGAAGTCTCATTCATCGTCCTAGAATTTCAACTTTCCCTTTATCCGTTTCAATGATAATCCCTTGGTGCGAAACTTTTCATCTGTATATTGCTGCTTTCCTAACTTGTTAGTATTTTAATTTTAAGATTTCTGAGTTTCTGCCCCCTCATAGTTCACTTCAAACTGATATTAAAGTAACCACACAAAATGGATTCTCGTTGGATTTTTTAAATACTTTTATATTTTTATAACCCTTTGTGAATAACATAGTGAGAAAGTTTTAAACAGTTTTTATGTCTAGTATTAATCATGTCAATTTTTGGAGTGTTGGATTTTGGCAAGAAATCAACCATTCAAACAACAGTAATTTTGTGTTATTTCTTTTAGGGCATTTATTCTTCAAGGCAGGTCACACTTGACATCCTTAAAATTGCTAACCGACGCCAGATTTTTCCAGTTTTTTTTCCACGGCTCCTTAACTTTATCGACTTTATCAACGGATAGTAAAAGATTGTAACAGAAATTTCAGGGGTAACTTTGAATTTATATAAAGGCTCTAAGTGACCCACACACTTTCAACCTTCGATAATTGATGAATGAATAGTCCACTATACTGAAAACACACTATTCAGAACTGCTCTACCTATGAAAATACCACTTTTTGCATTTGCAAAATACGATTTAAGCGAATACCCAATCAAAAGCAAATGAACGATCAGACAGTGTTCATTTGTTCCACAATAGCACGTGATAGTGGGTATTTACTAATGAGCGAGTAGATTTAAATTTATTAAAGAGAATGCACTAAAGTAATGATCTAATACAAATTATAAAAATATAATCTATTGAGGATACAGATCATTGATACCTGTTGTGAATATTATTAGATCTATGGTCATAGAACACTGACAGTTGAAGGTCAGGGCGGACACAGAGGTGAGGTTAAGTCAATAAAGCACATGTTGTAAAATCATCTTATAACATCATGTACTAAATTAAACATATAAAATTAAACAATTGTGTTTTAACTAATACAACAATACCTTCACAGGAGTTAGCTTACAATTTTAGAATGCGTACTTAAAAATATTTTATAAATACCCTTCGTGGTTAAGATAAACTAATGTCAATCGCTCATATGTCAAACAAGATAAAATTATTATAATCGATACCAATCATTTTTTAACATTTATTCACTCTGTGTTATAGCTTCGTAAACAAGTGTTATAGCTTCGTAAACAAATAAGCCACGAAGAAAATCTTACCACACTAATGCCTAATATGGCATATCCGGAATGGCATCTATATATTTCGGCATATTTGTTGCAATCTTTTTAAAACTAAAGTTAGGAGAGGCTATGAAATTGGATAGTTTGTTGTTGGGATATGTTGGTAAGCCTATTACTAGTAATTTATTAAACAAATAAACTATGGAAATGAATTCTATTATTCTGATTTGAAAATCTCATCTCGAATTGTTTTTGTATTATATACCTACGTTATATACTGTTATATACAAATACATGTCCCCATTAATACGTATACAAAACTGAAATGCTTTACACACATTCAGTTACCATAACTTTTCAACGGGGGCGCTACTTGACAGTATAAGAGACGTCCGCACAAGGTAGGTTAGAAAATTGTTGTTTCACACACATTGGAAATGAAAAAATTAACATCATTGTGGGGTCACTTCAATAAACTAGGTACCGTTCGAATCAGAACAAGAAGGAGAAGCGATTGAAATGCATTTATCATTGTGTGGACGTGTGTTTGTCCCCACAATACCGGCGGTCCACACAATGTCTGCTATATTCAGGTTAATGTCCACACAATGATTGCGCGACATACGCACACACACACACACACACACACACACACACACACACACACACACACACACACACACACACACACACACACACACACACACACACACACACACACACACACACACACACACACACACACACACACACACACACACACACACACACACACACACACACACACACACACACACACACACACACACACACACACACACACACACACACACACACACACACACACACACACACACACACACACACACACACACACACACACACACACACACACACACACACACACACACACACACACACACACACACACACACACACACACACACACACACACACACACACACACACACACACACACACACACACACACACACACACACACACACACACACACACACACACACACACACACACACACACACACACACACACACACACACACACACACACACACACACACACACACACACACACACACACACACACACACACACACACACACACACACACACACACACACACACACACACACACACACACACACACACACACACACACACACACACACACACACACACACACACACACACACACACACACACACACACACACACACACACACACACACACACACACACACACACACACACACACACACACACACACACACACACACACACACACACACACACACACACACACACACACACACACACACACACACACACACACACACACACACACACACACACACACACACACACACACACACACACACACACACACACACACACACACACACACACACACACACACACACACACACACACACACACACACACACACACACACACACACACACACACACACACACACACACACACACACACACACACACACACACACACACACACACACACACACACACACACACACACACACACACACACACACACACACACACACACACACACACACACACACACACACACACACACACACACACACACACACACACACACACACACACACACACACACACACACACACACACACACACACACACACACACACACACACACACACACACACACACACGCGCGCGCCTACTTTTAATCTGGTATCCAAAACTTGTTCACCTACTTTAATTATACATTGCTACCTGTAAACATTTTCATCATGAGGATGGTTTTTTTGCCAGATCCGGCTTTTTTGCATTGAATTCTTCCCACTGAAACCAACACCAATAAGCGATAAGCATCAGTTTCAACTGTAGCTGCCATATTTTAAAATAGAACAGTTTGTGAGATAATACTGCCCAAACGTCGTGAGACACCCTGTATAAATAACATTTAAACATGTATCACTACAAATATTAACAACACTTTATTGTTAATTTATGTACTTACTGTTGTACTAATAAAAGAATATTTAAATAAAACTTTCATTTAATCAGTACCAAGGTTATTTTAAAAAAATCACACATTATCTTAACAAAAACTAACTACATAAACATATCATCATATCCTGGAGGTGGGAAATCATCATTGTCCGGTCTGTTTGGCCTTCTTGGAGGAGAGCGATCAACATCAGGAGGTCTAAAAGGATCAAATCTAGCTCCAGGAGGAATTGCGCCCGGTGGAAGACCTACATTTCCACCTGGAACTATCCCACCAAGTCCTCCTCCAAATGACGGTCCTGGAGGTTGGAATAACATTCCTCCTCCACCTATACCGCCTAGAGGATCCAAATCACTACGTCCATAATTACCTGGTCCAATGTTTGGCTGCATGGGAATTAATGGTACAATATTTTGTGGTGGTAGTACTCTTAAAGGATCATCTTGTGACCTTGCTTCATTTCTACGACTAATACTTTCAGTTTGATTTGAAGTTTCTTTCGTTTTAGAAGAAATAACAACTTTATTGATAAGTTGTAATTTAATTTGTTTAACTATATCTTTGTTTTTGGGAATCATTTCATTCAAGGGTCCTGATTTAGAAGCGACACTCCTTGTATTTAATTGTAAAAAAGACACAGTACCTTCATCAATTCTTATTAAGTTTATCATTACGGCATCATCCAAGTGAGTAGCTTTCATTATGTACAACTTCCCTTGATAAACATATCTAATTGAATAGTTTTCATTCCAGTTTTTAGGGAGAGATTCGGATTTCGGTTCATCGCCGTCTAGTACTTTGGATTCTCCTAAACCAATACATCTAAAACCATTTGAAACCAAAACCAAATGTGTTAGACATACTAAAACATCTTGGTTATTTTTAATATCTCTTTGAACGCTGCTATAAAGCAGATCCCATCCAAAAACAGATTCTGCCATTTTGAAAGTGCTGTTTACACTCGAATTTATTTGTGAATTTTTACACTTTTAACGTTAAAATTGGACTTCGTATCTTAATTAATGACTAAACAATAAGGTTATGTATTTTTGTATGAAATCAGAGTTGTCTCTGATGAAAAACAACATAATCGAAATCGATTCATACATCGGTAATTCGATTGATCGATTAACTACAATGAAAATAGAGAGGGTAACTCGGATAATTAAAAGATCAAACACGTAAAATCAACTACTTACTTCATCTGCTCGCTTATTCCATTTCTGTCTTGTTTGTCTGTATATATTTAAAAATCTTCTAAGCTTGGGACCCAATTTCTTTTCTATTTGAGATGGCGTTGAACTCAATAAAAAATATTCCAACGCCATAGATTTAATTGGTTTTGCAGGCTGCTCTTTTACTACAGCCTGAGATCTTTCAGGTATTCTAATGTTGGGAAAAAAGTAGTAGATACAAAATTTTTAAAACAATTTAGTGAAATAATTGTAAAGTAGTCAGTAAAAGTAGTTGCAACCATTGTAGCTGTCTATATTGGACAAACTCAATTCAAAAGTTCCAACGATATAATCAACATTTTTGAGTTGTAACCATGGAAGCTATACAAGGAGATCGAACTCATACGGGAAAATTGACAAAAAGTGTCCTCAAAATCGTCAATCTAAGCAGTTTGTTTTTTCACCCTGGCGTCGCGCATTGTGGTAGTTTTCCAATTACAGCATTAAAGCGCATTATGCGGCATAGTGCTCAATGGCGAATGTTCCAACTACAGCATCGCTTCGCACAATCGAGCACTTTGAAAAGTACTGCTTTGGGGTAATGCGCGCATTGATACCAACTCAGGAGCAGAAAATATGAGAATTGTTTTTCTTTAAGTTGGCGTTGATAAGAATTATGATAGTTTTCCAATTACAGCGCATAATGCGACTCAGTGGCGCACAATGCCGAGGTGTGTTAATGCGTAATTGGAACGTGCATTATATTTTCTGCTACTGAGCTGGTATCAATGCGCGCATCACCCCAAAGCAGTACTTTCCAAAGTGCTCGATTGTGCGACGCGTTGCTGTAGTTGGAACATTCACCGTTGAGCACTATGCCGCATAATGCGCTTTAATGCTGTAATTGGAAAACTACCTTTGTTTACACTATTATTAATAATATTGTTTATTGTTGAAATAATTTCTAAAACTTTCGACGTAATTTTTGTAAAATATCAAAAACCGAATTTAGATTGTGTTAAAGAGTAAATCTAAATATGGGTGAAGGTACGCAACTTCTTGTTTTTTGGTATTATGTTTAAAGCGTAAATAATTTTCATTTGAATAATCAAATAGAAAATTGTCAATACAAATTTATTTTACTTTTGTCAGCACTGCAATGGTTGGCTAAGTCTATGAATGTTTTTTGCTCACAACACTGAACCTTGTGCACTCTGCCGGTGCACTTGAAAACTAATGGACGTTCCAATTAAGGCTACATTCGTAATCAATTCGCTGGCCAAGTGGCACTTTGGCACGAAAGCTAAGCAAATCTATTTCAGTGTGATCGTTCACAACGCAATTTGGCGTCAGAGTTGAAGTTGAAGTCGTCGAAATTTCTTGCAAGCTGCAAACTTTCACTTCGACTTGCACTTCGTGCCGGCTATGGGACATGCGCATTAATTTTTGTTATTTGTTTTTTGATATATCTGACATCTGTCTGATAGTCCATCACTACTAAACTCCAGTATATACTGCTATAAAAAATAAATCCAAATCCAAATTATATATTATAACCTCAGACTGAAGTAAATACAGACAGAATCATGCTTCGACCATAGGTTGAAGGAATCCTGACAATTATTTAGGTACGAACGCGCTTGCGTTAAAGTCGACTTTGAAGTTATTGTGAATGGCAAATTTCGTGCCGACTTGCGTGCCAAAGTGCCACTTGGCCAGCGAATTGATTACGAATGTAGCCTAAGCATTGTTCCATCTCAGCATTTATTTATTTTATTTATTTATTCACGGGCAAGCCCAATTCACATAAAAATTACATTGTTAGAAATTACAGTGTTAAAAGTTACAATGTTAAAAATTACAGTGTTGAAAACAAAAACAAAGAGAAAAAAAAAACATGTAAAATTAAATTTGAGAGTGATAACACTACAACATCAATAGGCAATCAAACATTTTAAAAACATTTTAAAAATATATCAAAGTTTAAGCTCTAGCAGATGCTTTTTAAATTTGAAAGTTGACACATTAAAAATTGAAATGTCCTCAATAGAGTTAGCTAATCTAAGTGTCCTAGGGAGAAAACTATTCATTGCATAGTTGTACCTATGAAAAGAAACATGAAAGGTTTGCACCTGCCTGGTAAGACGAGGTGGAACAAATAAATATATTTTAGAGAGAAGCTCAGGACTATTACATATTCCATTTAATATATTGAAAAGCTGTATTAGATCTCTTTGCTTTCTGCGAATCTCTAGGGTAGGGATGTTTAAGAATAGTTCCAAAATATCATAACGATGGTAGACATGCATCTTAAAGGCAATGTATCTTAGAAATTTGTGCTGAACAGATTCTAGTTTCGCTTTATAAGTAATGTAATGCGGAGACCATACTGGAGAACAATAATCTAGGTGTGTTCTGACCAGAGAGCAATAAAGAGACTTAATAGCAGTGATGCTAGTGAAATCACAAGTGGTCCTCTTTATAAAACCTAACATCTTCATAGATTTTTGAATAGCAGCAGTAACATGGGACTTATAAGTGAGTGAGGAGTCTAATATAACACCAAGGTCTTTTATTTGCGAAACAGAATTTAAAGTTTCATTATTAATGCTATAATCAAAAGCTATTGGGTGATGTATTCGATGAAAACGCATAATATGGCACTTGGATGCATTTAGACTCATATTATTTTGTTTACACCAATTTGATAAGCTATTTAAATCAGATTGTAAAATTGAAGCATCATCATTACTATTAACTACTTTAAAACATTTGAGGTCATCAGCAAATAACAAAGCTTTGCTACCTTGAAAGCAATACATAATATCATTAATGAATAAGTTAAACAATAATGGTCCAAGATGAGACCCTTGGGAAACTCCAGAAGTTACAGGAAAAGTATGAGAATAGTAATGATTAACTCTTACCATTTGTAATCTATTCATTAGATAGCTACGTAACCATTGTAATACAGGACCTTCCACACCATACAAACAAAGTTTATGTAGCAAGAGTTCATGATTGACCCTGTCGAAAGCTTTGGAAAAATCAGTGTACACAGTATCGATCTGCAAACCCCTCTCCAAAGCATCAGACAAAAAGTCAACATATGTGAGTAAACCCAATTCTGCAGACCTTTTAGAGGTGAAACCAAATTGTTGCGATGTCATAATGCTCGAGCAGTCGTAGGTAAGATAATCAGTAATAATACTTTCAAAGATTTTGGGAATTATGCTGAGGATAGATATAGGACGATAATTTGTGATGTCAGATTTTCTACCTGATTTATAAACTGGAGTGACATATGATGTTTTCCAGTAATCCGGAAATTCGCCAGTAACAAGAGACTTATTAAATATATGAAAGAGCGGACGAGATAAAATAAAGCTAAATTTCTTAAGAAAAGTGGGAGGAATTCCATCAGGACCAGGACCTTTTTTAACATCAAGTTTTGATAATTTTGCATAAATGTTCGAGATTTCAATATGATAATGGAATACATTTACTTTTGAAGAGATCTGAACATCTTGCAGATCCAGACGTTGATTTGAATAAACTGATGAGAAATGTTTGGCAAATAGATTTGCAATATCATTCCCGTTACAAGCAGTGCAGTCTCCAAGAGCCATTTTATCAGGTATAGTGTTGTTCTCCCTCTTACTGCTTACAAATTTCCAAAAAAAATTAACATTATTTGTAACAGAATTTTCAGTTAATATTATATAATTTCTATAACACTCTCGCGATAAAAGTTTACACTGAGCTCTTAATCTACTAAATTCTACATAGTTTTCAGGACACCTAGTAATCTTGTAGATTTTGTGAGCTAATTTCTTCTCGCTTAACAGTCTCTTTAGCTCTGGAGAATACCAACATTGTGCGCCACTGAGTCGCATTATGCGCTGTAATTGGAAAACTACCTGTATATACCTAAGATACCATTTTAAAACTGTCACGACAATAACCTTACTTATATTTTACCAATTTGACAGTAGGCAAATAGTAAACATTACTTGTGAATTATAAAAACTAGAAAATTAAAATTGTTAAAAATTTATAATGTTGAAATTTATTGGTAGTGCAGATTATTTAAAAGGAAGACGTGAATTGAATTTAATTTAAGTAAACCAGAGTTTTTTCAGTTACCAAAAATAATAAGAAATATTCAAAGATAAAAATAAAGTAGGAAAGGAAATATTTATTATGATAGACTTAAATTATATACCTTACTTGTGAGAAGTCTAGAAACAGCACAATTGCACACAAAATACTTTACTTTTGCTGATGACATTATTATGTTCTATACAAGTACAATTTAAGAGAACTGGAAGAAAAAAGGTGAACAAAGATTTGAAGAAAAACCAGAGATGGTTGATAAGGATTAAGCTGTAATACTAATTTGAAAATATTACTGGCATGTTCTTTATACAAAAAATATGAATTCAGTTGATATTCAGATAATAACAGGAAATGAAAATATAAATAAGGTGAGAACATACATTGAAGCAAATATATACATCAAATAGAATAAAATTTATGTTTGCCAATTATTGGTGCACTTTACCAATGTAGGGATTACTAAAACCGTAAAACATTGAAACTAATCGGTGACACTTATTTCTTACCAATCTTCAGCTACCTAATTCCAGTGTGGCACACTTGTAGTATAACATTCATAGATAAAACACAGAGGATTCAAAATAGGGTAGTGAATGTTTTGTGCAAGTTCAGTTACAGAACGTCCACAGTTATATATTTTGTGTACGTACTTATGTATGTTACTAATTGTGACTTTCCACTGTGTGTATGCGCTTCATTAGGAAATAAACTTTTGTAAATTGCAATTTTTGTATTTTTAAAGTACTTAAAAAATTATTTTCATGTATGATACGGAATTATTTAAATATATTTTATATTGAAAATATGTGCATGAACTAATGTCATTAGTAAGTTGTACCTATTGATTGAAAATATATTGTATTTTTCACTGTTATTGAACAGATTGAAGATTATGCATTGAGTTTTAAGACTGTGGGCTTCATCCTATACATGCTAAACCATTTCAGTATTCTGTTATAAGTTTTTGTAGCATATTTACTGTTATTTTGAGATTATTATGACTGATCAAAGCAATGTCATCTCGATACTGCAATATGTATGTTTGCAAATTTAAATGTTCTGTTGCTAAATCATAGTTGTAACAAGATAGATAGATTGTAGAGCAAATAGGACAGTGAGGAACACTGGAGAAGTCCTTAGATGTTTGGAATAAAACTGTAATTCACTTTTACTTGTGGTGTTCTATCACTAAGGTAGTTTTAAAGATTAATAGCAAGTATTTAGAACACATCATTTCATATAGTTTGTAGAACATACCACAGTTCCAAACACCATCAAACGCTTCAGTAATGTCTAGAAAAATAGCAGCACTATGGTTTCATCATAGACTAGAGGGTTGTATATTTGATGTCAGGTTCGATAGTGAATGCATAGTTGAGCATCTGGTATCAAGATATAGATGTATTTTCTGATATCCATCAGTTAAAATTTTTTACAAGAGTAGCCAAAATTTACTGATTATATCTTTGAACAATGTTTAATGATCGAAGGATTGTACATTTTATATTTAGGTAAAAGAAGTTACATAGTGTGTAGTAAATTACTTCTCGTGCAACTCTCTGTATATTCAATATTTTCATAATTTCTTCTTGTAAAGGCTTGACCAGTTTGGAAGCAATCATCTTTTCGTTCATTTCATGGAAAGTAACCTAAAATATTAGATATTATTAATTATGTAATTGTTTTATTACTTCTTATTAATAGGACCAAATTTGTGTGTTATTAGAGCTTATGACTACTGGCTATTTATCTATACATACCTTCTATGTTTTCAAACTGTATTTCTTCTAGTTGCAATTCTCAATTATTCAAAGGCCATTTAATATAGTACATTTGAAGTGGCACATTTCCTCCAAGCATTTCAAGTGATTTTTCCTTTTTTTCCACCGTTTTTTCATATTTTAGTGTAGCTAATATTTTTTTACTATTTAGGAAGCCAGATTCTGAAAAACTTTATACATACATAAGTATTGTAAACATATCTCTTTATTCATCTTCAATTTATTTTTTATAATTGGGCAATCCAACTTGTGAACTTATTGGTTCTAGAATATACTTACTTGCACGTGGAGTGTCTTCTTTATTCTTCAAATTTCTCTTTTAAAGACTTACACTCATTCTTACTGTGCTGGACCTTTAAGTGTGTTCTAAAATTCCATACTGAAGAGAAGACATGATATTCATATTTTTCATCGCGTAAAAACATAAATACATTCAGCAGAACAGAGTGGAACTAATTATTTTACCACCAAACGATTACAATTTTCGATATTTTTGAAAACGAGGACAAAAAACGGATTTCTTATTCACAATATTTTCCATTTCTGTGACCTAACCTCACTTACCTCACACGTGAACAGCGAACTGTCAAAGAAGCTAGCAACCAATAAAACATAATGAAATCGAGTTTTATGATTGGCTGTCGTCAGATTTTTTGGTGCCTTAGCATATGTGGTGCCCTCTATAATGACCAGAAATTGGAATACATGGAGTTCGATCTCCTTATCTAGCCTCCATGGCTGTAACTCTGAATTTGGAGAATTTGTATTTTTAAAAGTATACTTACCTGCTTGTACTAACGATATCCTTTTCTAAATGTAAGCATGCAGTGTGTAACGTGCCTACCTTCTTACACGTGGCTCCTGCCACAAGAACACGTCACTATGGACACCCTTGATGCAAAATTCGGTTTTAAATCTCGGGCGCCAGATTATTAACGTGGTTTGCTACACGGCCCCTTGACCCTTAGCGTCAAGAGTTCCAGATAGCCTCAGATGGAGGTTACGGAAAATTCCAGGGGTCTTGTTGAACTAACTTTATTTACCTAATTACAATCAAATATGGATCCTCCAATTTATAAATTACGGGTTAATGAAGGAAAAGGGGTTCAGCAGAGTTGTATACTATCTACGGTTTAGTGTATGCCTACGATCACACAATAGGTCGGTATATAACAAAATAATCAAAAAGAAACTTTTAGTCTATTAATACTCTGTGGTCTATTTTACGAATAATTCTATAGTGACAAGCAAATTAACAGGGAAGAGAAAATAAGCTATCTATACCATATACTTGGTACTTTGACGGACATAACGGTCAGGTTATCAAATACGGTTCAAATCTACCGGGTTTAACGGGGTCCCTAATGCACGATTTAGATCTGCCGGGTAATCAAACAAATTGTGGCTAAGCCTCTTCCAAGTCTGATTAACCTTTGAATCTAAATAAAGCCGGTAACTATTATTCCGAAAAAAATAAAATTTAAGAACGAATTAGATCTGCCGGGAAATCAAGCAAATTGTGGCTAAGCCTCTTCCAAGTCTGATTAACCCTTGAATCTAAATAAAGCCGGTAACTATTATTCCAAAAAAAATTTTTTCCCACGAGTTAAACGGTACCCAGCTATCGACACAAAGAGTAAAAATATTGGTACTAGCATAAAATTAAAATATTATAATCCACTTGGATATAAATTTAATATAAAACTACTGAGAACCAAAAGCATAAAATAATTCGAGAATCCACTAATAATTCATATCAGTTAATTAATATATAATAAACGCTGCGAATAAAATTCGAAATCAAATTACAGTTCACAAATCTTTATTTCCGTATAAAAGAAACAAATAAAAAAAACCAATTTCAATTCAACAACAAAAGAAAAAAATAGCCGGTCGGAAAATTTTCAAAGAATACATTCAACAATTTAATATTAAGCGGCGGTACGGAAAGTTTCGAATACACAGTTTATTTGTAAAAATGATTTACCTTATAAAATACAGCTTCCACACACAATCGTAATGCACTAAATTTTACAATACTTTACGGTTTATCGGTTATCGGAAGAAAGTTGAGAGAAGAGTCACGAAATTAAAATTTTTCTGAATAATTGAGAGCCGGAATGAATCAGAGACGGAATCAATCAGCGCCTCTTCTATCAATTGTTCGCTAATTTATACCCAAAATTCGAGTTACATTTTTCGGCCGTAGTTTTGGTGAGGGAATTAAACGTGAAATTTATCTACTTACAACAAAAAGTTGTACCTGTACTGAACGGCTTCGGCTTTAATTAAAATGGTGTATATACCGGGCGTCCCTTCAGTTGAAAAATTTAAATATCGGAAATGAATAAATTGTGTATAGTAGAATTTGGATGTGCGTAACTCGGACTTATACTAAAATATACAACGGTAATAACGAAAAAAAATCAATGCGGTAGTAGAAAGGGTGGTAAAGTAACGAGTTATATACACCCTAGTGGTAAAATAAAATCTATTACGGAAAAAAATAAAAATTAAACTTGCAAAAAAAATAACTCGTTACACACCCCCTTTACTTCGCTAAAAAAAAATTAATGAGCGAAAGTGCAACTTTCGGACATTACATTTTTTTTAAACACCACCTTATACCTAACTATAAAAAAGGTGAGAAAACAAAACTGTGATCCAGGGTGTAGCGTCTCACAGCCTGGAACGTCGGCGTCTGGTTGATTGGTCTGGATGGGGCGATCCTCTTCCACGGGACGACTGTCTTCGGTATGACCTGGAGCAGCGTCCGGCTGCTTCCAGAGCGGGGCGGGGTCGTTCGGTGCCGATGCTACACTGGATGGAAGCATCCTGCATTCGTCGGGGTTCGTCGCTACTGGAGACCAGGTGCGCTTGTACTGCCGCCGATCGGGTACGGGGGCCGCGTCGATCACACATTCTCGGGACATCCGGCCCACATCTCCAACAGAGATCATCCGTCAGGGTGATGAACTTGCCGGTTACCATTCGTTCTTGCGGCAAGTGGGTCTCTGGCGGTTTTTGCTGTGACGGTTTGTACTGTTGACATCGCAGACACCTCTTTTAGGTGTAGCAATTCCCAGATGACCAGCATTCGGATTATCATGGTTTTCTTGCAACACCCGGGTTCGGTCGGGCTTTGCTATACACAGTTTGCAGGGATCGGACATTTCTGGCTTTCTGAAATCATTGATATCCCAGAAATGACGGTATAGACGGTCTTCTTTAATGCAGTAGTCCGGAAACTTCTCTGGATCCTTCTGGACCTCTTCCTTCCTGTTCCGGTACCACGAACATTCGGCGGTTACATCGGTCAAATAGATTGCGGACGGTGAATCGGTCTCGGCGGTCATTGGTAGCGGATTTCTGGACAAAGCGTCGGCCACACGATTTAGAGCACCTTTACGGTACTGTATCTCGAAATCATACTGTTGTAGAAAAATACTCCACCTGGCTAAACGTCCGGACGGACTAGATATGGAATGCAGCCATCTAAGAGAGTGATGATCGGTGACAACCGTGAAATGGTAGCCCTCTAAATAAGGACGCATCTTTTCAATCCCCCAAACAACGGCAAGACATTCTTTCTCGGTGCCGGAGTAACTTTTCTCGGTAGGACTCAGGGTGCGGCTTGCATACGCTACTACGAGCTCGTGGCCCTCCTTCTGCTGGGTAAGGGCTATTCCCAAACCATATTCGGAGGCATCGGTTTGTAGAGTGAACGGTACGGAGAAATCAGGACAGCTCAAAACGAGTGCTTCCGACAGACAGGTTTTGATTCTAGCGAACGCGGCTTCTTGTTCCTCGGCCCACTTCCATCGCTGAGATTTGCGGAGTAATTTCGTTAACGGAGCTACCTTTTCTGAAAACGATGGTACAAACCTCCTATACCAGGATGCTACTCCCAAGAATCTTCTCAGTTCTCGGATATTTCTCGGGGCTGCATTACTATCTCCCAGCTCTACGAGAAACAACGAACAGACTTCGGTAACAGATTGCTCCTTGCCAACCCCTAACACCAGGGAAGACTCAGAGACTTCGGAAACAGATTGCTCCTTGTCGACCCCTACCACCAGGGAAGACGCAGAGACTTCGGAAATATATTGCTCCTTGTCAACCTCTAACACCAGGGAGGACGAAGAGACTTCGGAAACAGACTGCTCTTTGTCAACCCCTAACACCAGGAAAGACGCAGATACTTCAGAAACGGTTTGCTCCTTATCAACCCCTAACACCAGGGAAGATTCAGAGACTCCGGGCACAGGTTGCTCCGTTTCGACCCCTAACTCCAGGGAAGACGCAGAGACTTCGGAACAAATGCTCCTTGTCGACCCCTAACTTCAGGGAGGACGCAGAGACTTCGGAAACAATTTGCTCCTTGTCGACCCCTAACTCCAGGGAGGACGCGGAGACTTCAAGAACGGACTGCTTTTTGTCAACCCCTATCTTCAGGGAGGACGCAGAGACTTCGGAAACAATTTGCTCCTTGTCGACCCCTAACTCCAGGGAGGACGCGGAGACTTCAAGAACGGACTGCTTTTTGTCAACCCCTATCTTCAGGGAGGACGCAGAGACTTCGGAAACAATTTGCTCCTTGTCGACCCCTAACTCCAGGGAGGACGCGGAGACTTCAAGAACGGACTGCTTTTTGTCAACCCCTATCTTCAGGGAGGACGCAGAGACTTCGGAAACAATTTGCTCCTTGTCGACCGCTAACTCCAGGGAAGACGCAGAGACTTCGGAAATAGATTGCTCCTTGTCAACCCCTAACACCAGGGAGGACGAAGAGACTTCGGAAATAGATTGCTCCTTGTCGACCCCTAACTCCAGGGAGGACGCGGAGACTTCAGAAACAATTTGCTCCTTGTCGACCTTTAACTCCAGGGAGGACGCAGAGACTTCGGAAACAAACAGATTTACAGAACGGCGGTCTTTCCTAAGACGATGGGTGGTTTCTTCTCTATATATTATCGGTACAGCGGAATTGACTTCTTTCATAGGCCGGTTCACGGCCTCCAATATTCCAACAGGACTGACCAATTGTGAACGCCTCACGAGTTTATCTCTCACGTATATTTCTCCGGTTCCTAACTCCAGCCGGAAATTATACTTTCGGAGGACATCATGTCCTAATACAATGTCGGTTATTAGACCAGGGAAATGCTCCAACGAACCCTCCTTTGTGACGTCATCGATTTTCCATTTCAGCTCATATATGTCGGTGATGGAGACTAGATTTCCATTAGCTAAACGGGCCTTCGTAGCTTGACGGGAGGTAGTTTGCTTTCTTTGGGAAAAAGTCTTAGCTACTTGATCACCAATATACGACTTTGCTGCTCCGGTATCCAATAATGCTCTAAACATATGATTTTCTATTTTGACGTCTATGTGCGGTCGGGGGTCGCTCATTTCTGCTGGCGGTTCGGTATGAGAGGCAAAGATTTGCGGAAGCTGTGTCGGCCTCTCTTCGGTACAACTTCGGTTTAGTTTTCCTGCCTCCTGCAGGAACAGTCTCGGGAAAATACTCCTTCCTTCTCGCAACGAGAACAGAATATCTTCGGCGGGTTTTGACAGTTGTTCCTGTAATGTCCAGATTCACCACAACGGAAACAGATGGGTGGCCGGGAAGATGATCCAAACGGTTGACGAGTATCAGGCGGCGGACGGCGAGGAGTATCGGTCGGTGACGGTTGGCTGGGACCGGCGATGGGCTCTCTGGATGGCCCAGGCATCGTGTTGTGAAAAGGTCCATATCTCGGTGAATTCATTTGCCCTGGACGGGGATTTGGTCCCCTGTTCGGTCCAGTGTGGTTGGATACAGACTGGACTTCCTTCCTGAGGAGCTCATATTCCCTGACCACCTGACAAAAGGAGGAAAAATCGTCTCAAAGTCCCCTTTTAGGATTTGCAGATGGTATTCGGGCAACAGGTTACGGTACAGCCATGCTAACTGCTGTTCGGGAGTTAGCTTTCCATGTCTTCGCATCAAAGTCTGGAGTTCGGTGATGTATGTGGCGGCGGACTCATTCTTTCTTTGCAAACGACGGCCTATGTCAGCTTCCAAGTCGTCTTCGTAGTTTACGGGATAGAAGACAATTCGGAAATCTGTTTCAAAATCGGTCCAGCTGGTATATCTGCTGCGGTTATTCCGGTACCATAGTGCGGGCTCACCGGACAGTAATTCAGGTAGCAAAGGAAGCAAATTATATTTTTGAACATTCCTTGCGATACATATTTCTTCAATTCTTTCGATGAATGCAGCAGGATCTCCCCGGTTTCCAAAAGACACCTTCCAATCGTGCACGTTTATCGGTGTAGTTGCCATAGCGGTCGGATATTCCTCTTGGTCTATGGCGGATCGCGGAGCAATATTTCTTCTTCTCAAAAAGTTGACGAGTCTTTTCCGTTTGTTAGGAACGGTTCCAGCAGCCGATAAATTCCTCTTTACCAGCTCGGTATTAAGTCCCTCGTTCTTCAGTAAGTATACCCAGCTTACTCGATTGTCGGTTATTTCTCCCACAGAACTTACGGTCGGTACTGGAGAACCGGATTCGGTTTCTTCACCTTTTTCTTGATCAAACAAAACGGATAAGTCAAGATCTTCGGAGTTTCTTCTGGACATTAGCCTTTTAACTCCAGCTCAGACGTCTTATTCTTCTTCCAAAATGAAAAAGCAACAAAGGCGGAAAAAAGAAAAAACTAGCACCGGCAAAACGGTCACTATTGAAATTTACAATACGGAAAAAATAGTATATTATACTGGAATAACGGTCTCTGTTCAAATCAACAATGGGCAAAAAAAAACCGTAAAACAGTATAAACGGTCCTGCAACAATACGCTAAAAAAAATATCCACAGCTGTATAGAACAGTTCCTGCTATAATCAGGTCTCTTCAACGGAAACGGAATAACGGTTCCTGCTCTAATCAATAATCAACTCTCTGCAATAATACGGTAAAAAAAAACAGTCAACACAGACTTAACCGGTCCAAGCAAAAAAAAACGCTTAAAAAAATCGAAAACGGTATTAAACTGATAAACGGAATAACGGTCACAGCTCTAACAAATATTACGGCAGAAAAATAGTCAAAACAGACTTAACCGGTCCAAGCAAAAAACGTTTAAGAAAAAGAATCGAAAACGGAATAAAACAGATCCTACTGTAATCAACAATCAGGTCCCTGCTCGGGCGCCATTTTGTAACGTGAATTACCTCACGCCTTCACTGGTGTATTCTAAGAAAAGTGCTGATTGCAACGACATCATATCATATTTCTTTATCTATGAACACTTGTTTCAGTTGTTAACAATCTCGTCAGATTCTTTTTGTTTCTCATGCAGTTAAGATCGTAATTTAATAAAAGTATATGTAAAACTTGATAATTTGTAAAAATAAAGCTTTTTAAAAACGGCTTCGGCATTCTCGATAAGTTATTTGGCGCAGTCAGTAGGATTTTCAGAAATTCGCGTATCGAACGTGTATATTTCGTTTTAACGATTGACTGAAAACCGAACTTACAATACAGGGTGTGTCATTGTGTGGAAGTGTTGTGTTGGAGGCTCCTCAAAAATCAGGAAACCAAATCTATCGCAGAACCAACGCAGCTCGAAACCAGTAGACTACCGTTTTGTTTTATATGTAAGTACATTTTTCCAATTGAAACAATTAAGTGCATTTTATGGAAGAAATAACAAACGAACTTGAGAATTTAGCTTTAGCAAACGAACCCAATAATTTAAATTTAGAAATGAATCAATTTAAACCAGAATATTTAAAGTGCATCCCAGAATTTGATGGGAATCCTAATGAGTTGAATAGGTATCTATCTACGAGTGAATCACTTATTGCTAATTTTTACGATGTCAGAAATCCGAACAATTTTCAAAATACCTTTATCCTCAATTCTATAATTTCAAAACTACAGGGTAATGCAAAATTAGTGGTTAATATTCGGAATGTTTCTACTTGGGAAGACTTAAAACAAATTTTAACTCGTAGTTTCGCTGATCAGAGGGACGAAGCTTGTCTTAACAGAGACTTAGTCATGCTAAGACAGGGTCAAAATGAAAAACCTCAGCAATTTTTTGACAGGTGCTTAAATTTATTGAATCTTTTATGTAACTATGTAGATTTACACGAAGCGACAAACGAGGGTAGACGTTTAAAACGTGAGCTATACCAAAAACTATCCTTGAAAACATTTTTATCTGGTTTGAAGGAACCACTAGGAACAACTATACGTTGTATGAAACCATCAACCTTAAATGAAGCATTGCAATATCTTACTAGAGAAGATAATATTCATTACTTCCAAAATTTTTCGAACAAAAATTCTGTTCCACCCCAAACTCCACTAAACAGCCATAGAGGCCAACAGCCAAGTTTTCATCAAAGATTTAATGGTAGGCCAAATTTGCCATTTAATTATCAAACACAAAATAATCAATTCAGACGAAATTCGTTTCCCTCACAGCCCATTCATATACAACCAAGGCCAAATTTTCAGCCCACAAAATACCCAACTAATGCCCAAGTCTTTAGGCACCCCAATAATAGAAATGTTTTCAAACCAAACCCGAACCAAGTATTAACAGACCCTACACCTATGAGTGTGTCTACTCGAAATACCTCAAAACCAATACCCGGTCCATCGACCTTCCATCAAAATCAAAATTTTACTAATTCACCTAATTCTAATAGAAATATTAATTTCGGTAATCAACCAAAATATTTCTCAGAAGAACTATTTAATACGGAGTTTGATGAAGACCAATATTATGAACAAAATCATCAAAACTATGATCAATCTTTCAATCAAAACAATCAATATGATAACAATATTATTCAAAACTCTAACAATTACGGAAGTGATATTAATACACCAACTAATAATCAAAATTTTCAAGAAACGCCTCGTCTGACCAGAGACAGATAACACCAATCATTTCTATCAATACATCAAATTCAAGTGAACTCTCTTATATAATTTTTCCAGAATATAATATTAAAATTCTTATAGATTCTGGAGCAACAAAATCATTTATTGATCCTAATATTGCTTATAAATTTTTTCCTAATTCAATAAAATTTGAACCATTTATAGTATCGACAGTGTTTCAAAAATCTTCGCACAAGCACAGTGTAGCTATACCTACTCCAAAAATTTTTAATTTACCAGAAACTAAAGCAATGAAATTTTACTTATTTAAATTTCACAATACATTTGATGGTCTTATTGGTATCGATAATTTGAAATTCTTAGAAGCCAATTTAGATTTTAAAAAAGGATATTTGGTAACACCTCATTGTAAACTAAAATTATTATTTCATCCCACATCAAAAGAACTTAATCTTATAACAGTTGGCCCAAGATGTCAACAAGTAATTAAAGTGAAAACTTCTATACAGAGTGGAGAAATTATTATACCCCACCAAAAAATTCATAACTGTGAAATCCCCGAAAGTCTTACAATTGCTCAGGATCACGAAGCTTTTACTACTATTTTAAACAGTACTACACAACCAGTTACCTTAGACTTTTCTCGACCATTATCAGTCGAACATTTTGAGAGACAAGAAATTCAGAACTTTGACTTCAACAATATTGAAACAGACTATAGAAATTACTTAAACTTAGATTCAATTAGGACAGATCACTTAAATCAGGAAGAAAAATCATCCATTTTAAATCTTTGTAAAGAATTTTCTGATATTTTTTACCATGAAAATACATCTTTGACTTTTAATAATAAAATAAAACACCAAATTAAAACAACAAACGATATACCTGTTTATTCTAGACCATACCGTTATCCATTTATTTATAAAAACGAAGTTCAAAATCAAATCAAAAAAATGTTAGATTCTAATATTATTCGACCAAGTAATTCACCGTGGTCATCGCCAATATGGGTGGTTCCCAAAAAACTTGATGCATCAGGACAACAAAAATGGCGCGTGGTAATTGACTACCGACAGCTAAACGCGAAAACTATCGACGATAGATATCCGTTACCCAACATAACTGATCTATTAGATAAGTTGGGCAAGTGTCAATATTTCTCAACCATTGATTTGGCAAGTGGTTTTCACCAAATCCAAATGGAAGAGAGAGACATAGAAAAAACTGCTTTCACGACAGAACAAGGACATTGGGAGTTTCTACGTATGCCATTCGGCTTGAAAGGAGCTCCAGCTACTTTTCAACGCGTAATGGATAATATCCTTCGCGGTATACAGAGCGAACAATGTCTTGTATATCTTGATGATATTATCGTTTTTTCTACGTCATTACAAGAACACCTTGAACGACTTAAAAATGTATTCCAAAGACTAAGAGAGTCAAATTTCAAAGTACAACTCGATAAATCCGAGTTTTTGAAGAAAGAAGTAGCCTACTTGGGTCACATAGTGACACCAGATGGCGTGAAACCGAACCCGGACAAAATAAAAGTGATCAAAAAATATCCAATACCAACCACAACAAAACAAATTAAGGGTTTTTTAGGCTTGTTAGGTTACTACAGGCGATTTATTCCAAACTTTGCTAGAATTACCAAGCCCTTAACAAAGTGCTTAAAAAAGGGTGCAAAAATTGTACATGATAAAGAATTCATAACTTGTTTTGAAACATGTAAAAATTTACTAATCAATGATCCGATCTTGCAATATCCAGATTTTAATAAAACATTCAATTTAACTACAGACGCAAGTAATGTTGCTGTAGGTGCAATATTGTCCCAGGGACCGATTGGCAAAGATTTGCCAATAGCATACGCATCAAGGACCCTAAACGACTCCGAACGAAATTATTCGGTTATTGAAAAAGAACTACTAGCCATAGTTTGGGCTACGAAATATTTTAGACCCTACCTATACGGTCGAAAATTTAATATCGTGACAGATCACAAACCTCTTAAATGGCTTTTCTCACTGAAAGACGAAAACAGCAAATTTACAAGATGGAAGTTAAAATTATCTGAATACAACTATGAAATTTTGTATAAACGAGGAACCTTAAACTCTAACGTTGATTCACTTTCGAGAATAGAAATCCACACTAATGAAACAGATACATTTTGGCAACAAGTAGACGAAATAATAAATGACAATGATAAAAATAACAAATCACAAACAAACCCCTACCATGACCCAGTTACAACCAATCCTTCAGAAGAACCTCTAATAGACCTTTATACCGAAAATATCCCTATCCCAGAGAGCCCACTCGAAACAAACGATAGAAATCGAGACGATAACGAAGATAACATATCCTTACTAGTGCATCCTGACCTATACATTCCAATAGAACCAATAACAATACCCAAAAACCAAACCGACAATTCCGAAAGTCAAATTGACACCGATAATGATACTATTCACTCCAACGCTGAACATAACCCAACTTTCGAAATCCCTACCACAACTACAGCATTAAACTATTGCCAAAATCAAATCATAATTAGTTCAGTGCTACATTCGCCCAGTAATCCCAAAACTAAAATTTTATTCGGGAATAAAAAACGAATAAATTTTCAGCTTTCAGAAAATAATTTTGAAAAAAACGTGATCGATTTCGTGAAAAATTACATTAACCCGGACACGCAATATTGTCTGTACTTCGAAAATCCAGATCTTTATGAACCATTTTTAGTAACATTACAAAAGTATTTTAAATATTCATCCCTAAAACTAAGAAAATGCACCAAAAAATTAATTGACATTACTGATAAAGACGATGCTAAAGAAATAATTCAGAATTACCACGAATCCAAAAGTAATCATAGGGGTATAGACGAAACGTACCAACGCATTAAAGAAAAATATTACTGGCCATTAATGAAAAATTCTATACAAACATATATCAATGATTGCGAGATATGCCAACAAAGTAAATACGAACGACATCCTGTTACCATAAAAATGAATGTCACGCCAACTGCTAATAAACCTTTTCAGATAATACATATGGACACATTCACTTTAGAACACGACAAATTTTTGACAATAGTAGATAGTTTCTCAAAATATGCACAAGCATACCATCTAACATCCCTCTCTAGTACAGAAATCGTGAATAATCTAATAAACTTTTTCTCCCATCACGGAGTTCCTGAACAAATTTTAGTTGATAACGGTACCGAACTCAAAAACTCTGTCATTTCAGAACTTTTAGCTTTACATAAAATTAAAATTCATTTTTGTTGCCCAAATCACCCCCAGTCACAAGGAGTAGTTGAACGATTCCATTCAACAATTTTAGAACATGTACGCCTACTCAATACTAGAGGTTTTCTTAGAACACCTATCACTATGAAAATGACCTATGCCATTCTTGCATATAATTATTCAATACACTCTACAACAAATATGAAACCCATAGACATTATCAATGGGCACATAAATACTAATGATCCTTTTAATTTGGAAATCGATAAAATTCTTATAAATGATTACATAGAGGACCATAGAGAACGTTCTAAATTGCTTTATAAAAAAATAAATGAAAACCTTATCAAGGAAAAAGAGAAACGCACAGAGCGAATGAATAAAAATCGAGACGATCCATGTATTTTTACACAAAATCAGAAAGTTTACGTCAAAAACCCTAAACGTCAAAAACATGCCAACAAATTTAACAAACCTACAATAATTCAGGAAGTTAAAACTAAAGATAAAACGATTTCAACAGAATCACAAGAAAAAGTGCATATGGACAATCTAAGACGTCCCCGTAATAGTACGTTTACTTTCAGCGACTAACTCAAAAATTATCTTTTCAGTTTACCCGGAGTCTTCAGCTCACTGGAAAAAGTAAAAATAAAGGACTTAGAAAATAACCCAGGATTAATTCCTGTAAAATTAGGAAAAACAAAAATAAAAGATTACGATTACAAATTAATTCACTATTATGACCTTCAACCGATAATTACAGAACTAAATCAATTAGAAGCCCAAACACGTTATTTAGAATCTTACAAAAACAAAATTGAAAAATATTCGGTAGTAGAAGATAACACAAATTGGGCAAACTATCCTCTAGGATATTACCCAATAAAAGAGAAAGGAGAAGATAATACAAATTATTTTAAAATATTGAAATTTCTTGAACAAAAAGTAACAGATAAACTAAATGATATATTACCTCATCCCGATAGAATTAAACGCGGCCTCATAAACGGGTTAGGTTCAATTTTCAAAACTATATCTGGAAATCTAGACGCTAATGACGGCGAACGTTATGATAAGTTAATCACAGAACTTCAAAATAATCAGAAAAATTTAGCTTCAAGTATCAGAAACCAAAATTCACTATCAATTCGATTAATTGAAAAATTTAACAACACTGTTAATACTATAATACATAATGAAAAATTACTAGAATCAAAAATCATTAAAATTTCAAAAATGGTCAACAGTCAGGCACTTCATGAAAATTCAATATTTATCAAAGATACTATCAATCATATTACTGGACTTTACAATATAATTTACTCTTTAATCCAAGATATAGAAAATTCCATTGCATTTTCACGATTGGGAAAAATGCATCCCAGTATAATGAGAACTAACGATTTCTTTAAAGAACTTCAAATTATACTTCCGTTAGATATAAATTTAAATAACGTTCTACTGATAGAAAAACTTGTTAAGATAGAAAGCTATTCAAACAACAACAGGATTATATATGTTTTGCACGTCCCTATAACATTTCCATTCGAATTAGAATTATATCACTTATATTCCGTACCGATCTTCCATAATAATCAATTCAAAGCAATTATTCCGAAAAGTAAATTTTTGACTTTTAACGAACTGTACTTTGCATATACAAACGACTACTGTAGTAAAATCTCATCAAAATTGTTTCTCTGTGACGAAATTGATCTTCAAGAAATAAAATTTGGAAATTCCTGTGAAATTGAACTCTTAAATTTAAAAAACACTTCCACATGCCAGCAAACACCTACTCCTATAAACCGGCCTATTATCATGAAGTTAGACAATGCCAACCAATGGATAGCCGTACTGCCAAAAGAAATAACCACCTCCATTCACTGCCAAACTCAAGAAGAGATTGTTACTCTCCAAGGGAGCTATCTATTTGAAATTCCAATCAACTGTCAAGTAAAAATGCCATTCCGAAATATCGAAAACCAAGAACACCAGACAAGTTCAGGTCAACCAGTTTTGTTTCCCAAATTAAAATTTTACGAAGCCGAAACCCAGAAAATTTCAAGATTCAGCATAGATGACACCCCGTTAGATGAGTTGCAAGACCTGAAGATGAAACTGTTGGAAATCCAGCCGGATATGTCATTTTCGAAAATTTCCAATACTCCAAGCATCTGGACTATTGTTATTTATGTATTTTTCAGCATTCTTCTAATCTACCTTGCATACAGGTACATCATTCCAAGGTGCTGTACCAAAAAGAAACCTCAACAAGGCCATCCATCCCTAGAACCATCGGCTGTTCAAATACCTCGTTAGCCCTGCGGATTTGAATCTTCGAGGGGAGGAATTACCTCACGCCTTCACTGGTGTATTCTAAGAAAAGTGCTGATTGCAACGACATCATATCATATTTCTTTATCTATGAACACTTGTTTCAGTTGTTAACAATCTCGTCAGATTCTTTTTGTTTCTCATGCAGTTAAGATCGTAATTTAATAAAAGTATATGTAAAACTTGATAATTTGTAAAAATAAAGCTTTTTAAAAACGGCTTCGGCATTCTCGATAAGTTATTTCGTGCCTACCTTCTTACACGTGGCTCCTGCCACAAGAACACGTCACTATGGACACCCTTGATGCAAAATTCGGTTTTAAATCTCGGGCGCCAGATTATTTTGGTTTGCTCCTTTTGGTTTGCTCCACGGCCCCTTGACCCTTAGCGTCAAGAGTTCCAGATAGCCTCAGATGGAGGTTACGGAAAATTCCAGGGGTCTTGTTGAACTAACTTTATTTACCTAATTACAATCAAATATGGATCCTCCAATTTATAAATGACGGGTTAATGAAGGAAACAGGCGGTTCAGCAGAGTTACTAGTATACTACCTACGGTTTAGTGTATGCCTACGATCACACAATAGGTCGGTAGACTCCGTTTCACATAAAAAGAAGCCACTTGAGTTGCAGTCGTCTGCGCTAACTTGTTGGTGATCTGTGGTCAAAACCAGCGCCATATTGTAAAATTTTAAAACAGTAGCGTAACGTTTTCAAATTTTTTAGGTTAACACAAAATTGGAATATTAAAAATGTATTTTTGTACAACTGCCATTAAAAGTGACATTTTTAATGCCTGTCAAACGTGTTAAAAGAAGACGTTTACAAAGTAGCGTTTAAAAATTAAAATACTTTTAACACTAGTGTTAAAAGAGACATAATCATTGAGAATTATTGTTAAAACGTCAAAAAAATAATTAACTGACAATAGACGTAAAAATGTGATTTTCTTGAAATACTTTTATTTTATTATCAAAATAGGAGTTGTACAAAAAACTATGTATGATATTTGTGTTAAAAAATGTTACTTTTAACACTTATATCATAAATAGCTATTTTCTACAAACGTCAGGAGAAGTATAATTTTTAAGGCATGCTGTCAGTGTCTAAAATGCCATTTTATGACACTGGTGTTGAAAGTAAAATACACTAGTGCTAAAAGTGACATTTTACTTAGCGTTTTGTCTTCATGACAAACGTAAACATTCAAATCGACGCCATTTTTAGTCCATTTAGACTCATGGAATTGAAGCATTCGCCTGCGGCTCATGCGTCAACTTTTCCACTCGTGAAAAAAAGCACCACTTTATGCACTAGTTTATGCACAAATAACTATTATCATATATGTATAGTTTAAATAAAACATATTTGGGAATTCTTTGAAGCTTTTCGAGATATTTTCACATACAAAACGATTGGCGATGTTCGATGAAATCGGCCAAAAATTAAGTATCAATTACGTTCTTATATTATTAAAGAAGGTAAAAATAACACAAAATAGGAACTTGAAAAAAATTTATTTATGAAAAATAGTGGCGACATCTTGGTTATATGGTTGACTATACTGCATTATACTGTCATTGCTTCGTACAGTTGCAAACATCATTGAAGTGCTGAAACTCGAATAGATACTTATATTTAAATAAATATGAAGTAATATCCTATCCAAATAAAAAAATATTAGTTAATTTAAATACACCCATTTCCACACCACCCAAGAGGTAGAGTTAGCAGCGCGCTTTTTTTATAGTGGTTTCCCCAAGAGGCCTAATCCACTTAAGTAATCATGAATTAAATAGCAGTATGAACAGTAGTCTCTAAATTAATAAAGACGGTTCATTATTTCGCCTACTTTCGTTAAACAGTTCTAACATGAATCTGCTGGATAGTGGCAGCACGAACACTGGTCTCTAAATTAATAAAGACGGTTCATTATTTCACCCTAAATAGAAAATGTACTCCACTTTTGATCCTTTACATCTAGTTTTTGGGCAAACAGGTTTCACTTGTTGGGATTTGGCTCAAATGACTGATTTTTAAATTGATATATCACTAAAGGGAGCGAACCATCAAATTAAAAATGTCCACATGATATTCTTTTATTAACTAGCAACTAACATTTAGAATGTTTTGTGTTTTAACTACAAATAGTATTGTTATAATTTTTGAAAAGCACAGTAATGAAATAAAAATCCTTAAAACTTTCACATCTAAAAACTTAACCAAACCTGTAGTATATAATAGTCAACCGAATGAGAAATATATTTTAATCCAATTTGTAGATAAACACATTGATGGGATTTTGAATGTTAGTTAATAATTACTGATAAAAAAGTATATCATGTGGAAATTTAAGATTTTTCAACACAGACTTTTGGATATATATCAATATTAATCAGCAATTTGAACTATCTCACAATATTTGAAATATTTTTGCCTAGAATCTATGTGTGCTGAAAAAAAATTGAGGTAATGTCTTCTAGCAGACTTGTGCTATTAATTGCTTTCAGAGTCACTACTCCTACTGTTGCCACTGCTATAGTCATCCTCTGAAGTAGATTCATCGGACGATCCTGTATACACATTAAACTTTAGAGAATATACAACATCATCAAAAATGTGTTCTTTTTTAATCCATTCTGATTCGCATTTCTTTACATGTTCACAAATAAAACACCATTCTTGAACAGATACCTCAGAAAATTTCTTCCTGGCTAAATTCTCCACATCATCCAGTTTGAATGTGGTATTATGCACTGCCACCCAGTTCTTAACCAGTGCCCAGATTTTTTCTATTGGATTGAATTCCGGATGATAAGGTGGCAACCGTAAAACTTTATGCCCATGTTCCTCCAATAAACAGTCCAATTTATAGGAAACAGGAATACCTAAGCGAAATGTTTTTATTGCTTCATATAAAACGGGTTTTGTTTTACTGGCATCATGGACAACATTGTGGACCCTAAGCCATTCTAACATATCTGTTTTGCTAGTGCCGTATATTTTTAGTTGGCATTCCTGCTAATGACAGCGACGTCATTGGCCCTGTCACCCTTCCTTATTCACTTCACTTGTCAGTATGTCGAACACATGTATGATCCAATACTTTTGTACTGATGCTTTTGGAAAAATAAAGAATTACAGAAAGGTTGTAGTCGTATCTCTGATCGTATTTTCTCTATAATACACAACATAAACTTGGCGACGAGTAATGAACCCATAGCCACAGTCTACAGTTGATAAGTCGAAGTCTCGTCAAGCCCACGTGGCCGAAGTACATGAAAAGCCGAAAACGGTCAGTTTACTGTTTCTATCTAAAGGTTTTAAGAAGTATTTTGTCGAATTATCATGTCATTAATAGGATCTATAGAAAATTATAATTCCAAGTTGTCAGATGTGCTCTCATACTTTGAGAGGTTAGAACAGCTTTTCTCGTGTAATGAAGTTGAAGATGGAAAAAAGGTTCCAATGCTCATCACCCTAATAGGCCAAGAAGCATACAAGGTTTTAAAAGACTTAGTAGTACCTGCATTACCATCATCAAAAACGTATGTCCAGCTAAAAGATGTGCTCACACAACATTTTAACCCGAAACGCCTTGTGATAGCGGAAAGGTATGTATTTTATACCTGCCAGCAAGAAATAAATGAAAGTGTTAAAGACTATGCGGCTAGGTTAAAAAATTTGTCACAGTATTGTGAGTTCGGTAATTTTCTTAATGAAGCTCTAAGAGACAGATTCGTGTGTGGAATGAAGTCTGAGGCAGCAAAAAGAAAACTGTTAACAGAGGAAAGATTAACCTATGAAAATGCTTATCGGCTAGCAGTCAGCTTTGAGGTTACCGAAGGATAATAATAATAATAATAAGTTTATTGCTTATAGAGAACAATGTTCACAGCAAGGTTAGTGTGTGATAGTATACAAAAAAAAATATTCTAAAGTGTACAAGACAGTTGGTAAAAAAAATAAAATAAAATAAATACGGTAAAAGTCTAGTTTAGTGAACCAACGCGGATTTTGACGAAATATTTTTTTTAAATTAATTCGAGGTCGCTGAACACGAAAATGAAAAAAGAAATCGGCGCTCTCTTACCAAAAACGAGTTATGAATTTTTGAAGATGAGTTCAGATCAGCACTGCACTGGTTTTATTGTCATATAACAACTGATTTAAATGATGCATTATAAAGTCTACACAATGTTAATTACACTATAATTACTTTTTACGATATTCCTCTCACACACACATTTAAAAAACACTGATATTGATATTCATTTCTTGCAAATTCGTTTTTTAATTCCACAATTATTATATCTTTTGACATTTTCATGTAACATGACTGACATATAAGTTTTGGTCTGTTTCCGCTCAGTCGCACAACTTGTACCTAATAGCAAATCCAGCCATTAGATATTTAGCCACTTGAATTAGTTGCTGAATATTTTCGATTTCATGATCGTGACATAGAAGATATAAACAAGATGAACATCATGAACATACACCTATTTTTCCGATAGCTGGCGCTGTATTTGGCTCAACTTTCGTTTAACTGAAATCGGTTATGGAAAAATTATATGAACAGCCATCTACATACTGTGAGAAAGGCGCGCCGGATCGACGTTTCGCAATTCGCGCGCGCGAATTGCGAAACGTCGATCCGGCGCGCTCGCTTCGCTCGCGATAATCAATCTACTTCATTATTTCAAACGGAAATCCAATCTAATAAATGTATCAAGATGATAAGAAGCGATTGCGATTTCACTTTGATCGGTGTTAGTTGGTCGGGAAGCGATATTAGTAGAATTTTCAAATTTTCTAAAAAGGGGAAACAGCTTCTGATAACCAAAGTCTTATAATATTAGCAGTATGTTAAAAATTTGATTTGGAATTACACCTGCAGCAACTATTTTCGTTGTCAGCAGTGTTTATAGAGGCCGAACAACTGAGGAGGTGATTTTTTTAAAGAATTAATTGATGAGTGCAATTCAGAGAAAAAAAATTGTTCAGCATCCTCAATGATCAAATTGAATGGTTCATTATCCTTCAAATAAATGATAAATATCAACCAAACTTATCTCAAAACTAACCATCTTCCTAAAATCAACATCTCTCAAAATTTGAAAAAAAATGTTTCAGCTGTAATACGGCGCTAGCTATCGGAAAAATAGGTGTATGTTCATGATGTTCATCTTGTTTATATCTTCTATGTCACGATATGGTCACGATCATGAAAACGAATATACTCAGCAACTAATTCAAGTGAAAGCATTATATAGAGCCATGAAAGGATACGCTGACGATTTAGCAATATCAGATTGGTGCAGGAAGGTATAATATTTAGAAAACAGTAGTTTTTTTTGTGTTGTTAGATGGCGATAAGATAAATTATTCCATAACTGCAATGACCCAATGTCAACAAAAAATTGTTTGATCTGAGATGCCCAATTATACTTTCTGGTAACGGAATTGATAATTCGTAGTTGTTGTTCAAAACAAAGTCTGGGATAGCGAAATTTTTCCATCTGAAGAATCTTTTGTAACCAATTTATTGTCATTTTAAAAATATTGTAAGACAACTTAACTCTTCCTGTTTCTATCCGAATGATAGAGTCAGGGGTATTAACAGCAACTAAGAGGATTCGTTTTAGGAAATAGATTTGCACTCTTTCTAGTGCATCTAAATAACGAGGACCCCAAACAGAGACACTGTTAAACATAACGCTTAACGCTAGAGATTCAAACAATTTGATTCTAGGGTACCACATGTCAATTTTTGCCTTACACATCACAGGAATGATAGCGCCAACAGCTTGTTTACCTTTTTTTGCAGTTACTGTTGACATTTCGCTGAATAAGCCGGAGGAAGTAAACGTTACGCCTAAATATGTATATGCATTACTCAATTCTATGGTCTCGTTGTTAAAATAAAATTTATAGTTTGGTTTTTGGAAACCACCTTTAGAAAACCTAACAATTTTTGTTTTTTTAAGATTGACAGTTAAACGATTAGTGTCCGTATATTTTTCTAAAATTTTCAGTTTCCTCTAAATTAATAAAGACGGTTCATTATTTCGCCTACTTTCGTTAAACAGTTCTAACATGAATCTGCTGGATAGTGGCAGCACGAACACTGGTCTCTAAATTAATAAAGACGGTTCATTATTTCACCCTAAATAGAAAATGTACTCCACTTTTGATCCTTTACATCTAGTTTTTGGGCAAACAGGTTTCACTTGTTGGGATTTGGCTCAAATGACTGATTTTTAAATTGATATATCACTAAAGGGAGCGAACCATCAAATTAAAAATGTCCACATGATATTCTTTTATTAACTAGCAACTAACATTTAGAATGTTTTGTGTTTTAACTACAAATAGTATTGTTATAATTTTTGAAAAGCACAGTAATGAAATAAAAATCCTTAAAACTTTCACATCTAAAAACTTAACCAAACCTGTAGTATATAATAGTCACCCGAATGAGAAATATATTTTAATCCAATTTGTAGATAAACACATTGATGGGATTTTGAATGTTAGTTAATAATTACTGATAAAAAAGTATATCATGTGGAAATTTAAGATTTTTCAACACAGACTTTTGGATATATATCAATATTAATCAGCAATTTGAACTATCTCACAATATTTGAAATATTTTTGCCTAGAATCTATGTGTGCTGAAAAAAAATTGAGGTAATGTCTTCTAGCAGACTTGTGCTATTAATTGCTTTCAGAGTCACTACTCCTACTGTTGCCACTGCTATAGTCATCCTCTGAAGTAGATTCATCGGACGATCCTGTATACACATTAAACTTTAGAGAATATACAACATCATCAAAAATGTGTTCTTTTTTAATCCATTCTGATTCGCATTTCTTTACATGTTCACAAATAAAACACCATTCTTGAACAGATACCTCAGAAAATTTCTTCCTGGCTAAATTCTCCACATCATCCAGTTTGAATGTGGTATTATGCACTGCCACCCAGTTCTTAACCAGTGCCCAGATTTTTTCTATTGGATTGAATTCCGGATGATAAGGTGGCAACCGTAAAACTTTATGCCCATGTTCCTCCAATAAACAGTCCAATTTATAGGAAACAGGAATACCTAAGCGAAATGTTTTTATTGCTTCATATAAAACGGGTTTTGTTTTACTGGCATCATGGACAACATTGTGGACCCTAAGCCATTCTAACATATCTGTTTTGCTAGTGCCGTATATTTTTAGTTGGCATTCCTGCTAATGACAGCGACGTCATTGGCCCTGTCACCCTTCCTTATTCACTTCACTTGTCAGTATGTCGAACACATGTATGATCCAATACTTTTGTACTGATGCTTTTGGAAAAATAAAGAATTACAGAAAGGTTGTAGTCGTATCTCTGATCGTATTTTCTCTATAATACACAACATAAACTTGGCGACGAGTAATGAACCCATAGCCACAGTCTACAGTTGATAAGTCGAAGTCTCGTCAAGCCCACGTGGCCGAAGTACATGAAAAGCCGAAAACGGTCAGTTTACTGTTTCTATCTAAAGGTTTTAAGAAGTATTTTGTCGAATTATCATGTCATTAATAGGATCTATAGAAAATTATAATTCCAAGTTGTCAGATGTGCTCTCATACTTTGAGAGGTTAGAACAGCTTTTCTCGTGTAATGAAGTTGAAGATGGAAAAAAGGTTCCAATGCTCATCACCCTAATAGGCCAAGAAGCATACAAGGTTTTAAAAGACTTAGTAGTACCTGCATTACCATCATCAAAAACGTATGTCCAGCTAAAAGATGTGCTCACACAACATTTTAACCCGAAACGCCTTGTGATAGCGGAAAGGTATGTATTTTATACCTGCCAGCAAGAAATAAATGAAAGTGTTAAAGACTATGCGGCTAGGTTAAAAAATTTGTCACAGTATTGTGAGTTCGGTAATTTTCTTAATGAAGCTCTAAGAGACAGATTCGTGTGTGGAATGAAGTCTGAGGCAGCAAAAAGAAAACTGTTAACAGAGGAAAGATTAACCTATGAAAATGCTTATCGGCTAGCAGTCAGCTTTGAGGTTACCGAAGGATAATAATAATAATAATAAGTTTATTGCTTATAGAGAACAATGTTCACAGCAAGGTTAGTGTGTGATAGTATACAAAAAAAAAATATTCTAAAGTGTACAAGACAGTTGGTAAAAAAAATAAAATAAAATAAATACGGTAAAAGTCTAGTTTAGTGAACCAACGCGGATTTTGACGAAATATTTTTTTTAAATTAATTCGAGGTCGCTGAACACGAAAATGAAAAAAGAAATCGGCGCTCTCTTACCAAAAACGAGTTATGAATTTTTGAAGATGAGTTCAGATCAGCACTGCACTGGTTTTATTGTCATATAACAACTGATTTAAATGATGCATTATAAAGTCTACACAATGTTAATTACACTATAATTACTTTTTACGATATTCCTCTCACACACACATTTAAAAAACACTGATATTGATATTCATTTCTTGCAAATTCGTTTTTTAATTCCACAATTATTATATCTTTTGACATTTTCATGTAACATGACTGACATATAAGTTTTGGTCTGTTTCCGCTCAGTCGCACAACTTGTACCTAATAGCAAATCCAGCCATTAGATATTTAGCCACTTGAATTAGTTGCTGAATATTTTCGATTTCATGATCGTGACATAGAAGATATAAACAAGATGAACATCATGAACATACACCTATTTTTCCGATAGCTGGCGCTGTATTTGGCTCAACTTTCGTTTAACTGAAATCGGTTATGGAAAAATTATATGAACAGCCATCTACATACTGTGAGAAAGGCGCGCCGGATCGACGTTTCGCAATTCGCGCGCGCGAATTGCGAAACGTCGATCCGGCGCGCTCGCTTCGCTCGCGATAATCAATCTACTTCATTATTTCAAACGGAAATCCAATCTAATAAATGTATCAAGATGATAAGAAGCGATTGCGATTTCACTTTGATCGGTGTTAGTTGGTCGGGAAGCGATATTAGTAGAATTTTCAAATTTTCTAAAAAGGGGAAACAGCTTCTGATAACCAAAGTCTTATAATATTAGCAGTATGTTAAAAATTTGATTTGGAATTACACCTGCAGCAACTATTTTCGTTGTCAGCAGTGTTTATAGAGGCCGAACAACTGAGGAGGTGATTTTTTTAAAGAATTAATTGATGAGTGCAATTCAGAGAAAAAAAATTGTTCAGCATCCTCAATGATCAAATTGAATGGTTCATTATCCTTCAAATAAATGATAAATATCAACCAAACTTATCTCAAAACTAACCATCTTCCTAAAATCAACATCTCTCAAAATTTGAAAAAAAATGTTTCAGCTGTAATACGGCGCTAGCTATCGGAAAAATAGGTGTATGTTCATGATGTTCATCTTGTTTATATCTTCTATGTCACGATATGGTCACGATCATGAAAACGAATATACTCAGCAACTAATTCAAGTGGCTAAATATCTTTTATGGCTGAATATGCTATTAGGTACAAGTTGTACGACTAAGAAGAAACAGACCAAAACTTATATGTCAGTCATGTTACATGAAAATGTCAAAATATATAATAATTGAGGAATTAAAAAAAGAATTTACAAGAAATGAATATCAATATCAGTGTTTTTTAAATGTGTGTGTGAGAGGAATATCGTAAAAAGTAATTATAGTGTAATTAACATTGTGTAGACTTTATAATGCATCATTTAAATCAGTTATTATATGACAATAAAACCAGTGCAGTGCTGATCTGAACTCATCTTCAAAAATTCATAACTCGTTTTTGGTAAGAGAGCGCCGATTTCATATTTCATCAAAATCCGCGTTGGTTCACTAAACTAGATTTTTTCCATAAATACATTATTCATCTAGTATAAATGACCTTATTTTGAGTATATTCCAAAGGTAGCAGCATATAGTTTTTCCCTCAGAGAGATTTACATTTTGTAGAGCGTTTACTAATGTTTCAAAATTTTGTAGACAGGATGTATTTTGTTTCATGACGGTATATATCGGACACTCAAACAAAATATGAAAAATAGTTTCCTTCTCGTCCATATTACAAACAGGACATGTTAGAGTAGGATCTATACTGTAGGTTATGCCGTTTGATGTAAACTTCATTTTAAATTGATTAACCATACGGAGTTGAGCCAAAGTACGAGTGATCCGGATTGGTGACTTCAACAATAGATAATTGCTTGGTTCACGTGTTGAGGTGAAAGCATTATATAGAGCCATGAAAGGATACGCTGACGATTTAGCAATATCAGATTGGTGCAGGAAGGTATAATATTTAGAAAACAGTAGTTTTTTTTGTGTTGTTAGATGGCGATAAGATAAATTATTCCATAACTGCAATGACCCAATGTCAACAAAAAATTGTTTGATCTGAGATGCCCAATTATACTTTCTGGTAACGGAATTGATAATTCGTAGTTGTTGTTCAAAACAAAGTCTGGGATAGCGAAATTTTTCCATCTGAAGAATCTTTTGTAACCAATTTATTGTCATTTTAAAAATATTGTAAGACAACTTAACTCTTCCTGTTTCTATCCGAATGATAGAGTCAGGGGTATTAACAGCAACTAAGAGGATTCGTTTTAGGAAATAGATTTGCACTCTTTCTAGTGCATCTAAATAACGAGGACCCCAAACAGAGACACTGTTAAACATAACGCTTAACGCTAGAGATTCAAACAATTTGATTCTAGGGTACCACATGTCAATTTTTGCCTTACACATCACAGGAATGATAGCGCCAACAGCTTGTTTACCTTTTTTTGCAGTTACTGTTGACATTTCGCTGAATAAGCCGGAGGAAGTAAACGTTACGCCTAAATATGTATATGCATTACTCAATTCTATGGTCTCGTTGTTAAAATAAAATTTATAGTTTGGTTTTTGGAAACCACCTTTAGAAAACCTAACAATTTTTGTTTTTTTAAGATTGACAGTTAAACGATTAGTGTCCGTATATTTTTCTAAAATTTTCAGTTTCCTTGCAACATCAATTTCAGAATGAGCCAGGATAACGAGATCATCAGCATACAGGAGTGTTAGTACATCATTTTTATTATCGATATTTACACCTTGAGCTCCTTGAGTATAAAAGTAGTCTTCCAAATCGGCGATAAACAGTGCAAATAAAAGGGGACTCAGGGGTTCACCTTGTAGAACACCTAAAGTTAGATCGTATAATTTTGTTAGGCCATCAGAGCCTTTTATTTGAACAGTGGCTTGTGAATAAAGTGTTCTTATTAAGCGAATAATTTTTGAAGAAACTCCAAGATTAAATAGTTTCAGCCATAATAAATTATGATGTACTGAATCAAAGGCTCTTTTGAAATCGACAAAAATTGCAAATACTTTTCGGTTTTTATGTCTAATATGTAAATGAATAACAGAGCTCAGGGTGAAAACATTGTCAATACACCCTCGGCCTGCACGAAAGCCAGACTGACACTCTGGCATAACTCCGCAGTTATCAACCCATAAAGTTAATCTGTTTAGAATAATAGTTGTGAAAATCTTAGTACAGCAATTTACCAAAGCCAAACCTCTATAATTATCAGGGGTATCAGGTGGGCCTCCTTTATGCAACATAGACAATAAAATGTTAGACCATGAATTGGGAATTATTGAGGAATCGAAGATTAAGTTGAACAAAGAAGTTAAATATATAACCCAGTTATGTGGTAGGTTCTTGAAAAATTCAAAAGAAATGCCATCAACTCCTGGAGACTTATTATTTTTACATTTATACAATACATCATATACTTCCTGCATTGAAAACGGAACGTCCAGATAGGGGTGACCAGCATCTAGAAAATCAACCGTAGATATTGGTAGAGAAGGGTACAAATTTTCATAGAAGTTTTCCCATACTTGAACTGGTAACGCTTTATGAGTGAAACTATTTCTAAATTGTTTTACTGTCAACCAGAATTCTTTTGAGTTTTGTAAGTTTGATAACTTGGTAATAATTGTTGATTGATATTCGATTTTCTTAGATTTAATTATATTTTTGTACACAAATTTTAGATTTATATATATTGCTTTTAAATCTTGAGGAAAGTTTTGCTCTCGGCAAGTTCTTAATGCATTTTGCATATTTCTCTTGGCAATAGTACATGTATCATCAAACCATGGCTTATTAGTCTTATGAATATTTAATTGAGTAGAGTGCTCCCTTTTCAAATAATACATACCTAGCTGAGTTGATGTTTCACGAATGGCATCTGTAAGATTAGAAAAAGAACTAGAAGGGTCATGAATAAATATTGTTCTATTTGAATTTTTCATACACATTTTATAAGATAGAGAAAAATCATTATTCCATTTATATGAAAAGTTGGGCAAATTATTGAATACTTCTCTATTGCTGTGATTGTGTGGTTGAGTACTATAGTGAAGAATTAAATTGATAGGATAGTGATCTGATAAGAAATCATTGTCAGTAACAAAAAATTTTTCAATATCTGATTAAATATATTATTTATCCAAACCAGATCTATAACACTTTTACCCAGTTTACTCAAAAAAGTAAATTTTCCGGGAGTATCGATTAATGTTCTGCCATTTAAAACTGAAAAGGAATTTTCGTCCATAAAATCCGTAAGTTTTCTACCTCTTGTGTTCAAAGTAGTGTCTAAACTTAATCGTTCTTCAAGTAGAATAGAATCTTGAATTAGTTCTACAGGAACCGCTCCAATATTACCAATTCGGCTATTAAAATCTCCGCCAATAATAATCATAGTGTCAGTATAGTTTTCTGAAACATCCGTCAGTAAAATTTGAAAAACATCAAGCATGTGTCCCAATTCAATTGATGGTTTGAAATATATGTTGCACACAATGAATTTACAGCTAAGTGTGGAAAATAAACAAATAAGACAATAAAATGATTTATGTAAGACGTTAACCTTAAAATAATTTCTAAAATAAATACACAATCCTCCACTTGGCCGCCCCAAAGATTTTTCTTTAGTAGCATTCGCAGTTACGTAATTATAAGAAGACAAAAAATTAGGCACATTAAGATTATCGTTGGTAAGCCAAGTTTCGGAGAGACATAGAATGTCAAAATTAATTAGTTCTTCGCATAAGTTAAAAATGTTACTGTAGCCATGGCAGTTCCAAAAGTTTATCCCAACTTTTTTGGCAATACAATATTTTTGTTGACTTTAGCAGAGTTTTTATTTGGAGAGTCATCTTCTTCTCGTTGTCTTTTCTGAACAGAAACAATGGTGGGTTGGCCGGAAATAAACTTCATGCGAACATTCTCACCAGCGTTATTTCTTCTATTAATTTCTTGATATATCCTAACCAGCTCATCCCGTTGTGTAAGAGTATAATCATTTTTGATTTTTAAATTAGGAAATTTCTTGAAAAAAACTTTAGATCGCTGTCTCAAAATACCAAGAGCATCTTGACGAGATGAAAATTCAAGTTTTAAAGGACGTGATGAATTTCCAGGTTTGCCTAGCCTAATAATTTGAAGTGGTTTCACAATATTGGAGGAATTAATTTCTGCCAAAATTTCGTGCACTGCTTTGGAGTCGTCTGCACTTTCATCCACACCATAGAAAAGAACATTTTTTTCACGACGACTTCTAGCAGTAATCTCGTCACATATACAGGATAATGAAAACGAATCAAATTTCTTTCCTAAATGCTGGACTTTTGCTTTCAAAGTCTCATTTTCGTTTTTCAAAGAAGCAATATTGGTAATGCAACCATCTATTTTCTTGTTATGTTCAGCTAACAAGGAACGAATATCATTCATACCATCGGTTATAACAGACAATTGAGACATTAAAATATAAAATTGGGATGATTCTATTGATACGCCACTGTATTCTGCGTTAAATGATGTCTGACTGTCCATTCTTATCGAAAAGTAATTAGTGGAAAAAAGTAACTAATTTATATGTAAAATATATTGATTTATGTTTCAGCACTGGTTTGTTATCAAATATCTGATTACCAATAACGTGAAAGTTCGTTAACTCAACATGTACTTATAGAAAATCACTTACTTAGTGCTGTGTCAAAAAATCGAATATTAAAATTCACTTTTGTGCATAAAAGACTGTCTAAAAGCGATTGAAATATAAACACGTGTGTCTAGAACGAAATCTCACTCACTAATCAAGGAAATTTGAAAGTAATGGGTCCAGAGGTATCTACGGTGTCAAAATTATTTAAAAGTAAGTCCAGTAGTTCAACTTATGCCAGTAAGTCACCACCTGGCAGCAGTCAAAAGGATTATAGAGATTGCTTTAGATGTCTGCGAAAACATGATCCGGAATTCTGTCCAGCAAAAAACTGGGAATGTTTTAAGTGCCACAAAAAGGGCCACACGAGTAATGTCTGTAGGAAGTCTAAAGGTGTCCCAAGGTCAGTGCATCAAATAGAAGAAGAAAATCAGTTGGAAGAGTCAGAAGAAGAAAACTCTTTAGATTTAGGTTTTATAGGCCAAATAAAAAATCAGGAAGAAAGGTCATTAAATATAGCAAGGTGACGTAACGTTGACGTTAATAAAACGTCACGTTTTACGTCAAAATCACCAAGGTATTGACGAGAAACTCACGTCATGAAGACGGCAATATGTCACAGGTATTTGACGTCATTATGTGACGTAGAAAAGGCGTCACCTTTTACGTCAAATTATCACTGAATTGAGACCTAAATTTACGTTTTTATGACGACAGTATCTTCGATAATCGACGTCATTAAAAAGACGTAAAAGATATGTTTTTGAGGAAAAAACTCTCAATGAAACCACCGTTTTGTAGTTCCATGCACCGCCTTGAAGGTAATGTATTGTCAAAGTTGTAAAATAAAGCTCTTGAAATAGAGCACATGTCTCATAACCTGTATTCTTGGACTTCAGCAGAGGCAGGTTATACAATAATTGGTACCAAATGTATTAGGACATTTCCCACATCTATATATGGAAACTGGATAATTAAACAAAAGTTCAAGTCCAAACATAATGTATATTCTTTACTCTATTTTTTATTACAAAATATAAATAAAACAAAAAGTATATCTATTCTAATAGGAATCATCTATTAAAAACAAAGTTATAAAAAATGTAAATTTTTACGTAATCTTAATATTTTTTATTTTAAATAAAAAAATTATACTACTAAAGATCCTATGAGAGTTTTTTCAATTAACATTTTTTTCTTGGACCCTTCAATTTTTTTGTAAGAACTCACATGTACATACAGGGTTGTTTCGAAATTTGACCCATTAGAAAATGTTCAATTTTCTTATGAACCTGAGATTCCATATAGGCCATCTACCATAATTGGTGCTTATAAGAGTCTGAATAAAACATCAAGTAGAGACCAACTTAAAAAATTAGCCTGTATGGACAACATAACAGGCTAAATTAAGCAATGCAAGTGTGTAGAAGAGGAATTGAAACAAAAATATCTTGGTATGGCAAAAACATACATTTTCCAATTATTTCAGTAGTGTGCCAGGTTTTTGAGAAATCAGATAAGCCCGAGACCAAAAGAATATGTAAATCACTAGAATCAAATGGATAATCATAAAATGAAGTATAGGAAGTAAAAAACTTTCCTGAAATCTTTACATTATTATTTCTTTCACTAATGAAATCTTCTATTTAAGTTAAAATGTTTAGTAATATAAAAGTAAATATGAAGATTGCCGTAATATAACAAAATAATAAATACTCACAGAATATTTTTCAAGTATAAATATTGAACAATAAAAATGATAATTCTACCCTTCTTGTTTTTCTTTCTTCTTTCTTTCGAACTGTAACCTTTTGGGAGCATGCTTCAGCCAAATTTTAATACAGTCATCGATTTCTGCCGCATCTCCTTCACTTTTGGATAAAATGGCATCTTAAATTAACAACAAAGAAAAAACGTAAAAATGTTTTCTTAATAAATGTACAAGGTGTCCCAAAACATGGCAATATTGGTAGGATTAAGACAAAACACAAAAATAAATAGGGTGTGCTTAATAAAGTCCAGTATTGAGATACAGAGGGTTGACATTTGAAATTTAAAAATGAATATATGTTTTGTGAAAAATATCAAGAGATGTAGAAGTTATAGCCATAATTCTGCTCCAAGATACTCCTCGATTGTGACCAAATCTGTAGTATTTTTAATTGGAAGCTCCACTGGAGTATCTTTGGGTGGGGCCAATTTTAATTTGGTCCCATCCTGTCTCTCCTCAAGAATACTCAAAATTTGTTTGTTTTTCTGCTTTATTTGCAGCAGAATATTAAGTATATTTTTTTGGAAATCTAAATATTTAAAAATTAACCAGGATTGTTCAATGTATGTAAGGTAAAATGTTAATACCTGAAACTATTGTGTTATCCACTTCTCTATAGGTTTGACATGAATTTAAGCCATTTGATAATCGGGAATGATCACCAAAATTACCACTTTGGCTTGCTGTTGGCTTATGGGCTTTCTCTTTTTCAATAACCTCTAAAGAAAATCTCTCTAAAAAAATAAATAACACTAATTGAACCACTATAAAAATTTAATTTATTTCTTTACTATACCTGACTTTTCTAGCAATTGTACTTCTGGTGGTAACTCATTCAAAGTTTTTGGGTAGGATTTAGCTTTTACAAAGTGTTCTGGAAGTTAAAAATGTTTTTAAAGAAATTATAGTTTTATCACCCATTGTTCAAAATTTTTTTTCTGGCTTCAACTCGATTTGGGATGGGATATCGAATTTTTGAAAGAGTGAAGCCTCTAATTGACTTAGAATTTTTTCCAACAGGAATATTTTTTTATATATTAATGATCAGATTTACAGGTAGGACAGAAAAAAATATTGCCTGAAAGTGTAACACCCTAGTGTGGTGTATACAGATTATGCATTACGGTAAATGATTACTGATTACATTCTACCTGAATTATTTCAATTAAAAATAAATCTTACTGTTTTGTGCCTGAGCCTTGATTTCCGATGACGAGTCACTGTCTTCTTCACTTTCAAACAACTTTCGATTTGGTTTCCTGGGCCTTTTCAATGGTAAAGTCTCCTCAATATCTGTGGCAACATCGGAAGTATCTTCTGCTCTTTTCAATTTTATTGTAGCCTTTTGAAAATTATCTACAACAAAAATAGGAAATTACATATCAACTATCTTACTTCGAATTCCTTCTCCTTTATAATACATTCTTTAATACACAAAAAAAGATAATGGACCGTGGAAACAGAAAGCCGCCCTATATTTATATAATTCTAACCTACAATAAAAATTCATCCAACTTTACCTTCCTGAAAAAACGTTTTCAATATTTTATACAGGCACCATTGCTCGTTCGGAGTTTCTCCCTTTTTAAGGCTTCTAGCAAAAACATCCTGCTGTTTATGAGGAGGCCACCAAACTTCCTTTTTGCGAGGCGTCAGCCATTTTTCATGTACTAATGATATAGATCCGCCATCAGGTTCGGCAAATTGAACACCGTAAAACATCTTTTTGTTTTAGCACTTTTAACGCGGTAAACAGCACAGAAACACAATATACTGTAAGACAATTTTTTTTTCTCACCCTGTTATTCTTAAAATAGTTTTCGTTTCAAGTAAAATAAATTAAATCATGGGTACACCCTAATATTTCAGAAATGCATTTCTCGACAATTATCTGAAACAGATAAGTAAAATATCAAAATGTCACGTAGTCTTCGAGGCCACGAAAGGGGAAAGAAAGGTTTTAAGAACGATTTGGGTTTTAGTTGCTAGAAGATAACTAAAGTGTTCACTTGAGCCAGATAAATTTAAATATATAAAATATAGTGTGTATTGTGGTACATGTCAGGAGTTAAATAGGTGAGTCTATCTCACAGAGTAATTCAGTTTTGCCTGTTATTTGATATTTGATTTTAAAAGATATTTTATCACATAGAGTATATATATTTGCTAATTATTTTTAATAATAACTTTGTTTAAAGTTCTTTAATATTCAACGTTATTTAGAACATTAATTTGTTGTTGCATTTCCTATTCATCCAATCCTACTGTATTATGGAGAGTTTGTGCCACTTGCAGTTTAACTCACATACCTATACTGTATTGTGGAGAGTTTGCGGCACTTGCGGTTTGTCCATTCCTGATACAGGGTGACTTCTTACGTCACCTATATCTCCTTCCACCCCCCTGTATTGTGGAGAGCTTGAACCACTTGCAGTGTAACCTTATTTAGCTGTACTGTGGAGAGTTTGTGCCACTTGCAGTTTAACTCACATACCTATACTGTATTGTGGAGAGTTTGCGCCACTTGCGGTTTGTCCATTCCTGATACAGGGTGACTTCTTACGTCACCTATATCTCCTTCCACCCCCCTGTATTGTGGAGAGCTTGAGCCACTTGCAGTGTAACCTTATTTAGCTGTACTGTGGAGAGTTTGTGCCACTTGCAGTTTAACTCACATACCTATACTGTACTGTGGAGAGTTTGCGCCACTTGCGGTTTGTCCATTCCTGATACAGGGTGACTTCTTACGTCACCTATATCTCCTTCCACCCCCCTGTATTGTGGAGAGCTTGAGCCACTTGCAGTGTAACCTTATTTTGCTGTACTGTGGAGAGTTTGTGCCACTTGCAGTGTATTATTATTTTGCTGTACTGTGGAGAGTTTGTGCCACTTGCAGTGTTTTATTATTTTGCTGTACTGTGGAGAGTTTGTGCCACTTGCAGTGTTTTATTATTTTGCTGTACTGTGGAGAGTTTGTGCCACTTGCAGTGTTTTATTATTTTGCTGTACTGTGGAGAGTTTGTGCCACTTACAGTAGTTATAATATTGTTTGTGGAGAGTTTGTGCCACATATTCCTTACATGCATTGGGGAGAGTTTGCGCCCCTTGCACCTTTCCTAATAACCCTAAATCCTTACTATTAGGCATTTATTTTTGATTAAGTGAAGTTTTAACTTTACTTTAGTACTGATATGCATAATCACAGTTCAAACACATAAGATGCACCTTGTATATTATTAATACTTTCATTAATTTTGGGGATTTCAACTATACTAATCGTTAGTTAAATAATTAATCATTATTTATGGCAAATTGAATACTCAGAGTGTTTTTCTATCTAATTCCAGGTACGTCATCTCGGTTGTTCAACCTACTTGGACCATGTCCACATGGACTGTTCAATTAAATCCAGGCATCACGTCCAGTGTCTTGTAAATAGTTATTTTCAACATTTAGATTTGTTTTATTATCTATATTATAAACAATTGAATGTAAGTACACAGTAAGTAATTAAAAGTTAAATTCTAATTAAATATATCAATCTTTACAAATTACTCATTCTCCTCAAGTCAAGTTTTTTTCATTCCTTACAATACACAAAAACAATATGTTCGATAATAGTGAAAAAAGTTTTCATTTGAAAATCCATATACACTAACACGTGCTAATACCTTGTAGAAAAACCGCGTGGTATCTGCTTTGTGCAAAATGGCTGTCGTTGGCAGCAGTTCAGACGATGCCGTTGATCGTTTGCTCTCGGTTCGAATCGGCTTTTTGGTTTTGCGCCACCTATATATTGCCAATTTCAATTTGCGAGGAACATACGATCACACCAAAATAAAATTAATATTTTATTAAAAACGTGTTACTTTCTACTACAATATTGGAAGTTTATTTGGCATATTAAGCCTACTATTTGAAGACAAAAGATTAATTGTGTATGTTGTGTTGCCTACTTATGACAATAGACTTTATGATTTTATGGTTGTATGAATATTATAGTTCATTAAATAAATTACTACTTTTTTAAATTTTATTTGAACGGAATATTTCAGTGACAATGCACTAGGTTCTTTCTTTGACATAGACTTACTTGATTCTTATAAACCGTAAGTTATTTGCAAGTATGTTGTGTTGCCTACCTATTGCCATTGTTTGTACTTAGCAGTTTCCATCTCGGCGCTGGGCAGGGTGATGGGCTTGGTTGAAAGGGCTAGGGAGGGCAGCTGGAGGAACAAGAAATTGGCCCTACTCGTGTTCTTCGACGTCGGAAACGCGTTCAACAGTGTCAGCAAACGGGCAGTGTTGAGCGCGTTGCTGAGGCTAAGAGTGGGGGAGGGTTTGGTTAACCTAGTGGAAGACTACCTGACGGGACGTGTGATAGTAGACACTAGAGGGAGGAGGTATGATACGGAGGCTGGAGTGCCCCAGGGCTCGGTTCTTGGACCGACGCTATGGAAGTGTGTGTTTGATGAGGTTTGTGGGATAGTATGTGAAGAGGGATGTGAGATTACGGTGTATGCGGACGATGTGTGTCTGGTATGTACGGCAAAAGGAGAGGCGGAGATAGAAAGAAAGGCGGAGAGAATGTGTAGGAAGATTGTGGAGAAGATAGAGCGGTGCGGACTAGAAGTGGCGGAAGATAAGACGGTGGGGTTGCTAGTGAAGGGACGGAGCAAGACAAGGGAAGTGGGGGTGTTGGTGAAGGGAAGGAGAATTCGCATGGAGGAGTGTGTGAAATACCTAGGGGTGTGGTTGGATAGTCAGTTATCCTTCCAAACACACATGTTGAAGGCGGCAGAGAAGGGGAAAGTGAGGGCAGCATGGCTGGGGAGATTGATGAGTAATGTGAAGGGGCCGGGAGAGTGGAAGAGGAGGATCATTGGTAGGACGGTAGAGCAGAGTTTGCTGTACGGTGCGGAGGTGTGGGGTGAAAGAGCGGGAGTGAATGCGAAGGTTAGGCCACTCCTGCGGGTGCAGAGAGGTATATTGCTAAGGGTAGTGCAGGGGTACAGGACAGTGGGTGGACTGGCAGCAGCGGTGCTGGCAAGGAGCTACCCATTGGACGTGATGGCTAGTGCCAGGAATAAACGCTGGAGGGGTGCGACCAGAGAGGAAGTACAAGAATGGATGGAGGAGGAAATGGAGAGAAGGTGGGAGGAGTATGAGGGCGCGCTAAAAGGAGCGATTGGGAATAGGAGAGATTGGATGGATCGGAAATTCGGGGAGGTGAACTACTTCTTGACACAGGTGCTCACTGGACATGGGTCGAGAGTAGGGTACCTCCACAAGATTGGAAAAAGAGAGACTGGAGTGTGCGAGAGGTGTGGAGTGGAGGATGATGTGGGGCATGTGTTCAGATGCTGGAGGAACGAGGAAGTGCTGAAGAAGTTGGAGACGAAACTAGGGGAGGCGGTGTATTGGGAGAATATGGTAGAGATAATGTTGAGGGGGGAGGAGGAATGGATGGAGGTAAGTGGCGTAGTAGAGAGCATGGTCAGGGGGAGAGAACGACTCGATATGGCATGAGAGGTAGGAGTGGAAGTTAGGGAGAAGACGACGATGTGAGCGGAGAGTGTGCGAGGGACCGCCGCCCGTCTCGAAGTATGCTAGGGTAGTGATTCCGAGGCGGGGGTAACGGTGAGTTTGAGGTGGGTTTGGTTGGTAGGCATCTCCTTGGGGATGAGTCCAACACTGTTTGGGTCCTGGACCCATTCGAACATGAGTTTCCCATCTCGGCCCGAAAAAAAAAAAAAAGATCGCAGTTCCGTGTACCTATGTACGTAGGCAACACTTATTACATTAATGTCAGATATTTTTTAGATTTCCCTATTTCTCATTAAATTATTACGGAAAATACTGTTGGATGCTTTAACATATTAGAAAATCAACTAAAATATTTATTTATTCTACAGTTTATATTAAAATGAACAATATTGCTGACGTAACAGTCACGTGATGGAAAAGCTTCAGCGTTTCTACTGTATTTGCATTTTTTGCTATTGGTTATTGCCGTTTGGCACGAAATACAAATTATTTCTGAAATATACAATACAAATCGATACTTTTTTACAAGAACTATAAAGTTGTCATTGAAATCACGTGATAATGACGTGACCAGATTAAGGTTGATCCAAATTCGTGTTCAAAATGACGTTATTTTGACGTCACCTTTTGGGACCTTAATGACTTCGACGTGTTTGACCTGATTTCTACGTGACTTTGACGTTCTTTGACGTCACCTTGTTAGAAGGTAACACTAGAAGTGGAAGGTAAGAATTTTGTATTTGAAATCGATTCAGGTGCTTGTAAAACTGTATGTCATATGTCTGAGTATAAAAATAAACTGTCTTTTTTGCCTTTAAATAAAGTTGCTTACAAGTTAAAAGTAGTGACAGGGCAGAATGTACAAATTGTAGGGGAAGTTATGGTAAATGTAAAGTTTTGTCATGAAAGTTATGTTTTGCCAATTGTTGTTGTTGATTGCGTTAATAATTTTACACCACTGTTAGGCCGAAACTGGCTAAACACTTTGTATCCTCATTGGAAAATTTTTTTCAGTAATCATACTGGGAAGGTAGATATATCACAGTCAAATAAAACTCAAAAATGTCATGTTGATAGTAAGAAAGTTGAAAGTCAAAGTAAAATTATAGTAGTAAAGCAACTGCTTGATGAAATTCCTAAACTAGTAGATGAATTGAAAACTATTTTGCTTCTGTTTTTGAAGAAGGAAGTCATTCTTGTATAAAAAAATTTAAAGCTGAGCTTAACCTAAAAGAGGGGGCAATACCAGTGTTCCACCGTGCTTATGAAATGCCATATGCCCTAAAACCTAAAGTAGAACAAGAAATTGTTAAATTAGTAGAAAGTGGAATTTTAACCAAAGTAACTCATAGTCAGTGGGCCAGTCCTATTGTAGTAGTTGCTAAAAGAAATTCAAATGATATAAGATTATGTGTTGATTTTAAGAGAACTATTAATAAACTAATAGATACAGATCATTGTGAGCTACCCTTACCTGAAGATATTTTCGCCACACTTGGTGGTAGTAATGTCTTTGCGGTGATAGATTTAAAAGGGGCATTTCAACAACTAGAAGCCGGCGAACAATCAAAGGAGCTGCTGACAATAAATACTCATCTAGGATTGTTCCGTTACAACCGTCTTACATTTGGAGTTAGTTCAGCTCCTGGAATTTTTCAGTCGGTCATGGATTCTATATTGTCCGGTTTACCAAGCACAAAGTGCTATCTTGATGATATCCTTATATCAGGTACAGATATATCAGAGTGTCACAAAAATGTCTGCCAAGTGTTGGGCAGACTAAGTAAATTCAATGTCAAAGTCAATGAGAAGAAATGTAAATTTTATGTAAGTTCTGTTGAATTCTTAGGCCATGTCCTAGACTCAAAGGGAATTTACCCCACAAAAGAAAAAATTGACTGCATAGAGAAAGCCCCATCTCCCCAAAACATAACTCAATTGAAATCATATTTAGGTCTCCTTAATTATTATGGAAAGTTTATCCCCATGTTATCTTCAACCTTAAAACCCTTATATGATTTGTGCAGTCCTAATAAAGAATTTAATTGGTCAGAAGAGTGTGAGAATGTATTTCAATATAGTAAAACCCTATTAACGTCATCTAATGTCTTAACTATGTATAATCCAAAATACCCTATTTATGTCACCTGTGATAGTAGTGGTTATGGGGTGGGTGCAGTACTAAGCCATCACATTGATGGGCAAGATCGTCCAGTAATGTTTGTGTCCAGCACCCTATCCCAACATGAGAAAAAATACTCAAACCTAGAAAGAGAAGCTCTGGCTTTAATTTTTGGGTTAAAAAAGTTCCACAAATACATCTATGGGCGCCACTTTACTCTTATAACAGATCATAGACCGTTAGAATTTATCTTTAACAGAAACAAAAGTATTCCAGTCACTGCTGCCTCTCGCATCACGCGTTGGGTAATCACTTTATCAGCATATAATTATAAAATTGAATATAGAAAAGCAAAATCAGTAGCTAATGCTGATGGATTGTCACGATTACCAGTTGATAAAGACACAGAAGTACCAGAATTCTTAAATTCATTCAGTTTAATAGAAAGCATTCCTATAAATATTCAAGATATAGCTAGAGCAACAAAAAAAGACTTACTTCTTCAAAAATCTATCGACTTTACACTTTCAGGGTGGCCAAAAAGTGTTAGAGATGAACAGTTAAAACCATTTTTTAATAAAAGACATTATCTAACAGTAGAATCTAACTGCTTATTAAAAGGAAATAAAATAGTAATTCCCAAGTCTATACAATCAAGTGTCCTCGCACTCTTCCATGAACAACATTTAGGTGTTGTAAAAACAAAAATGTTAATGAGGTCATATTGTTGGTGGAATAATCTATCCAATGACATTGAAAAGTTCATAGCCCAATGTGAAATTTGTCAGCAAACACAAAACTTGTAACACTAATTTCTTAAGCTGGCCAAAAGCACCAAACAATTTTTTTAGAGTCAGTATAGATTTCTTTCACAAAAACAATACCTTTTTGATACTAGTTGATAACAAATCAAAGTGGATCGAAGTTAAAATTATGACTAATACTGCGGCTTATGAAACAATATTAAAATTGAAGGAAATATTCTCAGTATTTGGGCTCCCGGTTGAATTATTGTCAGACAATGGTCCGCCCTTTAATGCTGATGAATTTATAAAATTTTTACAGTCAAATGGCATAAAGCCATTAAAGTCACCACCATATCACCCCCAGAGTAATGGATTGGCAGAAAAGTCAGTCCAAACAGTAAAGAAAAGTTTGGAAAAAGCGCTATTTTCTGAAAGGGGAGAGATAATTACCAAAAACACTATTCTATCTCGCTTATTAAATTTTCTTATGACATATCGCAACACACCTTCCATATCTACAGGGTTATCCCCTGCTCAAGCTCTCTTCAAAGTACGTCCTCGTACTCGGTTCGATTTTATTAAACCTACTTCTGATTCTATCATTACCAAGCCATCAATTAACTTTGAATTACTAAAAAATACTAAACTCTATTCGCTAAATCAACAAGTATATATCAAGAACTTTCAGACAAAACTATGGCAAAAAGGAATTGTAGTTAAAGTATTAAGTCATTCCACATACCTTGTTCGCACTAATGATGATAGCATTAAGTTTACACATTTTAACGATATGCGTTCTAACACAGCATGTAATGATAATAATATGTTAGACTTAAATAATGAATATGTAAGTGATACTGTACCAAGTAGTTTTCCGCCAGTTGGTGCCGACCTAACTACTCCTGTTGTAAATATTAGCGTTAGTGGTGAAAATATTGATGACTGCCCTACAACTACCGAAGAAACATTAGTAGTAAATAATAGCCCACTTAGTCCAGCCTTACAGTCTGTACCAAGTATGAAATCAATATTTCAGGCAGATACTAATACTCCCAATGTTCATTCGCGTTCTGGCAGACTTATTAAAAAACCTGTCAAACTAAACTTGTAATAATTAATATTTTAATATGTAAAAATAATAAAGAAGGGGAGGAAATGCCGTATATTTTTAGTTGGCATTCCTGCTAATGACAGCGACGTCATTGGCCCTGTCACCCTTCCTTATTCACTTCACTTGTCAGTATGTCGAACACATGTATGATCCAATACTTTTGTACTGATGCTTTTGGAAAAATAAAGAATTACAGAAAGGTTGTAGTCGTATCTCTGATCGTATATACACAACAGCTAGATGCTGTTGTAATATTTTTTTCAGCTTTCACATTATGGTAAGAAGCATTATCCACAACCAGAACTGATTTCTGAGGCATATTGGGTAATAGTTGTTCCTGAACCCACCTCATAAAGTTTGAATGGTTCATGTCATCATGGTAATCTCCACTTTTAGAACCTAAAAAAAAATAATAAATTTCATCGAGGCTTACGTTAACAATATGTCCTATGAGAAATAGTTAATTGTGTTTGTCTTATTTGACTGTTGGAATTATTTTTTGTTAGATATTGTTTTAAAACCTAATGATACACTACTTGTTTGTAAGTGACAATAGTATAAATTTCCTTTTATGGAATTAAGATCACCACGTTTAAAAATTATATTTCTCTAAATTAAGTTGAAACAGGTTATATCTGATATAAGTGAAGTCTTTACAAATATATGGGACAACACTTACTTACAAAATATCACTTTTCGATAAGTATATATAATTAATACAAACCTGAACGAAAAATTAATAGGGCATTAGGAATAAATCCCTTTTCTCCACCTGCATGCACAATCACAAGTCTCCTCCCTTTTGAGATTGGCTTTTTCAAACCTTTCTCTGATATATCGTACCATCCCTTGGATTGCACATGGGAGCTGTGAATGTACGTTTCATCGGTATACACAATATTCCATCCTTCGGTTCTATATTTAATAATATTTTCTAAGAAAGTAATTCTCTTATGGCGAATATCATGCGATTCCATAATCACCTTCCTGTTATCTTTTGTGCACTACCATCTACAACAGATACAATATTTTCAAATAAATAGTTATGCATGTTACCTTTTAATATTTTCAATTTTACCATGCCTATTGTAGCTTTATTTTCGTTTTTGTTCTGAATTTGTTCTACCCATTTCACAGTTTTCCTCATTCTCAACATTATTTTCCCTTCAAATACTCCAATAACTAATAAAAACTACTTACCTAAAGCCCATACTTTTTAACAGCCTCCACAAAGAAGTTTTACTTATAGTGAACTCAGGTAAAACAATGTGAACTTTCTGCAAAATGCCTAGAAAAAATAAATATATTTTAATAAAAAATTATGTATCTATTAAGCTATTAAAACTAATTCTAGCCCTAGCGTAAAAACTCATACTAAAAGTGAACTGACAAAAGTTTGTAACGAGTTATTTTTTTGCAAGTTTAATTTTTATTTTGTTCCGTGATATATTTTATTTTACCACTAGGGTATATATAACTCGTTACTTTACAACCCTTTCTACTACCGCATTGATTTATTTTTTTTTTGTTGTTATTACCGTTGTATATTTTAGTATAAGTCCGAGTTACGCAAATCCAAATTCTACCATACACAGTTTATTCATTTTCGATATTTAAATTTTTCAACTGAAGGGACGCCCGGTATATACAACATTTTAATTAAAACGAAAGCCGTCTAGTATAGATACAAGTTTTTGTCGAAACTAGATAAATTTCACGTTTGATTCCCACACCACATTACGGCCGAAGAATGTAACTAAAAATTTTGGATATAAATTCTCAAACAATTCATTTTTCGTATGATTTTTATTCGCGCTCCGATTTTCGTTCCGTCTCCGATTCATTCCGTCTAGCATTCATTTTCGCTCTGGGATTTTCATTCGCGCTCTGATTTATTCCGGCTCTGCAATAGTATTTCGTGATTCTTCGCTCAACTTTCTTCCGAAAAACCGATAAACCGTATTGTGAAAATTTAGTGCACCAAGATTGTGTGTTCAACTGTATTTTATAAGGTAAATCACTTTTACAATTAAACTGTGTATTCTAAACTTTCCGTATCGCCGCTTAGTATTAAATTGTTAAATGTATGGTTTTGAAAATTTTCCGACCGGCTATTTTTTTCTTTTGTTGTTGAACTGAAATTTGGTTCTTTTATTTTGTTTCTCTTATCTGGAAATAAAGATTTGTCAACCGTAATTTGAATCTACATAAAGCCGGTAACTATTATTCCGAAAAAAATAAAATTTAAGTACTAATTAGATCTGCCGGGAAATCAAACAAATTGTGGCTAAGCCTCTTCCAAGTCTGATTAACCCTTGAATCTAAATAAATCCGGAAACTATTATTCAAAAAAAAAAATTCCCACGAGTTAAACGGTACCCAGCTATCGACACACAGAGTAAAAATATTAGTTCTAGCATAAAATTAAAATATTATAATCCACTTGGATATCAATTTAATATAAAACTACTGAGAACCAAAAGCATAAAATAATTCGAGAATCCACTAATAATTCATATCAGTTAATTAATATATAATAAACGCTATAAATAAAATTCGAAATCAAATTACAGTTCACAAATCTTTATTTTCGTATAAAAGAAACAAATAAAAAAAACCAATTTCAATTCAACAACAAAAGAAAAAAATAGCCGGTAGGAAAATTTTCAAAGAATACATTCAACAATTTAATATTAAGCGGCGGTACGGAAAGTTTCGAATACACAGTTTATTTGTAAAAATTATTTACCTTATAAAATACAGCTTCCACACACAATCGTAATGCACTAAATTTTCACAATACTTTTCGGTTTATCGGTTATCGGAAGAAAGTTGAGAGAAGAGTCACGAAATAATAATTTTTCTGAATAATTGAGAGCCGGAATGAATCAGAGACGGAATCAATCAGCGCCTCTTCTATCAATTGTTCGCTAATTTATACCTAAAATTCTAGTTACATTTATCGGCCGTAGTTTTGGTGAGGGAATTAAACGTGAAATTTATCTACTTACAACAAAAAGTTGTACCTATACTGAACGGCTTCGGCTTTAATTAAAATGGTGTATATACCGGGCGTCCCTTCAGTTGAAAAATTTAAATATCGGAAATGAATAAATTGTGTATAGTAGAATTTGGATTTGCGTAACTCGGACTTATACTAAAATATACAACGGTAATAACGAAAAAAAATCAATGCGGTAGTAGAAAGGGTTGTAAAGTTACGAGTTATATACACCCTAGTGGTAAAATAAAATCTATTACGGAAAAAAATAAAAATTAAAATTGCAAAAAAAAATAACTCGTTACAAGTGATTAAAATTACATTCCAATTAGATATTGTTTTTACAAAAGTAGGTACCACACAAAAACAAATCAGAACCATAATAGTTTTTACAGAAGGGGACACTTTATTATTGTTTTAAATCGCTCTCAATTCGAATTTGTTAAATATGGACAAAAGGACGTAAGAGATAGTACATCTGAAACCTCGTCTAAGAATGAAACTTTCTGTCTTCTCTTCTTTTTCACTAGAAATCACGATTGTAAAAAAAGAAGACCACAGAGTTGTGGTCCTATGTAAACCCTTATGTAGCTAACTTCTCTTTTAGATAGTGTGCGTCATATTGGCGGACTATTTAAATCATCCCAAGGTAGAATTTTCAAATCGACAAAAAATCCCTATGAGAAGGAAAATACTGATTCAAATTTTTGTTAAATTGGTTACTACATTGAATTTACTGTTTGGACCCTTACTTTGTGGAATCTACTCATATTAATATCCAAAGGATTCTATTCGACACTTCCGGAAGATAAAATGGTTCTAGCTCTTCTTCTGGCTCGGAGTCCGCTACAATATTTGAATTACAACAAAAAATTCAATAAAGCATTAATAAATACCTAAGAATACTTCTTCATCAATATCTAGTCCTGGATTTTCTTTGAGAATTCTTGCCATTTCCACTTTCTTCAATTCAACCTTCTTAGCTTTCTTTTTAGCCACTTTTTTTAGATAAATGTTTCTTCTTATCTGAGATTTGAAGGACGTGAATTGTCTATATTTAGCTTTTACTGTAAGTAAAAAAGATACTTCTGTATAGTTTTGAAGTTCGTGCGGTACTTACTTTTGTAGCTCCATTAATTTTCCATGTAAACATCCAAGTAATATCGTATAATCCTAATAAAATCAACATTTACATAATAAGAAAATATTAAATTATGTTTTTATAAATATGCCAGTACAGCCCTGCTCTGAAAATTTTCGAGGTATAAAGTCTTGGTCTTGTATTCTCGGTCTTGGTTTTGGTCTTGTTATTGTTCATTCGGTCTTGTTATTGTTCATTCGGTCTTGCTCTTGGTCTTGCTAGTGTATGTATGATCTTGGTCTTTTTCTGCAAGACTACAAGACCAAGACATATTCTGCTCATTACTAGTCTTGCCAGTCTTTTCTATGAGGTATCTACCTCTACCGGGGAGAAGTTTAGTGCAAACACAGCATTTTTAAAATTATTAATTTATAGTGCCTATTTTAAAAGTAATTGGGCACCAATAGTTTACTGGTTTATCTTAGTTTCACCCTCTCTCCTGATGGCAAAAGAAATATAGTTAACTAATTAGGTAACAATTTCTTACAAAGTTGTTGGATAAACACTCCCGTAGATAGGTACTGAATAATCACCCGATGTAAAAAAAAACATGAGTCCTGATCTACCTATTAAGTGAAATTTCTAAATAGAATTCAATTTTTAGACACCTGGTGTGATAAAAATGTATTACAATGACAGTAACTCATCCTAATCCTTCAAAGAATCCATGGACACTCTCAAATGATCTATTTTTACGTTTAATGAGTCCTGATCTACCTAATAAGTGAAATTTCTAAATAGAATTCAATTTTTAGACACCTGGTGTGATAAAAATGTATTATAATGATAGAAAAATGATGGATACTTAAATTGAACAAGGCCGTATTTTATTTTACAGTATATCAAACAAATAAAGTATTACAAGTTACTAAAATCATACAGCTACTTAACTAGCAAAATATTCTAACAAATGTAAACTAGAAATAAGTATATCCAAATTAACGATAAGAGTATAAACTTTTGATAAAAGTCGATTGTAATTTGTTGCAAACGATGTAATTGGATCGAAGACTGACGAAAACCAAATTCAACCCCGATCTTTGGAAAATGCAACGTGACGCAAAAAGTTTTTCGTTAGAGATGTTGTCATGTGGGGATATTGTCTTGTAAATGAAATTTGAATAGATTGTAGAAACTTACGTAAACCTTTAATTAGAAGTTGTCACTTTGTGGATAAATATTTAAGGGATGTTCTGTATCTGTACAGTGGGGAGGGTGAGTTTAGGCCCACAGCACTTAGGCCACATGTGACCCATTGTACATCCTCCCGAGGAATTGTCCTCCTAGGTCATCGTCCATCCTGTCCTTTTCAGGAAGGTGGACAGGTCACTAGGAGACATCTCCTTTATATAGGCAGGTGTTGGCCAATACTCACCGAACCCACACTCTCTTATTGACGATAACTCCGGGCACTCACATAAGACATGCCTGACAGTTTCATCTTCTTGTTCACACATTCTGCATAGAGGTGTGTCCACTAGCCCCATAGTATGGAGGTGTTTCCTTAGTTGACAGTGGCCAGTCAGAAATCCTACTGTTAAGCGTAGGTTTTTCCTGGTCATCGCCAAATATTTTATCGGTTCCAGCTTCCCAGGGTCGCCCAAGGTGATCCTGGCAAGACTGCATCCTTGATTCCATCCCATCAGTTTAGGGATTGAGCATGGGTTTAACGCTTGGTTAGTTCCGCAATTGTCGAAGTCGTCAGGCCGTAGGTGTCACTGGGTCCTAAAATTTTAGTCCAGCCGCTTCCCTGGCTAAAGAATCGGCAATGCGATTACCTTTACTCCTGTCGTGCCCTTTAACCCAACTCAGGATAATATTGTTATCTACCGAGGGGTTAGCTAAATCTTGGTGGCACTCTAATACTAGCCCTGATGTAACACGTTGTCTGTTCAAGGCTAATAGGGCTTGTCTGCTGACAGTGCAGAGTGTTATGTTTTTGCCAGAAATTACTTTTCTGGTTAGTTCTTTTGTGGCAATTGAGATACCAGCCAGTTCTGTTTGAACCACGCTGGTATTTTTTCCCATTCCCCACTTAATTCTTAGGCTGAGTGATCTGGAGTAAACTCCACATCCTGAGCCTTCTTTGGTTTTTGAGCCGTCTGTTTATATGCGTATTGCATTTGCAGCATCTGACTCTGTGTTCTGCTCAAAATCCATTCCGTTCCTTCTGTGTTTTGAACCAAAACATACAACTACAGCGACTTCCATAATTTTAAGTCAGACAACACACAATACATTTGAAGTCAAGCAACACACAATGCTTATTTATTCATATTCACCTGTCTCGGATGCAATGTAAGGTAAGTGACCGAGTCGGGTGTCGGTATATATCCAATAGGAATCAAAAAATTTGACATTTCATTAATTGTATTTACCGAAAAAACGAATATCGTGGAATCTTCACGAATATCTGACTTGGCATTCATTTAATTATCAATGTAGTAAGTCACCTCTCAGAACCTGAACGAAAACAAAACAAGCAGCTTGTTTTACATTTAGTTGTCAAAATTGGCAAATTTTGTAAATTTCAATAAATTTTCATAATTACAATACAATCGTATCACTGATAATTTTTTCTGGTGTTACACAGACAATCTGGTTTGTCACATTGATTTTCGTTACTGTCGACGGGTTCCTCAATATTCTCGAATTTATTCAGAGAAGCTGGTTTGTGTATGTGATTTTGATGATTTTTCATTCTCCGTATTGTCGACGGCTTCATGAATATCTATAATACCGTTACGTTTTCTTTGTCTTGAGCCTCGGCACTTGACCACGTCCTGGAGAGGCACAGGTATCACTACCTTTGCTTGCATCATCGTCGTCGCGTCTTCTTCATATTCTTCTTCATCGCCTTCGTCTGTTGCAATCAAGTCAGAATGCCGTCTTCGTCTTTTAGGTCTTCGCATTCCCTTTTTCTTATTTCTTTTTCTTCGAACTTGTTTCCCCAATTCACCTCCTGAACTCAATTTCTGCAGTTTTCTGAAAACACCATAATCTTTCTGATTCATACCCAACACGTATTTACAATTTTTGGATTTTAAAAAGCCGTTCGATATGCCATGTTTTAAGGCTCTATGAATCTGACTTGAACCATTTATCATTTTTATTCTTTTACTTAGAATGAGCTCCACTTGATCTATGATATTCTTTTTGGTAGAACCTTTGGCCTCTTTAAAAGTAGATATAGCTTCTAGAACTTCGTTGAAGAGACGAAGATGTAAAGGTCCTTTTTTGGTACATTTTTCCACTTTTTAGATGAATATGCTTATATCACGAAAAAACCGAAAATTCCTTGTGTTTTCCATGGAGACTATCTCCATGTTGTTTTCGTTCAGGTTCTGAGAGGTGATATCATAGATAAAAAAATTATATTGGGTGATATGTGGTTCTTAGAGGGATGGCGGTATAATAAAATAATTTACTGGCTCGTAACTAGGCATGCGCTCTAGACTATTCAGAGTTAGTTCCGAGCTAGTTCGGATTGTAGCCCGCGAACTTAGCTAATAAATCGGACACGTTCCCCATACCGTGTAGGTACAGCCGGGTAGTTAAAAATTAAATTCAATAATCAAAACAACATAAGTTTTATTTCTGTCTGAATAGATGAAGGATTGAGTACGGTCTGTACTCTTAGGTACTTATCTGAGACATTGACTGGCTATGCGGGATAGCTAATTCAATTTAAAATATCTTCAGAAAGGCTATGTAGAGTTGAACTTCATGGGTGCCTTTGGATTGGAATTCGACTACGTCCTAAGGTTGTTGTAAGGTTTGGATAATATAATAATTTCCTTGAATTGTCTTATAATTGAGTTTAGGTGTGTCCTAGGGACAGTGTCTACCACAGCAATGATTAATTATTAAGAATGCATAAACATAAAGGTAATGATCCATATACAAGGTGAGTCATATCAATTGGGACATAGGCTAAGAGCAGATTGCTTGGACCAAAATATGGTGATAGGACCAAATATACCTTGATAAAATATTGCTGTGGAAAAAGATGAAGAGCGTTGAAGTTGATTTTTTTTTCGTTTTTTGTTAATAGTTTCACTGTATATTCATCAATTGTTATAAAAATCGACACAGTGACATAATTTTATACAGGGAATATTATATTATATAATATTTTACATTTTGTTACAGGGGGCGCCACGTGAAGGATTTCTGGTGATGAAATCGACTGGTAACTTTTTTAGTGATTTTGAGTAGAAAATATGACAAACATAATTTCTACGTAATATAGGTATTCTTGTTTAAACACGATATTTTCATTCGTTTTCGAGAAAAACGCAATTGAACAGTTCAGAGTATCGAAAGGGGATTTCAAGTAACGGACAATAAAAATACTTGTAACGTAAGGCTTCTATTTCGACGATAAAGCATAATTAGAAACAATATAACATGAAAAGAGCAAACTCAAATTAAATGTTCTATGTGGCCTCCTCCGACTTCTATACCTTTTCTAATTCTTTTAATAAAGGACTTTCGGAAAATATTATTTTGTCCCCTAATAAAGTTAGCCGTATGTTGTATTTTTCTCCACAGTTCTTCTCTTGAGTTAATTTCATTGGCATAAACTAAGGACTTCATATGTCTCCAAACATAAAAATCAAGCGGGTTATACGCTGGACTTCTTGGTGCCCATTCAAAATCACTTCCTCTGCCAATCCATCGATAAAGAAATATGTCACTTAGATGATTTCTAACAACTAATGGGAAATGAGGTGGAGCTCCATCCTGCATAAACCACATTTTCTCTCTTACACCTAGTGACAGATTATCCAAAATATCACTAAAAGTATTTTGCAAAAAAATAAATAAGTATCTCCATTTAAATTTGGAGGCCCTAGTAGCTGGTCGCCTATAATGCCACACCAAATATTCAATTTAAACTCATGCTGAAAATGTCTTTTTTTCAGAGCATGCGGATTTTGTTCTTCCCAATAATGGCTGTTTCGCCAATTAAATACCCCTCGTCTGGTAAAAATCGCTTCATCGGTGATAATATTCTTAATAAAATTTCGGTCATCATTATGCTTGTGGAGAATACGTTGGCAGAGCTGTAGGAGATCTCTTGGAAGCAAATTTTTAACAGGAGTGAAGTGATAAGGGTTGAGCTTTTCTTTTTTTAGAATTCTAATAATAGACGACTGACTTGGTCCTGTTGATGCTGACAAATGAAGTGAACTTACTGTAGGATTTTCATCTATTCGAACCAAAATCTCATCTTCTTGATTAGGTGTGATTTGTCTCGGACAACCACCTTGATTTTTATTGTGAAATGACCTGGTTTCACCCAATCGATGAAAAAGTTTTGTGATTTAGTTGCTATCTGCATGTATATAACAATTCATACCTTCTGGCTGCAGAGCGACCGCAAAAAGGTTCTGGTGCGTATACACAAATCATATCCGGCATTTCTTCATTCGTAAAATGATTGTGACGAGGCATTTCAATCGAAAAAGTATATGATAGCTTTGAAAAACTGCAACAATTGACTATAAGCTAAGAGCAGAAATTATTCACTAACAAGAAATGTCATTTACCAGTAACAATTATCTGACAGTCCAAAGCGCACTCCTCATATGAAATAATATTTGAAATCCCCTTCTGATACTCCGAACTGTTCAATTGCGTTTTTCTCGAGAACGGATGGAAATATCGTGTTTAAACGGGAGTACCGATATTACGTAGAAATTATATTTATGTCATATTTCCTAATCAAAATAACTAGAAAGTTTCGTCAAAAAAATGTACCAGTCGATTTCATCATCAGAAATCCTTCACGTGTCGCCCCCTGTAACAAAATGTAAAATAGTACATAAAATAATATTCCTTTTATAAAATTATGCCTCCGTGCCGATTTTGATAACAATCGATAAATACATAGCAAAGTTTTGAGTGTATCTCTAATGTGTGTATGTGTGTGTGTTCGGCTAATCTGTATTTGTTTTGCTGATTTTTCCATTGCAAGACATAAATTTATATGGCTTCTGGATGTTTCATTTTTCGAAGTATATTCCTGTTCCGATGTCAGTTTTCATAACAGAGTCATCCCTAAATACTGAGATTTCGTCTTCTTTCATGATTGAATCCTTATACCACTCTTCTCTTGATGATAAGCTGGTGTTTATCTTTCTCCCAAAGCTATACTCGTAGCGATCAAAAAGTCTGTTTGCTGTATCAGTAGTTTGCCTTTGAACTTAGCACTATTCTCTAACTCAATATCTTCGCATGTGGGTAGTTGTTTGGTCTCCACAGGTTGGATTCTCTAAGAGCCGGTTTCATAAGTAAAGTAGACTTTATGAAAAGGATGCTTTTAGGTAGAGTGTCCTTTCCAACTGCGGTTAAGTGAGTATAGTTTCATAAATATTTTTAAAGTAGTCTTTATTTAAACTGCTCTTTATCATTTTATGTCTTGTTTTTTATTGTGTGGTATCCCTGAAGCTAGTGTATCTCTAATGCGTGCGTGCATGCGTGCGTGTGTATGTGTGTGTGCGTGTGTGCGTGTGTATGTGTATGTGTATGTGTAAGTGTATGTGTATGTGTATGTGTATGTGTATGTGTATGTGTATGTGTATGTGTATGTGTATGTGTATGTGTATGTGTATGTGTATGTGTATGTGTATGTGTATGTGTATGTGTATGTGTATGTGTATGTGTATGTGTATGTGTATGTGTATGTGTATGTGTATGTGTATGTGTATGTGTATGTGTATGTGTATATGTATGTGTATGTGTATGTGTATGTGTATGTGTATGTGTATGTGTATGTGTATGTGTATGTGTATGTGTATGTGTATGTGTATGTGTATGTGTATGTGTATGTGTATGTGTATGTGTATGTGTATGTGTATGTGTATGTGTATGTGTATGTGTATGTGTATGTGTATGTGTGTGTGTGTGTGTGTGTGTGTGTACTTATATAATTCCAAGTCGAAAAATTTTAAAGAAAAAAATAAAAATGAAATAGTTGACAAATTCACAGCTAGAGACACAGAAGTTTGGTGAAATCGGTTGGAAAAACAAATTAAAGCTTGTAATATTACAATAAAAGAAGGAAATCTACATATAGGTACAATTAGGAAGTTACAAACATGTGTAGGACATTTTAAGCATTTTAAACGGCTTATTTTAAATAGACATGTAGATATGGGGCTAGGGAGTGAACTAAAAAATATGGTTAGATGGGAAAATATAGTTTCCGGGTTTTCAGGAAGAATTAAGACTGGTGCTATAGTGAATTTATATCATAAGGACTTGACACAATTTTTAAATGATTGCCAAATTATTTAAAAAATAAAATTAGGGGAATTTTGAAAAAAATGTATCCAGTTGTTAACGTTTGCTTTTGTGGAGAGTTTATCAAAAAATCAGGCGAAAATGAAATTTTTACTTTTAATTATTTTAACACAAAAATAATATATTGTATAATTAGTGGGAAAAGCATAATATTCCCAAACGACTGTGATAATTACCAGACGAGGAGCGTAGCGACGAGTCTGGTAACACAGGAGTTTGGGAATATGCTTTTCTCCACGATCATCACAGAATTTGCTAATTCTGAAATCAAATTCTATTACAGAATGTTGGAATTCTCTCTCTTGAGATTGAAGAAATATTCTGCAACACCTCTGCCCCCATGCAATTTAAATGTATTTACATTCTCTCTCTAATGATAGAATAATATTCTCACACTGGTTAGCAATAATAACATTAGCCTTGACGCAGTTGATTGTCATCGTAGTGTCAAAACTTGAGTAAGTGTCAAAATTATTGTTGTCACTTAACCGTAACCTAACCTAACCTAACCTCGCAATTGTTGAAAATTCCTCCAATAATGCACCAGTTTTTCATTTCGAGAACTGTACAAATATAACAATTAATACAAAGTAGAATGTTTCTTGAATTATTGAGTGTTTACCTAATATAATTGTGATTGTGTTCATTTCCATTTAAAAATATATATTTAAAATCTTCGATCGTGGAGAAAGTATAGTCTGTGTAACGTTAATTTCGTTCACTTTACTTCCCTCTATTGAATTAATAAATTATCGTATGGCCGGCGAATAGCCAGTCCTTTCTTATGCCCAACACCGAGAAATGTTTCAAGGCTAAATATATTTACTGTCGACGAGAGTCGAAATCAACGCTTCTATGCGCGCCGATCGAGGTCCGCCTGTCGGGAAAATAGTCACGTCTATTTTGAAATTCCCACTTCGATCTCGTGTCTCTTCTTCTACCAACTATAAATCAAATATGAATCAAGAATTCACTACTGAAATGTAAATTCCTTTCCTGGTCAAAGCGTATGAGCGTGACACGAACATGAGACGTCAGTCGGTTGTCGTTCACATGATTTCGTGTATTTAAACAAGTGGCAAAGGGGTTTCGTTCTTCTTTTCCGGCAAACATGTGCTATTGAAGCCTTTCTGGCTTATCTTATCTTATCTTAGAAGTGCATTCATTTGAGTGGTAAGTCATTTCGCTTAAATGTATAACTAACTCTCCTTTCTTAATAGCTTCTACCTTCCTATCTTTATTATGTAGCAATGTCATTCCAGTGCCAGGAATAATATATATCGATATGAATTTGTTTTTTTTTCAGTTTTTTTTATATTATCTTTGAATATATTTCAAACCTATTTAAAAATATAGACATATTTAAAATATGTATGTATTTACCGGTGCAGAATCGGTTATTCGATTTTATCGTTTTCATTTATTTATTTCATTTATTGCTTTCTTTGAGTATTTCTTTTATCTAAAAAAATACAGGATGTATGAACCAAAAATGAATTAATAGTTTCCTGTAAAATTGTCGTATTTAGTAAAGCGTTTTAACAATAGATGTCGAAGAATAAAAATATATTATTCTACGCTTCACAACTAGTTTTGAAAAATATTTTTCAAAAACAGTGACCGTTCAACGAAGAAGAAACAACTACTTCCCGGGCTACATGCCCCGACAGATATTGAATTACACTTCTAAGTCAAACGGGGTTGGTAAATCTACAAGATTTAAACCAACCATTCTGGTTTGCAACTAGAAGGGATAACACAACTTGTAGACCGGTTTCGGCGTATTGCGCCTCATCAGTACAAGGTATATGTTATCGTCCGAGAGTTAATCCCGGACTGAAATGTGACTATAATCAACAACGGTACATATTGTCCAGTTACGGAAATATTTTTGTTGCGAAAATAGCGACATCTCACCTCTAAGTCACAAACCAAAATTCGAATGAGACAACAAACCACGTGGATTTGAAACAAAAATGAATTAATACAGTTTCCTGTAAAATTGTCGTATTTAGTAAAGCGTTTTAACAATAGATGTCGAAGAATAAAAATATATTATTCTACGCTTCACAACTAGTTTTGAAAAATATTTTTCAAAAACAGTGACCGTTCAACGAAGAAGAAACAACTACTTCCCGGGCTACATGCCCCGACAGATATTGAATTACACTTCTAAGTCAGTTGACTTGTGTGTTGACTTGTGAAGCGTAGAATAATATATTTTTATTCTTCGACATCTATTGTTAAAACGCTTTACTAAATACGACAATTTTACAGGAAACTGTATTAATTCATTTATGTTTCAAATCCACGTGGTTTGTTGTCTCATTCGAATTTTGGTTTGTGACTTAGAGGTGAGATGTCGCTATTTTCGCAACAAAAATATTTCCGTAACTGGACAATATGTACCGTTGTTGATTATAGTCACATTTCAGTCCGGGATTAACTCTCGGACGATAACATATACCTTGTACTGATGAGGCGCAATACGCCGAAACCGGTCTACAAGTTGTGTTATCCCTTCTAGTTGCAAACCAGAATGGTTGGTTTAAATCTTGTAGATTTACCAACCCCGTTTGACTTAGAAGTGTAATTCAATATCTGTCGGGGCATGTAGCCCGGGAAGTAGTTGTTTCTTCTTCGTTGAACGGTCACTGTTTTTGAAAAATATTTTTCAAAACTAGTTGTGAAGCGTAGAATAATATATTTTTATTCTTCGACATCTAATGTATGAACCACGTTGTCAAATAATTTCTTTAATATCAAATATTATCTGTATTGTAATATCATACTTCAGACATCCTGGATTTTAGTTAAATTGGAAAATTGTTCCTGATACTATATTTGTTCCCCAGCACTTTACCTGGAGCACTTTACCTGGGATACTTTATCCGGGATACTTTACCTGGAGCACTTTACCTGGAATACTTTATCCGGGATACCTTACCTGGAATACTTTATCCGGAATACTTTACCTGGAGCACTTTACCTGGAGCACTTTACCTGGGATACTTTATCCGGAATACTTTACCTGGGATACTTAATCCGGAATACTTTACCTGGGTTACTTTATCCGGGATACCTTACCTGGAATACTTTAACTACAAGTTTTTTTCTACAACATCTACAAGCTTCTCTGCAAGTGTATCTACAACTACAACAAGAACAGGAAAGTACAATAGTTTTGGAATTGCTCTCCAACACAACATATGTCGTCATACTACTACTAAAATTAACTAGTCAATTTTTTTAAATTCCATCTTTTGTTTAAAATATACAACTTGTAAATTTAATAACGTTGTTCATATAGTTTTTTTTTCCCTTCCAATCTTCCAGGATTTGTCGCTATAATGCAGATGTGAATAACAAATAAGCTAGTATTATTCAGAGTGGCGCCCACTTACCTTTCTTAATTTTCATAATTTATCTTTATTTCACCTTAAATAAATTTCAAGTAGAATTACCCGAGAACCGGTAAGACTACTCTCTGAATTTGTACTAGTCTGGTCTCAGAATCTACACCTGAGGTGCTCTCTAAACTGAGTAGCCGTTGCAGCTGCTACTCGGTTAGAATGAAAATTCGATGCAAGTGGAAAGTTCCGAGCGCGAGCCGAAGGCGAGCGTGAGGAACCACGAGCATCACGAATATACTATTCCCACGAATTATACATACTATTTTTTCTTCGATCGTTGATTTACATTTAAAAAATTAATTAAAAAATATTTCATTCAAGATGTAATCAAGTAAGTTTAGATAGGTTTCTCTATGTTCATATTGAAATATAGAAGTGGTAACCATGGAAATTACTTTGTTATGACAAAAGTAAAATAATTTTCAAGCCGGTTTTGTTTGATTCGTTGTATTTTATAAGGAATTAAAAACGAATTAGTAAACATGAACACTGATAGTGATTATTTGTAAAAATTAAAACCATACTTTGTTTCATTTTATTTTAATAATCCATTTGTAACATTACCGCACGCTACAGCAGTGAGGTAAGAATATTACCGCACTGTTATTTTCCAATTGCTTAGCAACTGCCCACTATTCTGGAATGTTGAGCTTTGCGCATAGAAAACAGGTCAAAATAGTGTCACTTTTCCCACGATCGGAGAAAAATACTGTTATCAACGTATCGACTAATTATAAAATTAATAATAAATTATCAGAACTTCAGGAGAAAGACTCTGGATTTGCATTAAATAAAGTTATTTCTTTAGAAGTACCTAAATATTAATAAATTCGAAATTGGAAATGGCTCATCATATATTAAACTTCCAGAACCTATTCAAAAAAAGCAGGCTTGTATTAATATAAAAAAATCTCATCAAGCGTGTTTTTATTGGTCAATTGTATCAGCCCTTTTCCCAGCTGAATCTAATAAAGCACTGACTTCCTCATACCCATGGTACAGTGCTGTATTGAAAACGCAAGACTTGGACTCTCCAATGCCTTTGTATACAATTTCAAAATTTGAAAAATCTAATAATATTTCAGTCAATGTCTATGCTTTGGAATTAATACAAAATAGAGAAAAGTCATTTTACACAGTATACCCGGCAAGACTTTCTAAAGCAGTATATGCAAAACATGTAAATCTTCTTTTAGTTCAGTATTTTCCTAAGTTAAATGATTATGAGGCACCTCCTGTAGAGGATGATGATGATAACAATTTAGAAATTAAATACCACTTACTGCTGGACCAAAGATTTATCTCGTTTAATTAGTAATCAGGTAAATAAAAATAGCCATAAAAATACATTTGTGGATCTATAAATTATTTTAGTAGTGAAAGTAAATTAAATGAACACTTAAAATTGTGCTGTGACTTAAATAATCAAATATGAATTAGTTTTAAAAATTACCCATATAAACAGACAACACCTTTTATAGTACATGTTGACTTCGAGTGAATGCTAGAACAGTTTACCGATAAAACACCGCTTCATAATAAAACTAAGAAATATCAAAAGCATATTGCATTAGTGCCGGTTACTATGTAAAATGTAGCTATAACGAAGAACTGTGTTTAGAGGTATCGATTGCATGGATTGGTTTGCAAATGAATTGTCGAATTAAGCTAAAAATATTCAATCAAAAATTAAAACGATTATACCTATGGGGGAAGAGGAAAAGCCTGATTTAAGTGAGGCTACAATGTGTCACATATGTGAAAAAGTTTTTCCTCTACAGATCATTGTTAGAAATCATGATCACTTTACAGGGGAGTTCCGAAATTTTGCACACCAAGCATATAATCTAAATTTTCGAAAACTGTTTATTGTGCCAATCATTATTCATAATTTGAGTGAATATGATAGCATTTCATTATTTCAGAATTAAGTAAGAAAGGACAAATTAGTTTACTTCTCATCAATGAAGAAAAATATATTTCATTTACTCTTAACGATTCAGAAACTAATACAAAATTTATATTCATAGATTCACTAAGGTTTTTAAGTGCTTCTCTAGAAGAATTGGCTTCTACATTAAATGAAAATGATTTTAAAATTTCCAAATGAGAATTTAGTAATTTAAGTACCGAACAATTTAAATTAATAACTAAAAAATGGGATTTCTGTTATGATTTTATAGATAGTTGGGAAAAATTAAATACCATAGAATTGCTCCCAACACACGCATTTTATAATAAACTGGAAGATAAAAACATTTCTGATGAGATGTATGCTCATGCTCAAGCAGAATTTGGGGCATTTATGCACATATGTACTTAAAGACTGATATTTTACTATTATCAGATGTTTTTGAGCAATTTCGAAAAAAATGTTCAATAACTTATGGTTTAGATCCTGCATGGTACTATACAATGCCTGGTTATACATGGGATTGCATGTTGAAATGTGTGGGTTGCAAATTAGAATTATTACAGGACGTGGACATGGTAATATTTATCGAAAAAGTATTCAAAAAGTACCCGTCAGTAATTGTCACGTCACCTCTCTTACGTCAGCAAAGCAAATGGGAGCGGGCGGTGGCGAGGCGAGCGCGGAGGACACAGCGCGCATATACTGCACCGTATGCATGCATCAGTTAAGAAAGATATGTTACCGAAAAATATACTGTACGCTCTTGTAAAATAAATAGTCGTTTCGGTATTTTGTGAGTTTTATTGGGGATGAAACCCCATATTAGTTAACATATATTACAAGTAGACTTGGAGTATCCACATGAATTGCATGATCAACACAAAGATTTTCCATTTGCCTCCGAACACCGCAAGCCTGTAGGCTCAAATCATTCGAAATCAATGACAACACTTCACTGTAAACAAGAATACACAGTTTACTATCGCAATGTAAAACAAATTTTAACTAAAAGGTTAAAATTAAAAAAGATACAGAAAATTTTGACATTTGAATCTGCGTGGTTGCGACCCTATATCGAATTGAATACTCGATTGAGGGCTGCAGCTACGAGTGCATTCGAAGAAAAATTATTTAAATTGGCAAATAATGCTGTGTTTGGTAGGACAATGGAAAATATACGGAAACACCAGTGACAAATCTTGGAATGGGCGTTATGGTGCCAAAAATCTGTTGGCAAGTATAAGATTTCATAGAAGAACAATTTTTAATGAAAATTGGATTGCAATAATACTAAATCAGAATTATTTTTTAATAAACCATTGTTTGGCATGGTCGTTTTAGTATGTAAGTATAAATTTCATTATGACTACATGATCCCAAAATTGGTAATTGGTTAGTGTGAATTACTGTATATCGTTACAGACAGCTTTACTTATGAGCTCCACTGAGACGATGCGTATGAGGAAGTTCCAAAAGCTGATTTGAAAAAAATCGATACATCAGATTACCCTTTTAATAATATCTTTAATATCCCACAGGTGAATAAAAATGTTTTGGGAGTTATGAAAGATGAAAACAAAGGTCAAGTTATGACCCATTTTGCAGGGTAACGATCTAAAACGTATTCTTTCAAACTTCAATCAGGTAATATAGTTAAAAAGGCAAAAGGAGTTCGATACAATATAGTGAAAAACAAAATAACATTTGATGATTATGTAAACTAAAATGATTTTAAAGAAAAAAATATTACCTACTGAACGCTGTATTCGGTCATACGCCCATAACGTATATAGCATAGAACAAACAAAAATTGCGCCTTATGATAACAAAAGATATTTGATCCCCAATAGTTTCGACACAACTACCATCGGGACATTATAGTGTTTCAAAATAGCGTGTTGTTATAGATGAATGCTCCAACATTGATGGAATTATGTACTAAAAAAATTTGCCAAACAATAGTGACGGCAGCAAATTTTGCAGAGAAGTCCCCCCTGCCTTGGAAGTTAACCAAGAAAGTTTCAAAAAGATTTTTCACATATAAATGGGATACGATTGTAAACGAAGCCGAAAATGATCCTAATCCCTCATATAAAAGGAATGGAATTTATTCACTGTTCCAAACAAATACCTACACATTCACGAAATACGGTATTAGGAAAAACAGTTTGGGGCGATATATTTGAAGAAGAGCCGACAAGTTTTTGTGTGTGGATAAATGGATACTGGCTTTAACAACATCGTCTTAACGTATGCTAACCGTGTTTTTATATATTTAAAAATGTATATAAAACTTTAAATAGATACATACTACTTAACTATGATCACTCTCACGAAAGTTATGATGCTGACGATATTGTTGAAAAAGAGTCATATTATTGGTGTCACAGCTGTTTTAAAAACGTTTTATTCGAATTAAAAAGCTTTAATGTTTTACATGAAATACCCAGACATACTCGGTTTGACGATTCTGATGTGGATAGTGATATCGACTGTTTTGAGGTGAATATGCAGTAATTGGTAACTAACATGTCCTTTAGTCTTTCTCTCTTTACATATATAAAATGATATTAACCACTTTAAATAAAATATGTTTATCTACTTTTATCTTTTATTTCGACACAACAATGGACTCCAGCATCCCTTGTAGAACATCATCAATATATTTTATTATTCAAATCATTAATTACTTTAAGTTTATGAAAATAAATTAATTCGCATTAATTCGCACTATTTAACATATCATTTGGCATAATAGAACAAAATGCATACAAAAATTACAAAGGACTTAAACTATTCAAGTTTTTACAAAAATCCAAAACATAATCATACTGACAAAAGTTCAAATTGTTTAAAACAGTTGGACGTGGTGAAATTAAATTATTATTTAGTTCTAAAATTTGTGTGACCTGTTCTTCGTCCATGTAGACCTCCACACCATGTTCCTTGGAAAAATAAATTTATAATCATCGTAAGCTAATGGGTAATTGTACAGTATTCTCCACACGAAAATGAAACAGGCTGAAATTAATCATGTAGATTCGCTTGAAAGAAGTCAATCATTTGTTGTGACATTATGGAAGTAAAGGTGAACCATTCATAAGTGTTAAACGATATTCTGCTGGGCTTAGAATATTGAGTTAAAATTACAGCTGGCGTAAATGATCTCGCTGGACTGATTCCACATTTTACTTCATAACCGGAAAGCATATATGTAGTTGAAAGCAGGTGGATATTTTCAACATTGGCGGCATCCTCATACTTTTCCAAAATATGATATAACTCTGAACTATAGTTTAAATCGGAACTAATATAATTAGCTGATTCAACTTCAACAATATCTTGGTAACTCAAAATGATAACTGGGACTGAGAGCTGAAACTAACATCATTTTATTTGGTCGACTTAACTTTTTCAAAAACTGTATTCATACGGGGCGAACTAAAAAATAGATCTATACAATATCAACATTTTCTATCCAGCTGTTATATGTTTCCCATCCAAGCCGAGCCATTTGGCATTTTGTTACCCTTCCTTCTAAGTACTTTCTCCAACAAATAAATGTCTGGATTTGCTGTTTTCTGCAGCTCTCAGGGCCTATTTCACCACTAGGCCTACCAGGCCCGTGCCTAGGGCCCAATGATCAGAGGGCCCGAAACGGCGAGCATGAAATCATTAAAAAATGCAAAAACAATAATACTACTATAAGAAATACGACTTCATAATATACAATAAGAGCCTTTTTTAGTTCACAATATTAATTTGCAAAGCGTAGCGGCACGAGCAATGCAAGAAGCTATAAAAACATATCAAATAAGCCCGACACCTGACCCCCATTGAAATCAAAGGTCGCCGCATCGGCGGTCGCCTTTTTATCTGAACAGCTTAGCGAAAAAATTCATCCTCATAACAAAAATTAAAACAGAATCTTTAAGCCTATTGGTTACATTCCAATATACGGAGCAAGACAGGGCCCGAAAATTTGATGGTGTCTAGGGCCCAACTCAGTTGAAAATAGGCCCTGGCAGCTCTTCATCGTAAAATCCTCCACTGATTGGTGTACCGTACATATCTTCAAGCAGTTACGTAGCGGGATTCAATTTTAACGACCTTAAAGAGTTCAGTAGTCCAATTGGGTGTATAACCTTTTTGAAAGACATGTTTTGTCTTGGATATGCGCACAATGTCACCAACTTTAAATTTTCGCTGGCTAGGTATCTTTACATGACTATAGGTGTTATTCAAAATAGATTTTTCGTTGGGTTTGTTGACTTGAGAAGGTTTATATTTTGTTCTAGAATGTTTTGTATTGTTATAGTTTTGAGTAATTTTAGGTAGAATGTCTATCCATTTGTGGGTACCATTTAAACTGAAATACTTGTAGAGTTTAGATTTTAGCGTTCTTATAACACGCTCGGCCATAGAAGCCCTCATTGTACTAAATACGCTATAATGATTTATACCATCTTTTTCCTTTAAATTTTAAAATTTGCTGTTGTAAAATTCCTTCCCCTGATCAGATTGCAGATTTTTCGGCGTTCCGCTAGTATGAGCGAGAATACCCGTGAATGCTCGGGTGATCTCTCCGGTCTTCGTCTTTAGTGGGCGTATCCACACGAACTTTGAGAAACAATCAATAACGACTAGTTATGATTTTTATTTTGAGGAGCATGAGCACGCACGTCCAATAAGTCTAATTGCCAAATATCAAACAAACCCTTAATAATAGTACGTATTCGAGGGAATTTTTTCCGTATCGGTTTGTGGAGCTGGTTTACAAGCTGATTTTTTTCTTTCGAATACATATTATGACGTACTACCGGCTGGCTTCAGCTCCAGACTGTGAATGAGGTTATCGTTATTCATATTCACAACCTTAATATTGTCCACAATACCTGAAACGTTACTTTTCAAATCAGGGACGGTTTTGATATTGTTTGCAAATTCTTTCTTCATTTCGCGTATGCTTTCAATACACATGTTTATAGAAGCAGTTAATTATTTTCGAATAAATATTTTGGCTGCGACAATTGAATCAACGTATTTCTTCGTAGCCATATTCCTACCGGCTACAGGGGGATTTCACGAAAATAAATACATCAATTTCGTTAGTTCTATTTTGTAAGGCAACAATATGCGCCTGTAATATGGGAATTTTTGTCTTATGAAGCTCGTTTCTTATTTCGTTCAATCCTACTGCCAAATCCTTTAAATCATGGTCTTGTTTCTGCAGCACCACACCATGTGTTTGAATAAATGGTGAGTTGAGAGTACGCAAGCACATCAACATAGTTTTTTGTAGCAGCATCACTATTTGTTGACGGTTCCCTAACATTACAAATTTTCACATTTTCAATATCAATATTACCGTCCGGTGTATGAGTAAACGTGATTTTTGCTGGTAAACGCGCATAGGGCGTTTTATGTCTATGTCCGAATTTATCGACAGGCATGATTGAAATGGACAAGATCCAGCTTGTTATTCTATTATATCAGCTTCCTTGGGCTCATTGATAATTGCTACTATTTCGTTGTCGTGCGACGTATTACCTGCCTATTTTGAAGCAATCAACAACTTCAAACGATCCACTAGTTCATTGGGATCGTTCCCAATAAATAAACTCCAAAGGCTTATCATTGTATGTTAAACGATCGAGGCCTTTTTATTTTCCTAAAGGAATCGATTTTAGACGAATCAATACTTGAGACGACCTGTTCGTTGTCGTTCGAGATTTTGTTTTGAATAAAGGTCTTATGATGTAGTGATAAGGCGATCCAGCGTATCTAAATGAACTTCAGTTTTCGTTAAAAGAGTTTTATAGTTCTGTAAATCTTGATCATTGTAACTGGGGTCGCGGTAAAATAGAAGCTGATATAGGCCTGGTGTTCCAGATCACGTATCTTATTCCTTCTTTGTTTTTCTCAGGTAGTATGTTTATGTTACCAGTTTTTCCATCAAACGCAATTCAACGTTTGCCTAATGACCACCCGATTTCATCATTGTATATCGGACCATAATTTTTATCAATTTTTTCATCTTTTTGGAAATAAACTCCAATGAACTGATGACTGGTGATAGGATATTGATCCAAATGTCGGGGCGCATCTCTTCTGGAGATTCAGAACGTGTACTATTGTCAGATTCATCAGTTTCGGCCACCGGTTCCGTTTCGAGAAAACGTGTAAACACATCATCTGTCATAGGTTCTTCTTTTTATTTATTTCCTCTTTTGGATTTAATTTTGTAATCGCTTTTTGTAATGTCTTTGAGGATTGCACAATTTCCTCAAGTGGTTTGTATATTGGTTTGGATAGTTTATTAAGAGACTCATCTTGCTCTGATTTACCCAATTTCAACGCCAAGTATTTTTTGCGAATCGATTTAGCAAGTTCAGACACTTTTTTCTTGCGCAATGCAGTGGCAACCTTATCGTCAGCCATATTGACGTAGACTAAAGACATGCGCCGCTTACAATTTTATATATTTATCGAATCCTTCGGGATACCTACCATCATTAAGGGTAAAATCCTTCATAATTATCAATGTACTATAGTGGTCAGACCAGCACTTTGAACACATATTTTTAAATGTGTCAAATGTCATGTCTGGAGATACGTGTTCGTCAAATATATGTTTCAAGTTCACCTCATCCTGCTTAAATAGCACAATTACATTACAATTGTCACGTATGAGCTGTTTCGGTATTTTTGAGTATGGAGTAGTATTCCCGAATTTTCTGCCGACCGTCACAGGCTACGTCATCGAATAAAAAGACAGATTTTGGTCGAGCTTTATCTGGACTTATTATTTCCTCATTGTCTTTAAATGGAAAAACACAACACTCTTAACTTCTGCTATCACTTCTTGCAGCAATTGATACTTCGGTTGGAATAACGATTTTGAATAAACATAAATATGTTCGAATTTCGCGCCATTTGGATTGAATAGGAGCGCCAGCACGGCCTTCGTCTTTCCACACCCACTGGGGCCGCATATAATAGCACGGAAAGAATTTGGTAACAATTTACCATGTTTGCCGACAGTTGGCGTTAAGGTAAAATCTATATTTTCAATGGGTATCGTCTGCTCTTGTTGAATTATCTTCATCGTGTGTGTCGTTTTTCTCAGTGCTACTCTATAAATATAGGTGTCGCAACTTAAGCGTATCAGTCCTAATGTTGGTGTTTGAATGAGAAGGACTTTCAAATTCTCTCATCAATAAACTACCTATTGAACTTCACTCACCTTCACTCACCTACCTACTTACGTCCAGAGGTAAGTACCCCCCACCCCTTTTTTATTTTGTTAGCCGGTACAAAATTGGAAAAATGTCTTAATCGAGGAGATCCAGTCATTAACCCCTTAGACACTGCTTGTGAACAACACGATATTTCTTACTGGAAGAATAAGTCTCTCGAAGAACGACACAAAGCCGATCAGATACTTGAAGATAAAGCTTGGGTTCACGTCAAATCAAAATACGCTTCTTTGGGGGAGAATGGGTTGTCGCTCTAAGAAGAACACGACGTTCTTTTCATAGAGATGTTGTTCTGAAAGTGGAAAAGTCCATGAAGAGAGGACTATCTTCAAAATACACTGCAACGATAGCCTTACGAGCAGCCAAAGCACTTATTAAAGAATTTGGTTGGAAAAAAGAAGTTGAGGTTTCTCTAGTAATACCTGTAGCGAAATCCGGAGGTTTCTTACCACTTATTTCTTTGTTTGCTGGCCTTTCGGCACTTGGAGCTTTGTCAGGTGGTGCTGCTGGGATTGCAAAAACCGTCATTGATGCTAAGCATGCGCAAAATATATTGGAAGAAGATGTACTTCATAATAAGGCTATGGAAAAAGTATCCAAAAGGCGGTTTTGGATTGTATTTAAAAAAGCAAAAAAAACTAATAAAGTTACCCAATCACGCACTATCTGACTTCGACCTAGCATATTACGCAAAATTGCTTAAATTAGCACATTTTCGAGGAGTTTTCATGCGAGACATTCTCCCTAAAGACGGGCCCCGAAAACAAGAATGTGCAGTGGTTAATTTGGAAACCTCTAAAAATAGCGGAAATCATTGGGTAGCTTACAGAAAGATAGACAACAATGTAGAGTATTTCGATTCATTTGGTAACTTGAAGCCGCCGAAAGAAGTTGTTAAATATCTCGGAAAGAGCTCGCGAATTTTCTACAACAATACCCAATATCAAAACTATCATCAAATCAATTGCGGTCATTTGTGTTTGAAATTTCTGCAACAACAATGACGAGCGTAGAACTATTACTACAACATATCTAGCATGGAAAAACATTGAGTAGTTTCACTACCGAAGAACTAAAGCACTTTCCCATTGAACATCTAATAGAGTGTGTAAGACCTTCAGAATTGCTTGATATGTGGCATAAACTTCCCAATGAATACCAAGCAAATTTTGAACTACAAATACGACTGCCATGTTTCATCCATTACAACCGACCCGATTGGACGACGCATTGTGACGGCCCTCCGAGTTCTCAAGTTTCTTGTTTTCTTTGTAAACTAACAATAAATAAATAAATAGAATGAACAGGTAGTATTATTTAAATTCATACATCTCTCCAATTTCATTAGTCATCATGTCGCAGTTGCTGAGAGTAAACAGCACCAATCACGTGTTTACCTTTCAACCTGCTACGCCTATTGTGCTCGATCCTAAGAATGATTATGAAATAGCTCTGCGATCTTTTCATTCTTATCACAATATACCAAACATTGAAAATTGCATGTTTTACTACTACGATGCTAATAGCAAGCTTCAAAGTTTTAATTTTCCAACTGGATGTTATGAAATTGCTGATCTTGAAGCGTTTATCAGTGATAAGCTGGGTGCGCGCAATTCACTAAGATCGGAGGGTATATTTTCACTAAAACCCAATCACAATTTATTAGAATTTTCACCGAAAATACTCGACTCTAACAAAATGCACTCTTCAGATCTTCCTGTCAAATTTATTGAAGTATCCAATATCCGCTTCGATCGCAACATTACCACTGGAGCCTTCGATGCAAACAGACCTACTTATACTACCTACGGATTCGTCATACAAGTAGATCCTGGATATTCCATTGACTAAATTCCTCATAATTTGCTCTACTTACCTGTTATTCCACAACGTGAAATAACCAACATCACTGACACAACCTTAGACCAAGACGGTCAGCCTGTAAAATGTCTTGGAGAACTAAGTACTTTGGTGTTGAAGCTTAGAGCGTGAAGCAGATGGGACTAATAATCAATCATAAAAGACAGTCTGCAGCGCTTTCAAATTCATTAGCTAAGCAGCCATCAAAGCTGAAGCAGCTCACGTTCGCAAACAAATTGGTTCTGCAATTAGCATCAATGAAGCTGATTCGTTCATTGCTATGAGTGATACTTTGCAGTGCATTAAAGGTTCGCTAGAAACGCACGGAGTTGGTGACGTGAAATTAGCTAATAATGTTGGAACCTTTCTATTCGATTCATGTACGTTACTGTTACTTGTTATAACCAAAGAGACTCCAATCTTATGGCTATAGCCGGCTGGAATTACCCGAAAGATCCTATTCTGGACAAGTCCTTTAACCTTTAAATACCTCTCAAACATATTTTCAACATTTTCAACGATTATCCCATGATTACATGTGGGCCACAAACAATACGATTAGTTCGAGCGCGAAATGATAATGATTGCATATATATCACGGAAAAAATGTCTCTGGTGCGCTCTCTAGTACAACTGCTAAAATTAACATTACAAGCGTTAAACTAAAAGTTGAACATATCTTTCCTAATGACGATATAAAAATAAATCTCATGAAATCCATTCAAAAAGATCAACTTATAGATATTCCATTTAGGAAGTGGGAGTTACACGAATTGCCCGCCATTTCTAAAGACGTGAAGTTTGGACTGTTAAAACATCCACTTCAGTTGAAAGACCTCGTTTTCTTTCAAACCGACAAACGTAACGAGAGTACAGCTGACCCAACTTTATTTGACAATGCCGACGTTCAAAGTATAAGACTGTCACTTAACGGTGATTATTGGCCTAAAGAAAGAATGCAATTGGATTTTGGTAAAACTGACTACAATGAGGCATATTTTAACTATACTGAATTATATCCCAACTACGCGAACTCCACACACAGAAGCGTCCCCTGCTGGATTATTCTTCTTTCAAACGACGTGAATTGTTTGTTATCGATTGTTCGAAACAGAAAGAAAGCATGAAGGCATCCACAGTCGATGTGTGAAACTTGACATTGAAGCAAACATAGGCTTTCCCGAAAATACCAAAGTCTATTGCATCATAATTCGCCTCACCGAAATTGTTAAAATTTTAAACTAGATGTTGATCAGTGTTAGTATTCGAGCAGCCGCCAACATGAGAGTAGCATTTGTAGACATTCAAGGCTTTGTCGTAGATGGGCTTTTCGTTGCCAAAGAACTCACCATAGAAATTGGTTTCAAAAGTTCACATTACATATTTTTACCTCCACAACCGTATTCTACATTAAGTAACGAGGACAAAAATACTGCATCCTACTTGGAGAGGAATGTGCATGGCACTTCAGGAGATGTAAAATATTCTAAAGTAAATGAAATGCTGGAAAAAAGCTATTGTATGCTGCAGACTACATTTACGTTCGGGGGCAACAAAAAGCGGAATTTCTGCTAAAGAAATGCCACATCTTTGGTGTTTTTCCACACATTATAGACGTTTGCAAATTTTATGGTACACTCTGTGAAACTGAAAACTTTGCCCAAGATCCGAACCCCTGCCACGCCACTGGCCTATATTCGTGCACCGACCGAAATGTACAACACCTCCGCCACTGGTTTTCCAATACTGTATTACCATTATAATTAAATAAAGTTTTTTAAGAAAACATGGGTTTTATTGAAACACTCTGTATATTGATCAACTTTCATATTACATGAAGATTCAAATTTACGTTTTACAATTTTTAAAATTAAAACAAAGATAGATACTAATATTACACATGGCATGACAAAAACATTATTGATTTCATTTTTTTATATCCTCTTCTGTTCTGTTGAAGATGGTGTAGGTTGAATACGTCTTAATACGATTTGTCCTGACGACCCTCTTCAGGCACCCAGTTTATACGAAGACTGCTCCATGTCTCACTTACTTTTTCCTTTTTCTCATCAGATAAACTAAGATTCTCTATTTGTTCCATAACCTTACTTTTGTCTTTATAAAAAGCAATGTCTTTATTTAATATACCAATGTTCTCAATAAGCTCTTCAATTCGATGTATGTACTCATCTGAAGTCATATTACAAAAGAGCACTTGCCTCTCACGCATGTGGCACGTAACGTTTGGTGATGTGACGTATCACGTGATGTTTGACATCCTTATCTAGTCTCCATGTCTAGAACTGCTAGATACACATAAAAATACAAACTTGCTTGGAAAAACCCCCTTCGAAATTAATATCAAATGAATATAAGTAGGTAATCTCCAAAAAAACATCTCACTTGTGTATTTACTGAAGTTTAAAATTTATAGTTTATGTTGTCAATTTACATTTTTTATTAATTATCCAACTACAAAATTGAATCGTAAACCATGTCAAAAAACGTTTTAGCACGTAAAATTGCAAAAACTTTATATTGCTCAAAAAACCGGGGGTCTCAGCATAAAAATATTACAAGAATGTATTAAACAGGTACATCCGAAAATATCTCTAGATATTGTGAGATTAAGCCAAGTTTTACAAAAACCTGCAGCAATTGGAGCCTGTAACGTTAATTTCGTTCACTTTACTTCCCTCGATTGAATTAATAAATTATCGTATGGGCGGCGAATAGCCAGTCCTTTCTCATGCCCAACACCGAGAAATGTTTCAAGGCTGAATATATTTACTGTCGACGAGAGTCGAAATCAACGTTTCTATGCGCGATGATCGAGGCCCGTCTGTCGGAAAATAGTCACGCCCATCTTGAAATTCCCACTTCGATTTCGTGTCTCTTCTTCTTCTACCAATTATAAATCAAATATGAATCAAGAATTCACTACTGAAAGGTAAATTCCTTTCCTGGTCAAAGCGTATGAGCGTGACACGAACATGAGACGTAAGTCGGTTGTCGTTCACATGATTTAGTGTATTTAAACAAGTGGCAAAGGGGTTTCGTTCTTTTATTTCCTGCATACATGTGCTATTGAAGCCTTCTGGCTTATATTATCTTATCTTAGAAGTGCATTCATTTGAGTGGTAAGTCATTTCGCTTAAATGTATAACTAACTCTCCTTTCTTAATAGCTTCTACCTTCCTATCTTTATTATGTAGCAATATCATTCCAGTGCCAGGAATAATATATATCGATATAAATTTGTTTTTTCTTTCAGTTTTTTTTATATTATCTATTTAAAAATATATACGTATTTAAACAAATGTATGTATTTACCGGTGCAGAATCGGTTATTCTATTTTATCGTTTTTTTATTTGCTTTCTTTTTATCTAAAAATACAGGATGTATGAACCACGTTGTCAAATAATTTTCTTTAATATCGTAATATCACACTTGTAATATCATACTTCAGACATCCTGGATTTTAGTTAAATTGGAAAATTGTGAAAATTGTTCCTGATACTATATCTGTTCCCTAGCACTTTACCAGGACCCGAAACTTTACCAGGACCCGAAACTTTACCAGGACCCGAAACTTTACCAGGACCCGAAACTTTACCGGGACCCGAAACTTTATCCGGAATACTTTACCTGCAGCACTTTACCTGGAGCACTTAACCTGGAGCACTTTATCCGGAATACTTTACCTGGGACACTTACCCGAGACACTTTACCTGGAATACCTCATCCGGGACTGCAAGTTTTCCGACAACTTTACTACAACAGGAAAGTACAATAGTTCTTGCTCCCCAACAACAACATATGTCGACTAGTCATTTTTTTTTTGCTATTTAATTTTTTTTGAAAATATACAACTTGTAAATTTAATAACGTTGTTCATATAGTTTTTTTCCCTTCCAATCTTCCAGGATTTGTCGCTATAATGCAGAGGTGAATAACAAATAAACTAGTATTATTCAGAGTGGCGCCCACTTACCTTTCCTAATTTACATAATTTATCTTTATTTCACCTTAATTGAATTTCAAGTAGAATTACCCGCGAACCGGTAAGACTACTCTCTGAATTTATACTAGTTTGGTCTCAGAATCTACACCTGAGGTGCTCTCTAACCTGAGCAGCCGTAACAAGCCGTACAGAAAAGAAATAACAAGTATAGTTGCTTAAAATTATTCGTAAAACACAAAAGCCGCATTGATTATGTTTTTTCCTGTTCTCTCCAGCTTCGCTTATCCTGTTTTATTGTTCAAGATATACTCTTAGAATTTTGAATAAATATAAATCGAGATTGAATCGAAGAAAATCATCGGTGAAGCGCATTTCTAATAATGGAAGACGGGAAATATCCCGCAGTCAAGAACCCAGGAGAGGTAGAAAAAGTCAATCTCGTAGAAGACTTAAAATTTTTGTGGATATGCAATGTACCTGTTTATTTTGTACCAGTGTTTTAAATTAATTAAAAAAGTTTTAAATAATAATTTTCTGATTCAATAATTTGTTTTTTATGTTATCCGTGAAATACTGTGAAGAAATTTCTCTAATTTTAAATTTTTATGTGAAAAAATTGAGTTTAACGATAAAGGACATGAACCGAAACGTTTCGGCAAATATTTATTCCATAAATAGAGACCTATAAACATTTATGGGACAAAAAAATATGAATTCAAAAACACAATTTGTTTTACACTGAATGTGTAAAATTACTATTTATTCAAATGACCAAAAAAAGATATTCATTTTCTATCTCGTTATTGCATTGAATCGTTTTCGATTTTCAAATATTTTAGTGTAAAATAACGTCAAAATTTGAAGATGGTTTATTTTACAACATATGTTGTCATCATGATGCTTTCATATGTAAATAATATTTAGATTCATTTGATAAACCATCAATCATTTTATAATCTGAATCGTGTCTACCAGAAGGTCAAATTAAGAGAGTGGCTACAACTCTCCGCCAACATCATTTTGCGGCACGAAATCGTTTACGAGGTTGCACCTCTTCTTATATTCATCACTCAACGATATTAGTAAAAAGGTTCAAATTGTTGTTGTATTCAGTGAAATAATTTTCCATCATTGATTTAGCGGTTACGTTCCAAATCGTTTTAACAGTTAATTATTTATTCTTTGTTCTCATCGCCATTCTGCTTACGCATATTGAATGTCCAGTCCGTTAATTTTCCCGTAGGAGTTATTTCTCCTTATCTAGTCTCCATGGTTGAAGGGGTCGAAATAAATGTCCTTGAACGTGACAGCTAACTCTGACATACACTGAGAACCATAACAAGTGCTTACAGGTTTAATCGAAGTTGTGTTTTATCAAATGTATTACTTATAAGGGTGTCTCAGGAGTTCGTACCAAAAACTTGGGAGGTGATAGAAAGACTAAAAATAATGATGGTATTTCATATAAAATTTTTTCTTTACGCCCTTCGTTAACGAACTATAGGGCTCTAAAGTTGGGAATGAAAAATGGTTTTTTATTTACAATTATTAAATGGCTGATTGGAAATAAGTAATATTTTAACCGTTAATAAACACCATAATTGCACACTTTTTGGCGTGATAGACAAGTCTACAACATACTTGTGAACTCAGGTACCGACTAAGTTAAATGGTGGATGCGCTATTTTTTTGGTAAGTAAAACTTTTTTCAGTTATAAATGCAACAATTGGCTTTTGTGAACATTTTTAGAGATATCAAGTCCTCTTGTGACATCTCGATAACATTAACGGTTTAAGAGATACGGGCAATTTTATATCGCACTGCACACCTATTGGCGCATTCACATTTATTTTTTATGTACGATTACTGGAAGCATCCTGTATTATTAGTAAATTATTAATAAATCGGTACAGTCTACATTTATAAACTTTCCAATCAGCCATTTAATAATTGTAAATAAAAAACCATTTTTCATTCCCAACTTTAGAGCCCTATAGTTCGTTAACGAAGGGCGTAAAGAAAAAATTTTTTATGAAATACCATCATTATTTTTAGTCTTTCTATCACCTCCCAAGTTTTTGGTACGAACTCCTGGGACACCCTGTACTATAGGTATTTTCCATCAGTATATAACTATTTCTGCACGTATCGTTGACAATCTAGACGCGCATAAAAAAATAATTTCAACCTATAAGCAATCTCTAATCTAATTTGGGTCTGTAATGACCATAAGCAAGAGGCCTACATGTGATCACATGACATACGACAACTAATTTTAAAGATGGCTGTTGTCTGTTGGTGTATTCTTTGGTCTAGGTCTTTGTTGTTTTGTCTATTTAACATTTTTATAGCGCGAAAGAAATAAGAAAGATGGAAGGCACATCCCGATGCTCGCAAGAGCATTCCTGACTTAACTATATAAATCTGCGCTGGCCAAATGCTGTCACGACGGAGTTCAAAAAATCCAACGAAGAAGATGAATTCTCTATGCGTGCGAAGTTTACCTGACTGATAGGTTTTTTTTCTACGTTGCAATAAAAAACGGTTTTAAAGAGTCAAACAATTTATTTATATATGTTCGACAAAATTCTATCTATTTGAAAGAAGCTTCATAGTAACTATATAAACGATATCCTTCAAACATATTTCCGATATCTCATGTATAACTAAAACAAAAGAAAAACGGATAAACATCATATTTACCTGTTATTTCCCGATGAAATCATAAACAAATATCTTACTTCGGGAAAGTCCGCTTTGCAAAAAATTATATAACTAAATTAATTACAGAAAAAGCGACCAATCCATTAATTTTACACATAATTAACAAAAATTAACAAATCACGAAGAAAAACCGTACAAAAATATCAAATTCATATTTGAAATATTAAAAATATACGTTTTGCTTTTTATATATTTTATACAAAAACAGAATGTTACAAGAATCATTGAATGTCGAGTATAATTGTGCCTTGTGGGTACAAATTTGTTAATTTTACCAAGCCACAGAGAAGTGTGGAATACCGTGAAAGGTGGTGAGAATAGGTAAGTTACATACAATAAGAATTGACTAGAAGCACCAAAAATATCAATAAAAGCAGACCAAATAAAGAGCTTTGCCCGTCAAAGCTCTTGATTTGGTTACTCGTAGCAGCGTTGACAGTAGTGTTCGAATTCAAATCCATCCTTTTACTTTTAGCTACTCAAACAAAGTTAGTGCCACTTCAGAAGAATATGCTAGTCGCATGTAGTCATTGTATGGATTTTTTTGTACCAAAGGAAACTTAATCGACACGTTAAAGAAAACCATACTCTAAAATGTGAAATTATTGCGACATTGCCGGCTCATGCACATAATTTTTGGCGGGTGAATTCAAATCTAATCCAGTATAAGATATCTTTTATGAATGGGAATTACCTTTCCCCCTCTTGAAAAAACTTATGTGCTTTACAAAGCACTGAATATATTTCACCCAAAACAATTGAGGTAGCTTAAAAGTTTGGTTAGATTTGAACTCGAACATAACTGGCAACGTTGCACTGAGATGCTATGACTAGCTTTTCCTTTTGTGGTATAGAAGTGAATAACAATAATATTAAATATTACACCGCGCGTTGAACTGACTTGGTCTCTTTTAAGAATTGACGTCAGAAATTAAAAAATTATTCTCAATTCAATACTTGTAACAGTCTGCGATATGAAGAAATAAATTATGACAATTTTCAGTCAGAATATATGAATCAAGTAAAACGATTTTGTTAGTAGGCGAAAAATTGGTACCACATTTTAAAACAGCAACAATGATTTTAATAGAAAATACCAAATTCATATTGAATACATTAGGATAACTACATAAAAACGAAGAACATGAAATGTTTTCATGTGATGCTAATATATTTTTCGCCGATTAACTTAAACAATTAATATCAAAAATTGTAATAGATGTGATGACATTTGTGGTGAAATAGTTGTTTTTTCTTTGGAAGAAATAAAAGAAAGTTTACATTTAAAAAAACAAGGAAAAACCATGTACAGAACCTAAAGGTGCGTTTTAACTGCGCGAATTTGACTACCGAACCACTAGTATTCGCGAGGCAGCCAACCGTTTACACGGCGCGAGAGTTGATGCGCGAATCTGGCTCTAGCACTCCAAACGCACCTAAAGATTAAGGAATAACATCAATGTGAGACCAACATGTGTGGAATCTCTCCAGAAACTTGAGATTGTTAATCCAAACTTACTTGAGTTGAGATATAAAGTTACTAACAGACCAACAAGATTCAATCATAATAAACTGCCAGTCTTTCACGTGCATTGGAACGTTTCTAAATACATGAAATTTTGTTTAGAGTGAAAATATTTCGTCTGAAAAAGACTTTCGACGTGTAACATGACGAGAAACTTTTAGGTACAGTACAACAATTTAGGAGTGATTGAAGATGGCATAGAAATGGAAAAGGCAAAACTTATTTTTGTCCAAAGTCCAAACAGGAGCAAGAAAAACTACACAACTCAATTCAACTCAAGAATTATCTTTCACACGAAATATCCAAAGTTTCTGATAACATATTATTTGGGATATAAATTGAAAGAACTGGAAAATATTCGAAAAGACTAGAACATCTGTTATACGCGTGGAGTGCTCGGTGTGAAGGATGAAAACTTTTACCTTATAGAACAAATAAACGAATTTAAAATTTGGTGATTCATGTTTAATAGATACACATCATGTAATGAACGACACCAAACGACAATTAACATGGCCAAGAGGAAGTGGGTGGAACAGAAATTTCTATAATGGTGAGAAATCACACCAGGATAGATAGGCGAAAATGATTATTATAGGACATTCGCCAAAATTTACTGCATAAGATATGCTCCCAGAAGAGAAAACTGCAGAACACATACTATGCCAGTGCAACTGCCTGGCGAATGTGCGGTTTCTTGTAGTGGACGAAGAGACGCAATCGCAAGAAACTACAGAAAAGGTTGAATCTCAATGTTGATTGAGTATATAAAAAGAGTCGGGCTGGAAAATGAAACCGAGATTCATAGGACCACACTAGATCTGAAAAAGTCGGTGGAATGGGCCAATTAGCACACCGCATTAAATCTAATCTAATCTATGGAGCGTGAAAAAAGATAGCATCAGAATCTCATATAACGTAAAATGCATTATTTCAAACATAAAGCAGCCAACTAATAATATCACAAAGAGAGTACAAAAACCTTTTGGTTACAGAAAAAAAAATAACTTGGTTACCATAATAATTTAGAGCAGAACGTATTTAGAGAAAGAAGTATGATACTTTATATTTGGGAAATAATTATTTACAGAATAAGAAAAATAGCGAGGCTAGTGACCAAAATAAATGGAATATAGACGGCCACTGAAACAAGAAAAGGGAATGCCTAAAATGTCTAAAAATTTTATTGAACACATAAAGCAGGAAATAGATAATTTTAGAAGCCACTGGCGGAACCCTATTTCTATACCATGCAAATGAATAAATTATTAAAAGGTCTGGAACATTGTCGACATTCAAGTTTATTTACCATTGTTTGATTCACAATGACGCATAATCTCATTACACCTATTAGCAAATTATTAAATGAAATTACACAAAAAAATATACATTTTCACTATTTTACGCCCAGCTCGTCTAAAATCGGGAATAAATTATTTTAATTTAAAAATTTCCTTTTCTACATAAATTCTGTTCGGCACATCATATGGCAAATTATTTTCAGGTATAGAAAAAAAATATATAACCTGAAAATTTCGACCATATAAGAAAATTTTCGTACATAATCCAATGCACACAAATAACATTAATGAGTTCTCTAATCAATTAAAACGCCATTTTTAACTTTAAATTATTTTAAAATTGTTCCAAGATTGAAATTTTTTAGTGTTTCAAAAAATCGGTAAATTTGATTTCTTCAATTTGGGCTACAGTGTATAACCAAACTTTTAAAAAGTGATATAGGGCTGGTTGTACAAGTCAATAATATGACGTGAATTTGTTGGATTTGTGTGGGACAGAAAGAAAGCGGGTTACCGGCGCCGTTAGCGGCAGGCTTGCACACAGAAAGAAAGCGGGTAATCGGAATCGGCTTCAGTTTTCGTAGATTTATTTTACTTAGTTGAAGGTTAAAAGTAGTGCAAAACTGTCTTCTCCATCGGACGAACAAATTTTGTTGAACAATCCGTTTTTAAAATTAAAAAGGCGGAAAAGGGGTATTTATCCTATTCATCAAAATAGAACACAATTTGGAGAATATCATAAGTTGTTTAAAGAATTAAAAGATTATCCAGATCGCTTTTACCGTTATATGCGAATTAATCATTTCTCCACTATATTTCTGTTACTGCCCCATACAGGGATTTGCTTAAAAACAGCAGAAATCAATGCTTCCGTATCCATCACCGGCTCGCTTATATTTAAATACTCATTCCGGTAAACTGCCTGCAGATTGCTACATGCGCCGACAAGCTTCAGCCTGTTTTGTCTCTGTGCGCTTACGTTTATCAACCATAAGTAAATTTAGGCGCCGATCAGCGCCGGTAACCAGCGAGCAGGTAACCCGCTTTCTTTCTGTCCATACCCTTGTTAGTAAGCGCGCAATTCATGCTGTGAATCCCACATTTATATAGCTCCAACATATTTTTTCAGCGATGCAACCCATTAGGCCTCTACTTACAATAAACTACTGCGTGTTGCAGTGGAGGGCCGAATAGACCCACTCATCTCAAACCTAACCTAATCTAGGCCTCTGTCTGTGTAACCGGCCTATAGAAACATACTTATATTTTTTTCAAATACACGTTTTTTTTCAACAGTGAGAAGCATATAATTTTAAAATAATAGTTTCTATTGATCAATACAAATAGATTTAACCGATGATAATACTTGCTTCGACACAGCCTCTTTCATAATAAAATACTATAACTTTTCACATACTTTGGTTTTAAAAAAATGTATGAGAAAAGGCCGATGTGCCGGTTACACTATATGATGAAGCTCTCAACATTCTCTAAAATGTTCTTATTAAACATGTAACAAACGTCACAAATACCCAAAAAGTGAATGTAATTCTACCTCACTATAATAGAAACTATATTTTTTTTTCAATAAAAACAATTTTATTTTTTAATCAAAAGTATGTTCCGAAACATATTCAAATGGAACCTTAATACTTTAAATACAAAGTTTGCATTTTCATTTACAACACATTTTCTCCAATTAGGTATATATACATCGGCATTTTACAACATATAATGAAGATTTTTCATCAATATTCTACAATATTGACATCTATCCCGAATATTATAGTCGGAGAGCTGCGACGAATTTTGGGAAGGTCCTTTTGGCAAGCTGAACTTGTGAAAAAATGTAATTTCGTCAATTGGCGTATCCAGTCCTGCCAGTATAGTAGAGCGTTTGCAGTTATTTCGCTACTGCGCAGCATATAACATTTTCAAAAAGAATCCAAAAAAATATTTTTTTGGGAACTGGATTTTTTTAATCTTTTAATTTAGTATTTATGGGATTCGAAAAAAAAATCCCAGGCGTTTTTGTTGGTTATAAAGTATGACCTCTTCAATAATATTTTACTAAAATTCCCAAAAAAATATACTTTTGGCAATCGGAAATTTCAATCACGTATTTATTGAGTACTTTCAATCACGTATTTATTAAGTAATTTCAATAATACCTGCAAATCGCCAGGCAAATTTTGCGGTTTTAAACAATTCCCAGACGCGAATAAAGTTTTCAAATGAGTACGACAAAAAAGTCTTACGCGCAGCCATAAGTGCGAAAAAGGTAGCCAATCGAGGCATGCCGGCAGCTGATGGGGACCCAGTGCCTCGCGCTGTGATTTGTTATTGAGAAACCGCGTGTTTTCAGTATAGTTCGTCTCTGCGTACGCAACTGAGTATTTTAGAGTAGTTCATTTTTTGCCAAAAGGACCTAATAATTGAAGTATGGAGTATGCTAGACTGCATGTGCACTGACTATGCTTCTGTCAAAGCAGCTGGTTACTGGGGACTTTCCTCAGGAACTGGGTAGAAGAAAGAGGGCTCAATAGAATGTAACTTTGTGGAAATGTAGGATATGTCTTTGATGAATTATGTGAGTGGAATCAAATCAAATACTTGTAAATATTGAATCTGCAAAAGCTACTGATATTTTTGGATTTTAAAAAGGTGCAGCAAGACGAGATTCAGATGCAGCACGATGTGATAAAAATGTAGTACGATATGGCCCGTGTACAATAAGATGGGACCTCTGGAGGTGAAAATTATCATCAGCCAGATAAATTCCAGTAGAATTGTTAACAAATCCTAGGAATATCGAATAATAGCATGCCATGAACATTGTGTGCACGATTAAACCTCGGAATTAAATTAAGAAAATATAGAGGGATAAAATAAGGAAGCAACTGTACCCATTAAAACTTAAACGCGACTGTGATTCGGAAAGGTTTTGCCTTCGGACATGTATATTAATTTTCTTGATCAATATCGTATATTGAATTCTACCCGGCGCTAATTTCAAAGAAAATGGTACCATTAGAACTACTCTTCACACAGTCAAGATTGTAAAAGCACAAAAAATGACGGTAGATAATTTTCTATTTGTCACATTTGTACTCGTGAATCGCTGACAATATGATATGGGAAATCTTCCAAAGCTTTAATGCCGATGTTTCAGAATTTCATATGCATGCAATAAAAACTATAAACATACCTATAACATTTTAAAATAAAAACTGACATAAATCATACATCACGATAAAAATAATATTTAACTATAATATTAGCGCGTCTTAATGATTAAAAATATTTTAGTATTATCATACTACTAGTTCATCAACTGCTGCCGATTCATTTTTAATCAATATAAATTTCAACAGTTAACACAGAAGAATACCTTTGCAAATTCATAATTAGGTATTAAGGAAATTAACTTTTTATCGATATTTTCTGTATAAAACAATTTCAGAATATCATTACACTTTTCAAGTATTGTACATAAATCGCTTTTAAATAAAAATTTAATACAAAAAATTATTATTAATAATAAGTTAAGAGGAAAAACATTAAATTACAAAGCATAAAAAATTATTCTCTTTTAGTATTTTTTACACATTTTTAATTGAATACCATACGTAACTCACTTTTAATCAAGTTTCAAGTGAAATACGCTCGGTATTGTTTCAATTAAGATTTTTGTTTAAACATTAGAATTACAATCAACAAAATGTTTTTCTAACAAAAATCTTTTGTCCGGTTTTAAAATATTAAAACGATTGCAGTGCTTGTCGAATATTGGCGCAGGTATTGTATCTATAGGCGTCGGGATTTTGCTGACTGCTTCTATCTGTTGCGCCCAACTGACCAAGAAATTGGACCAAGTATTTTGCTGTTTTTCCGTTACGGAATCTGATGAAAGAAGACATTCAGCTCTTATTAGTAACACTACTAACGCTGATACTCCAAACTAGAAAAAAGTTAGATTTGAATATAACGTATTTTTTATTCTAATTTCGTCATTTTTGACGTTTCTACAATTGACAACATTGGCATAACCCCACAGTTATAAACAAGTACTAAATGGTTTTTTATTGGGGTGGGAGGATGTTGGCTGCCTGTGCGGTCATGTAGTTTTGTTACCGTCTGTCTTATGGAGCGTAGACTAAGGAGCACCAAATGTGTATATAAAAAGTTTCCGTCGAAAAGCGTTACAATTGGTGGCTATACTGTAGCAGATGGGTTGGTTTTGAAGAAAGCGCCATAAATTAATAGTTATTAGACTACGACCTGCCTTATACCGTCCTAATTCCGAATAGAGATGACTGTTTCCTCCGTAGAGCAGATAGCTGTTGGTATAAATATAGCTGAAAAAACATCCTCTGGTGCAAGTGTATACGGTCGCTGACCTAGGACAGAAATATCATCCTCCTTACAATCCTATGCAACTATATTTCAGGCGGAAATTTACGGCACTGATTCATGTGTGGAGGGATTGGAGGAAACCAATCTCACACATAGAACAATAAAGAAAATTTCGGACAGCCAAGCGACTTCAAAAGCACATAGCTCTTACCGTGTAACGTCGAAATTGGTATCAAACTGCTAAAAAAGGCCCACCTCAATAGGAATACATGAAACAGCAGAGCATATACTTAATAATTAACAAAAAGAATAGCATATTCTTTGTACCTACCTCGCCACGGCTCGAATCAGGTATCTTATGTTTGGCAGGATCTCTCATTCTCACCCTCGGATTTGAAATATCATTCACCAAATAAACTAATTGGCTTTGTTAATTGGTGTGAGCCACAATAAACTCTTACGAGTCGCAGTGGAGAGCCTAATAGACCCTCTCACCATTAACCTTACCTACACCGGTGCGTCCCACAACAAGCAGCATGTTGCTCTCTATGATTCGATTGCCAAACATAATAGTTTCATTTTAATAAAGTCAGAATAAAAATAAACAATAATTGTTTTGAGAAATTTCTTGATGTATCTGTTGTTCACAACTGTGTAATTTCTCTTACAATTACAAATAAGCTTGGGGAAAAAATTCTGACCAGTATCACTGATCTGTTGTTTATTATTCAGTCACTGTTGCCACATCACCACCACTAGTTAAACGATTGAGCAGCTCGTCCAAATAAAACTGTATTCTCAAAATGAATGTTCGTTGATGCAAACGTTGCGTACATTTTAGGAGAGACCCAGTGGCCCTTCAAAGTCGACTCTCCGATGTTTGGTGGCCAAATTCGATACCAGTTCGATAAACATTAAACCAAAGGAACACCAGATCGGACGAGATCATTGCCGTTGTACATGAAAGTATGCAGAAGAGCCCGAGGCAGACAATTCCTCACTGTGCATATAATTTTTAGTCGGGACACTTGTGCCTTTACCCGTACAAGATCTACCTGTCTCCCATAGACAATGCGGTTTGAAAAGCTGACTGGGAAACTTTAAGGGGCTCAAATTCTGACCAAAAAATCGTATTTAGCTACTAGGCGTATTTTTGGATAGATGTCTATATTGCCGTATATGGGACAACGCCAATACACTCGAGGTTCACCTGGTTTCAATGAAAATACAAAAAGCTTCTGTTTGGTGCGGAGTTAGGGCCGGCGGAGAGATTGGTCAGTACGTGGCGCTACGTGTCACGATGGCCATTCTGCATGAACGATTAAAGGGTATCGAAAGGCCTTGTGAACGTTGTGTCGCAGTTAAGTGAGGTAACGCAGGATAACTCACCGCAGCTTTCTGCAATTAATATAAGTCGATACAACATCGAACTTTTCGAGATGTTCACAAAACTGGCGTTATTTTTCGTTCGTGTGTTGACGGGGGAAAATTCGTTCGGCGTATAAAAGTCTTATAAGATACCAGTGATATTAATTACATCAAAAACCAATTCAACGATTCAGACAGTGGAGTGTGCGTTTTTGTTTTTAATCTCTCGCACAATATCTGCAGGAAAATGAATTCACCCTGCGTTGCCGCATGTCACACTACGTCTCAATTTTCGCTCGCCTTAGTTTCGCAGAGGTGACGTGATTTGGTTACAAATATTGTGGGATTCGACCCTGCTAGATTAGATTTCACATTTGATATGTGGACGTACCGCCGTATGCTTTGAATCTCATGGATGGTTAGAATAACAAACAAGGATACTTGGACCACATTGTGGGGACAAAAAGTATAAATTACTCCAACTTATAATTTATGGAAAAATCAATACCAAAGGAGAAATTGGACGAAGAATCTCCGGGTTTGGTTCGGAAAGATATTTGTCGATCTCTTTCTTACAGCTGTTTCAAAAGTAAAGATTGTCCTGCTGTTCGCCAACCTCTGAAATTAACAGATGGCTCGAGGAGAACCCAGGCCACCGCATAAGTTCAGCCGATATCATGCGGCAGAATAATTGAAAATTGAACCACTCATTGAGATTGAACCCTCTCACCCTCTTGAAACCTCTCACATTCGCAGGGCTAGGTTAATTCCATTTAAATATCGACCCGCCCTCATTGGAAAACCATTTACAATAAGTATATCCTAAAAAACTTAATAATTTGCAAGCAAAGTGTACATATAGATTCAACATTGGCTTTCCTTAAATCTGGTTATTAAGAAAAGAACTAGTAGATCATATGCAAGTTGTTTGAGTTATTTAGAGAAAAATAATTGATTATCTTACCTTATTTAGTAAAACAAAATACAAAGGTGATTTTCCCACGTGACTTAAAGGTGTACTTCTATTATTTTCTTGTCTGACTACTTCCACCAAACCAGTAACAATATCTAAGACTTTCAACATATTACTTGACTGTATGTACCTATAAAAAAACTTACTATAACTAAAACTTTTTATTATAATGGCTAAATAGTCTAGGAAAGCCTATAGCAGCCCTTATAAAAAGACAACTTGACTACCATTAGGTTTGTTCGTAGAGCGAACACAAACGGTTGGAAACTGGACAACTCATGCGCAGAGCATCTCTGTGAACGGTTTTTATTCACTGCGCGTGAGTCGTCCAGTTTCCAACCATTGTTGATCGCTCTACGAACAATCCTACTAGGACAAGCGTTTATCAAAGTAAGAGTAAAAGTTTGTAAAATTACCTTCTAAAAAACGGATAGAATTTGGGTAAAATATTATCACCGGCAGTGTCTCTTCTTCCAATTAGTGGTAAACTAAGCAAAACTTTACTCCATAACTCCAACAGTTGCGCACCAAACATATCTAATGTAAGATGAGGCAGAAGTCTCAAAAGCAGCATCTGAAAATTTAGTATTTTACAATAGAACAAACTAACAACAATGCAGGGCGTCGACCCAGCACTGTATTGGAACGCCTCTGATGCGATAATTACGGTGAAACAGTGTTGAGCGCGCTTAGTACTTGGATGAGTGACAACTGAGGAAACACCGTCGTAAAGCCCGTACATCCTGCAGTGAAACACCTTAAATTACTAGGGTCAGTAGCATATCACAGCTCGCAGGCATTATACCAATGAGCACGAGGTATAATGGAGATAGGCGTCTTTCGGATGAGACGTAAAACCGAGGTCCCGAGTCCATGGATGTCGGGCTCGATAAAGATCCCTACCAATAGTGGATTCGGCAAAATTTCCGGTTATGGGTAGAGTGCTCCCGGCGTCGGTGATTAGCCTCAGTTGTAGAAATAGACCGATGTTAAATAACCGAGTAAAAAAAACAACAATGCAAATATGGTTCTCACAAAGTTAAAATACTAACCTTTCCTTTTCTAATATTAAGATAACTACTAATTTTATCTTCCTGTAGAAAACATTGAGTAATTTTTAAGATATAGTCAAACTGATGTTCTATAACTAGTTCACTTTCCAACTTAAACAATCTTAAAACTTCTCGTTTTTGTTCTGCCGTGGGCGCTAATTCTAATTCTCTAAGTCTAAAACAGAATTAAAAATGGATATATAGAAACTTTAACATCAAAGGTTTGAATGTAAACAACTACAGTTGGCTGTACACTGAAAATAAAACAATTGTGTATAACAGAAGTTAAATTTTGACAGGATATACCACAAAGAACATACATCAAAACGTGACTATTGCAATTTCACCTCATTTTTAGTAGTATATGTAGTCAATTTTAAAGAATATAAAAGAACAACTGATTCACAAAAATCAATAAGACATTAAGGTGATGATGCAAAGATAAACTTACCTTTGTTTCTGTTTCATTTCCCTAAGCTTGTCCATATTGCTTGTATACAAAGGATTGTTGATATCTTCTGCTTTAAGAAGCAAAGCATATAAAGCTTCTAATTCAAGCAGTAATTGCTTTGTTTTTCTTGTATCTTTCGATACTTGAGGACTATCGGTATCTTTTTCAGGAGTAACAATGTCCATATCGATAATCTTCCTTGGCGCTGTCACTGAACCACACTAGAAACATATCCGTAGTCAGAAACTTTAATGAAATTAAATAGATATGAGAACTTCGCATTTTTGCATGTGAGGATCGACTGGTAGAAAGAAGGATTCTCTCTTATTTCCTACAACTTTCCCATGTCTGTCAATGTATGTACACTTCTAGCGGAGAACGAGAATACTATATTTTACTTATTGATAGGTTTATTACGAATTTTAAATTGGAGATCTAGATTTATCATTCTTATTAATAGCTAATCCATATAATATAGTCCCTGTGGTTAATGAAAACTGTCCGAGGCCATTTGCTTACACACACAACCTCCGCATTTCAAATGTATTTTAGTTTTGATAGATAAATTGTAGCCAACAAAACGCTCTACAAAAAATATCCTATACATTTTTTTCATAAACTTGATTGCAGCGTCGAAAAATTGAGAAAATATCATCACAAGTTAACTTGAATAACTTTGAAAGAAGTAATAATATAAAAAAAATTATAAGGGACCTTTTTGGTAGAGTCAAATTTCCTACAAGAATATATTCCGAAGTATTGCTCCCTACGTGAGCTATAAAATTCCAAAGCACAAGACAATTTTGTTTCCATGTTATTTTAATGGAAAATAAAAATTATCAATGCGGCCACAATATTTTCAGTATATTTAAGAAAAAAATGTAATTGATTTGTTTGAAACAGTCTAATATTTAAGCTTACTAATACTTTTATATCATTCTTGATAAACATATCTATCCCATATTTTAATTATGTTAATTAAGCTATTTCGTGAATGACCTACTAAATTATACGAGGGGCACTACAGGCAGATTTAAGGGTTTTGAGAGGTGTCCTAACAGGACACTGCCTCCTGAATGGGCATCTTAAAAGGCTTAAATTAGTGGAACAAGAAGAATGTATATTCTGTGAAATGGGATGAAAGAAGAAACCTCCATTCACATACTTGCAGAATCCATAGCACTAGAGAAACCCAGGGTACAGCACCTGGGAAACTGCAAGATAGATAGAGGAAGACTTGCCTAAACTGAAGCCTGTGGATATTCTAAAATTGCTTCAAGGAATAAGGCTCGAGGAACTACTAGTTTCTGAGACTTTCCTCGGGTACTGAGTAGAATAAGGAGCACAATGGATATTTTATGTTTTGATGAATGTTTACCCCAATATATACATACAGACATACAAAGGGTTGCTTATTTTCACGGAAAATATAGAGGTTTTAAATGTGTCACTTACCTGCAACTTTCCCAGAGAGTTTTCAAATTGTAATGGTGTGTATACTCTCGGTGTCAACGTGTTTTGATTTTCCTGTCTATCGCTATTTCTATGTATTCTCTTTATATGATGTATGTTGCGTTCATTGTCCTTGTTACTCTTGGCCTTCCTTTCTTTAAATATCTATAAGTTTAAAACAACAAAATATTGATGATATTTAAGACTGTTATACTAATATAAATTGTCAAGTTCAACCGGACAAAGTCTGATTGAGAAACGCCCAACGTCATACTACCTTGATCTGTGGTTAATTGTGAACAGAGGTTAACTAATCCAAAAAAAATTATGGATGTTACAAACCAGAAAAATAATTTGAAGTTACATGTTCCAATAGAGCCCCTTTTGTAGTATCAATTTGATTGGACCATTGGAAAGATCCAGTAGGACTAAGACAAAGATACTCCTGGAAAACAGGAACTTCTCTCAGCATGGCTGGTGTTAGCCAAAACTCGGATTTACAAATGGATGACGAGCAGTCAGAGGATATGCTCTACCTTCTCATATTCCTGTACACAGCCTCGACATAAGGATGTGTCTGATAGCCTCATTGTTTAGTTAACAATGTCCGGTCAGAGCCCCTGTTGCAAAACGTAGGTTCCGCCGGATCATCGTCAAGAATATTTTTGCTGCTGTACTGTCGGAATAATATAGTAATTCCTTGGCTAGTTCGCAGTATTTTGTTTCATCCCACCTTTTTCGAACTTTTGAACGTTACCTTTTACTCTAAATAAAAAGGATATCCTTCAATAATTTCGAGTGTGGTCAGTAACAGACTCAGTCGTGTAGTGATCAGATGTTGTGTGTGGAACTGAGAGGGATTAAACACTACAAGCAGCGTTTATCAACACCTGTTCGTGATTACAAAGAATTATACCGGTTTGAAGAGGAAAATGTGCAATGTCTTGCCAACAGATTTTTGGGAATAAATAATGCTGAGACTCGAGGAGGTGCGTTATCATCCGTCCTAAAAATGCAGATATGCTTACGCTACCTCAGTGACCCTGGGTATCAAAATGGCATTGATCAAGAACTGGATGTAAGTCAAGCTACAATATCTCGTACAGTGACTGCCGTAATTGACAGCATAGGGGCGCAATCAAAGTACTGGATAAAGTTTCCGTCTACCAAAAATGAACTTATGGATGCGAAACAGTTATGGCAAAGCAAGTATAGGTTTCCGACAGCAATTGGCGTAGTTGACTGTACCCACGTAGGAAAACTGAAACCAAATCACCATGTATATCAACCGAACAGGTCATCCTACACTGAATGTGCAAGCCACTTGTGATGCAAGAGAAATGTTCACTAGTATGGACGTTAATTGGCCTGGATCGGTCCACGATTCTATAATATGGAGAAATTCACAAATAAGGGTTCATTCACAAAATAAAAACAACGTCGTGCAACTTGCTGATAATGGATATGGTATAGAGCCGTGGCTCATGACTCCATTCAGAAATCCTGCTCCAGGTACTGAACTAAAATATAATAAGCTTTTGAAAAGAGAGAGTGATAATTGAATGTTGTTTTGGTCAACTGAAACGTTGATTTCCTACTTTGCAGCATGTTTGCAGAGTGAAATGGGAGAATGTGCCAACAATAATTGTTGCCTGTATTTTGCTTCATAACGTGGCAAAAACTTTGAAAGACATCGATTTTAAAGCACCTGAAGAAGAAGTGCCAGAAGAAGATGACAATGATAATAATGACGAAGTTGACTACCTCTTCACCAGTAAGGACAAGAAGTGAGAAGAAATTTGAGCATTGTAATAAACAACTTTGATAATTATATGTAGGTATAATACTGTATAAAATAAAAGTACAAATTTAATTTAGTTTTATTATTTACGCCATCAGATCATTTTGGTTTTAAAAAAACAAAATTCGAATAATTATTAAGTTTATTCACTAACGCAAACGGATCTATTTTTATTTTATTACAAACTTTTTAATAATATTAATAATAAATCAAACATATACCTACTGGATTTTTTAAACAAACTAGATATATACTCAAAATCCCCTAGTCTTACAAAAAAATAATAAGTACCTAACGTAATATAAAATTTTCAATATAATACGTTGTACGAGAAAATTTGGAGAACTGTTTACATATTGTAGTATGCTAACTCCCCCTCGTAAACATCTGATTCCTCCCGCTTCACCCTCTTCCAACTTTTTTTCATAATATTCTCTTTGAACTCTACTTGTTGGATAGTGCTGTAAAAGAACTAGCCGTTTAAGCTCTTTGATTGTGAGTCCTTTTGTTTCGTACTCTTCTGTTGCTGTTTTTTTTTCTTGTTGGCAGAAAATATTCGACAGTCTTGACAATTCTAGATTGTGGCTTGATGGCTGATTTAGTCTCTTCTCGCGTAGTAGAAGCGTCACTCACTATATGCTGAGTAGATCCATCTTCAATGCCAATTTGCAGTGCGCCTCCGATTCTTCCAATTGTAGGATTACTGTCTCCTTCCATAGCCTTCAATAAATGTTTCTCTCATTCCAACAGTTTGATTGCTTTATTTCCAGTTTTTTTCTTCAACCTTCATGTCACCTCGCACTTCCTGGTAACATTTCTAATAGCCTCATCCTTTCTAGCTTTTATTTTTGGTGTTTGGGATTTTTCCAAAATCACGGGGGCATTGGCAATTTCATATGTTGTGAACTATAGTTTGGTTGTAGCATTATCTTTTTCTGTACTTTCACTATCGCTGCTTGACGAATACATCTTCTCTGATGGAAGAACTGTACTGAAATAACACCGATAAGAAAGAAATACCGTAAATAAACAAACTATCGAAAACAGGTTGGAACCTGCATTGGCACAGTCACAAGCCAACATGTATTGTAATCGTTATGAATACGAAAAAAAGGAAATGCTTATACTCCTACCTTTTTCTTCAACTCAAAACCTTATACTTCTATCTTATACTTACAACGATATCCTTTAGTTTTATGAATACGGCCCATTGTCAGTATGTATAACGCGCACTAGACTTACTTCTAGTGAAACTGTTACATTGGCGGAACCAAAAACATTGAAAACTTGGATAGTCAAGCAGCCATTAAAGCACTGAGTTCTTACATAATCACTTCTAAAATAGTATGGGAGTGCCTAGGAAAGCTCAATAAACTAGGCGAGAACAACATCGTCACCTTTCATTGGATTCCAGGATACACTGGTATGGAAGGAAATGAAATAGCAGATGAACTAGCGAAGAAACGAAGGCTGAAACACCCTCCTTTTGGCGGCTGGAACACTTTTGCAGTACCAGTTCCAATGTAATATTGGAAGAAATGGGTAATGTCAAAAGGAAGAGAAGATCTGACCATTGGAAAATCTAGTAGGGCTAAGACAATCAAAGATACTCCTGGGTAACTACAGGGTGCGAACAAATTATTGCCTAAGCCAGAGTAAGACTGCACCATTTCTTTTGCTTTCATGCAGTGTTACCAGATATACTTACTATGATTGTCAAAAAAGCTAGAACTCACATTTCAAACTTGTGATATCCGCAGTACTACCTTAATTATGTTGAAGATTTACTGTTTAACGTGAAATAATCGAAAATAATAGATCAAAAGAAATAAATTGAGCTACAATATCTATATAAATATATTGTACAGTTTCAACATAAATATAAATCTACTCACTGTGTAATAGTAGTCGTCGAAATATGGGGTTCCTGTATTCAATTGCAGCATCTGTATATTCAACAGCCACTGTTTTTCTCGCATCGACATTAGACCAGCATATTCATCTTTAGGTTCTCGATCTTTATGCTGATGCCTATAATTGCCACTGTCATGTCTTGATCTATAGAAAAATATGAATGAGAATATTAATGGAGAAGAAATACATGCAGAATGAAATATTCTCAAAAAAATGCAAATATATAAAGGGTGGCGCAAACTTCTGACATCGGAGGATTACATCGATGTAAGTGACCATTTTGAAAATCTGATTATACAGGGTGTTCCAAAATTTAGTAACCTATCAAAGTTGTATATTTTTTAAATGGATCACTCTATATTTAGTTGCATTATTTAATTGTACGTAAAAAATAAAGGTAAATATGTAGAACCAGGACTGCGCCTCATAACTGATCCAAAAAATGTTTGTAGCCCTTTGGATCATTAACGAATTATTATTAAAATGCCTAAATTTTTTGTCTTGACGCTTTTTATTACACAACAATATTATTACATGCAATATTATGGTAAGGAACTACCTCAAACGCCTTAAAAATTATGGCAAGCACCATGAAAATTAAAAAACTGACAATCAGTTAGTAACCTGACCTAACCATGTCTCTCACTCATCACCTGTCTGCATTATTTGTTATAGTAGGTTTTTAAAATAATTTTTATGTCATACCAGTACATTATTGTGTTTTTATACCTTAGATACCATCTACATAATAGATTACTTTATGCCTGTGCGGGCGTAAAGTACAAATTATGGCCAGCGCGGGCATTAAGGCGCAAAAAACAGTTTTCGATTCTGATTACTGATTCTTTATTAACAAAATATAAAAAAAATTACTTTTATATATTATTTGGTTGTATTTACATAGAACTGGCAATTCTGGAAGGTTCCGCTGATAGCTAAATTTCCTGCAGCAAATGCAGTTAAATGCAACAAAAAGCTGATAGACGTTCTTTTAAACGAAGTTAAAAAAGTAATTCAAAACTATCACGAAGGTAAAACTAATCATAGAGGATTAGACGAGACCGAAAATCGATTGAAAGCTCTGTATTATTTGCCCAATCAAAGAGCATCGATACAGACTTTTATAAATGAATGCGAAATATGTCAATTAACAAAATATGACAGAGATCCTATAAAACCATATTTAAATGTTACTCCCACAGCTACGAAACCTTTTCAAATTTTGTATTTAGATTCTCTAACATTAGAAAATACTAAATTTTTGACGTTAGTAGATTCATTCTCCAAATACGGTCAACTTTATCAATTTAAATCCAATCAAGGAATCGAAGTAGCCCACAGTTTAATTAAATATTTCACACATCACGGTGTACCAGAACAAGTAATTTCAGATAATGGTACCTACTGAATTAAAAAATTCTGTTGTAAAAGAACTATTAGAAACTGTAACAAGATCCCCTTCTTATTAAACCAACGTGACAACTGCGCTTTTTGGGTGACCCACCCTTTGAACTGTCCGTTGCAATTAGTTCTAAAGAGTGAATACGTTAAAACTCTTTTTCATTTACCGGCTTTTCTCATTCTCGCTTTTTATTGTCAATCACCTTTATTTTACATTTTCATAACCATTTTGTATTACTAAGTTTTTGTGGGTGAATAAATCGTTGATATTTATGGAATAATTTCCTAAAACCCAACACCCGGACGATATTTATATTGTAACGTTTATTCTAATTTATATTTACAATTAATTTATATTTACAGATTTATATGTAATTCAGTCCTTATTTAATAATTTATCTAATACACTAAACACACTAATTATAATTTATATGAGAGTCACTTAATAAACACTTTATCGATGCGCGATTACTTTCTTTCGGTATCAACACTGACTGATTGACTAATTGCCTGCGACGATGCTTGTGGCCTATTTATACTCACGCGCCGTAATTCTAGAAATCTTTCGGCGTTCTGGCGGGTTCACTGGATATTCTCGATGTTTCGTATTCTGGATGCTTCTCGAAGTTTGGGCGGAGGAGCCATAGTCGTCTCATACGGGGATTTCACTGGGGGCACTAAGTGAGAATATTATTGCAGTAGCTCGCGTAACATTGCCCCCTCCTTAAGAGACAGTTCCTCCTGGAACTAGCTAGGAAAGTGGAACGAGATGACTGTATCGGCAACTGGTCCCCTTGTTGCATTTTCCAGTTGTATGGAAGTAACATGCAACCGTCTTCTCTGTTGGCTGTGTCTCCCGAGCATGGCCGCAAACCAGTACCTGCACTTCGGTGTCTCGGAAGATTACTTCTACCATGTTACGGATTATTGGCCAATCTAAATGCCTACATTCAATCTTGGGCATGGCTAGCCTGTACACGTTCAATTCAAGCACATGCTCCCTCAGGCTTCGTAATGCTTCCCAGACATCCTCGTACGTTGGTCTTTCGTCGAAGGTGTTCCTCGTCACTAGGTGGAAATTGTAGCGGGAGCCATTTTGCAGCTTCAGAGCTTTACCTGGTACTGGTAACTGGTTTACCAAAGGTCGTGCGCCACTCTTCTTTATAAACAGAGATGCCAGTCCGCGCGCATCGGTTACGCTGGCAGGGATGTTTATTGCCAGTGAGTATTCCTCCGGAACGGTAAGCAGGTCTTGTCGTCTCTCAGTGGTAACGCCGAATCTCGCTTTTCCGGTACCACCATAAGCACCCATGAACTCTACAAAAGCAGGATCGGCTACTTCCTGAAGCTGGTTTACTTCCTCATCGTGGTCACCCTCGAATGGCGCTAATCGGTTACGGTGTACCACCTTTGGCTTTCCATTTGGGATCTTGCTGATACGATAGATGACATCGTTGATTCTTTTCTTTACGAGGTACGGGCCGTCCCAAGCTTTCTGCAACTTTGGAGAAAAACCCTTTTGTCTTCTTGGGTTATGCAGCCAGACTTTGTCTCCTTCGTGGAAACCTCCTCCCGTAGCTTGCGTATCGTACCTTTTCTTCATCCTATCGCTAGCGATCTGAAGATTCGATCGAACCAGCTCGTGTACGTCGTCCATTCTTTTTCTCAGCTGGGTTACGTAATCTTCACCAGCTATGTCTTCTCCGGGTCGGCATCCAAATTCAAGGTCGCAGGGTAATCTCATTTCGCGTCCGAACAGAACTCTTGCTGGTGTTTGGCCGGTGGACTCATTGATGGCGGATCTGTAGGCCATCGCGAATAGCGAGAGATATTGGTCCCAATCTCGCTGATGGTTAGATACTACTTTAGACAGGTATTTGCCAAGAGTTCTGTTCATTCGCTCTACCATCCCGTCCGACTGTGGGTGCAAAGCCGTAGTTCTCGTTTTCTTCATGCCGAGCTTTTCACAAACTTCCTGGAATAGCTGGCTTTCGAAGTTTCTGCCCTGGTTGCTGTGTATTTCCAGGGGCACTCCATATCGGCAAATGAACTCATTCACAAGCACTTTGGCAACCGTTGCGGCTTCTTGGTTTGGAATGGCATACGCTTCTACCCATTTTGTGAAGTAGTCCATCACCACCAAAATGTACCTGCTGCCATTTGATGTCGGTGGAAACGGTCCGGCAATGTCCAGGGCAATGCGTTCAAAAGGGCTTCCGACATTGTACTGTTTCATAGGAGCCTTTCTTCTCCCGTGCGGTCCATTGGTCGTAGCACAGGTAGTGCACTTCTTACACCAGTCCTTCACATCTTCGGAACTGTGCATCCAATAAAACCGTTCTCGCACTTTCTGGAGGGTCTTCTTCACACCTAGATGTCCTCCTGACGGACTGTCGTGTAATTTCCGCAGTACTGCTGCTATCCTTGTTCTTGGAATCACCAACTGTCTTCTACTTTCGGAACCCTCATCGTTCTCGATTACTCGCTGTAGCAAACCATTTTCCAAAACCAGCGAGTCCCACTGGGCCCAATACGATTTCATCGTTGGCGAGTACCTTGAAATCTCCTGCCAAGTAGGTCGACAGTTCTCCTTTTGCCAATGTCGGATTTTCTTCAAGTCAGGATCGTTCTCTTGTTCCTCTTCCAACTTTTCTGGTGTCCATTCGTCGGTGGTCACCGTGGTTCTTCGAATCGCAGCTTCCTTAGCTTCTGTTTTGCTGCAGTGAGAGCACTCTGCAGGGCATGGTCTTCTAGAGAGGGAGTCTGCATTTCTGTGGCTTATTCCGGCTCTATGCTCAATAGTGAAATTATATTCTTGGAGCCGCTCGATCCATCTAGCGATTTGACCTTCAGGGTTCTTGAATTGCATAAGCCACTTAAGTGCTGCATGATCGGTTCTGATCACAAATTTCTTCCCATACAGATACTGATAGAAGTGCTCCACGGACTTCACTACTGCTAGGAGCTCTCTTCTTGTGACGCAGTAGTTTTGTTCTGGTTTGGAAAGGACTTTACTAAAATATCCCAGAACTTTCTCTTGTCCTCCTTGAACCTGTGATAGCACTCCTCCAATTCCATCATTGCTAGCATCAGTATCTAATATGAATTCTCCCTCTGGTAGTGGATAGCCGAGTATAGGTGCAGTAGTCAAGTGCTTCTTCAAGGTTTCGAACGAAGTTTGGCAATCTTCGTCCCAGCGAAACTCCCTTGCTTCCTCTGTAAGTCGTGTCAAGGGCTTAGCGATATCTGCAAACTTCTTTATAAATCGCCTGTAGTATGTACAGAGTCCAAGGAAGCTTCTAACTTGGTGCTTGTCGGTGGGTCTTGGCCACTTTCGTACGGCAGCAGCTTTTTCTTCGTCTACAGCTACACCATCCTTGCTGACTACATGGCCTAGGTAATTGACTTTGTTTTGAAATAGTTGACATTTCTTGGGGTTGAGCATCAGTTGGGCAGCTTGCAACCTTTTGAAGACACCTTCCAAATTCTTTTGATGTTCTTCGAATGTCCTTCCCAAGACTATGATGTCGTCAAGGTACACTAAGCATGTCTTCCAGGACAACCCTCGCAATATGTTTTCCATCAGTCTTTCGAACGTTGCGGGGGCATTGCACAGCCCAAATGGCATAACGGTGAAATGCCATAGTCCAGATCCGGTGGTAAACGCTGTCTTTTCTTTATCGGCTGGATCCATTTCTACCTGCCAATATCCAGACTTCAGGTCCAAGGTAGAAAACAATTTGCTACCGGCCAGCGTATCCAGAGTGTCGTCGATTCTCGGCAGAGGATAGCTATCTTTCTTTGTAACATTGTTCAACTGCCGGTAGTCCACGCAAAACCTCGTGGTTCCATCCTTCTTCTTTACCAGAACTACCGGAGAGACCCAAGGGCTGGTAGAAGGTTCTATTACCTTGTCCTTTTCCATCTCGCGAACAATTCTCTCCGCTTCCTCTCTTTTGGCCTGTGGTAGCCGTCGAGCCGATTGTCTTATCGGTTTAGCGTCGCCGGTGTCAATTTTGTGTTTGACAGCAGATGTTCTTCCTGTCTTTCCTCCTTTTGGTACAAAAAGAGATCGGTATTGTAGCAAGAGTTCTCTGATTTTTTTCTTCTCTTGAAGGCTAAGGGATTGTCCAGCCACTGCTATCATTTGTTCAAATTTATTGTTGGCATCATTGGAGGTTGTTGTTTGATGGATTATCGACGCCACTGGTACGCAAGTTCCAATTTTGGTATCCTTCTTCATGGTTATTGGATGGTCATTTACATTTATAATGCGTACAGGTATGTCTTCGGCAGTCATGACTAACCCTTTTCCAACCAAGATTCCTCGACCAACCTCTTCATCGTGATTCCATGGTTCCATCATGACCGGTGTTCCTTCTTCGACGGTTCCTTGTAGCCTTGCCACAGTGAAAAATTCACTCCTTGCGGGTACAACTGTATCCTCCTGTACGGCTACCTGAACAGTCTTATCCTCGTGTGGGTGAAGGAATACCTCCTCAGAACCTACTCTAATCACTCGGTTCTTGAAATCTAGCTGGAAGCCATGTAGGTTCATAACGTCCATTCCGAGTATTATGTCCTCTTCGATATCGGCGACAACGACAGTGTGGGTGAACTTCTCTGCGCCAATTCCCAATTGCACCGGTAGTTCTCCATGGACATTGGCGCTTTCACCTGTGGCAGTCCTGAGTCGCAGTCTCGTCGGTAAAAGTCTTTTCCGGGTGTTGACAGTCTCGGGGCGAATAATAGTCCTCGTTGCTCCAGTGTCCACCAATAGTGTATACTTCCTTCCATTAACTTCACCATCAACGTATACACTATCATCGCGACATTTCAGAGAGGCTATTAGGATGAGAGGGTCTTTGGAAGGTCTTCGGGTCGAAGCTGCCCCCTGAAGGTCGACCCTTCCTAGTTTTCCTGCTGGGCGTCTTCGTTTGTAGCAGTTCTCGGTCGCTTGCACGAACTGCGTACATGTCCCATTTCTCCACAATTCCAGCTTTCAGTTTTCCATTTGAGATGCTTTTCATCATGTTGACAAGCTGGTCGAGCTTGTTCTCAACTTCTTCGTCTGCTACAGCCCTCACCTTGCCGTATACTCCGGAAGCCTGTGTAGCTGCTTCGTACTCCAAGGCTGCAGAGAGTACGTCGACCAGTGTCTTATGCCGGGCCAAGCGTAGAGTTCTCTGCATTTCATGGTCACGAACTCCGTCGATGAATGTCTGTACCCCTAAACATTCCATGACATTCTCCGGTGCCGATGGATAGGCAAACCGCACCAACCTCGCAATGTCTGCTTCGAATTCTTGCAGAGTTTCGTCGCGTTTTTGTTTGCGGTTTTTCAGCTGCGACTAGTACAGATGCTCCAGGTGTTCCAGGCCATATCTCATATTCAATCGCTTTTTGAGTTGTTCAAAATCTTCGGCCTCTTCCCCTGGAATGGTCTGGAGGATATCCATAGCGTCTCCTCTAAGGGCAAGAGTTAAATTTAACGCTTTTTCCTTCTCACTCCAGTTGTTTGCCTTTGATGCCGCCTCGAATTACTTGAGATAGTTCGGCCATGACGTTTTACCATCGAATGTTGGCAGTTTCACTCGGCTGTTAATATCGTTTTCCATTTTCGGTTTCAACTCTACTTTCTCTGCCAGTTCGTCGTTATTCGGGGCTTGCCTAGTTGTAATATCCGGTTTATTACTAGTCTTCCTTTCGATTTCTTTGATTTTTTGTTTCATTTCTTGCTCCATACTTTTAATCTTTTCTTCCACGGCAGAAATATCAGTCTTCATGGATGTCATTTTTCATGTCCGTCGAAATTTTATTTTCCATGTCCGACATTTTGTTTTCCATGTCCGCCGAAAGTTTACTTTCCATGGATGAAATTTCGTTTTTTATATCCGTCGAAATTTTATTTTCCATGTCCGACATTTTGTTTTCCATGTCCGCCGAAAGTTTACTTTCCATGGATGAAATTTCGTTTTTTATATCCGACATTTTGTTTTCCATGTCCGCCGAAAGTTTACTTTCCATGGATGAAATTTCGTTTTTTATATCCGACATTTTGTTTTCCATGTCCGCCGAAAGTTTATTTATGGAAGAGGTTATAGAGGCGGACGCTTCGTCGGTGAATTCAAACGTTTCCGGGTCCAATCCATTGTTAATCATAGCTTTTTTTAGTCGTTCCACTAACACTGACTTGACCCCACTTGTGTCCAGTTCGTAATCCTCCAACTCTCTTCGAAGCTCTGAAACTTTTAGTTCACAAAGTTTCTTCGCCATCTTCCTGTATATTTATTTATTTATTATTTTTTTTAACCCCACACCTGACACCAATGTAACGTTTATTCTAATTTATATTTACAGATTTATATGTAATTCAGTCCTTATTTAATAATTTATCTAATACACTAAACACACTAATTATAATTTATATGAGAGTCACTTAATAAACACTTTATCGATGCGCGATTACTTTCTTTCGGTATCAACACTGACTGATTGACTAATTGCCTGCGGCGATGCTTGTGGCCTATTTATACTCACGCGCCGTAATTCTAGAAATCTTTCGGCGTTCTGGCGGGTTCACTGGATATTCTCGATGTTTCGTATTCTGGATGCTTCTCGAAGTTTGGGCGGAGGAGCCATAGTCGTCTCATACGGGGATTTCACTGGGGGCACTAAGTGAGAATATTATTGCAGTAGCTCGCGTAACAATATTGTCAACCTGTTACACTGGCGCTCCAACTCGTGGCTAGGAAAATTCCATAGAACGTTTTTTGAGAACTGCAAAAACTTTTGTTTTAGTGATATACAAAGGTTTGGGACAATAACTCGAGAATTCGGTAATTAAGAACTTTGTTATAAAAACAAGTGTTGTTTTGTGTAATATCACCATAAAGCATTTTGGAACGTGCTTTTAAGGATCTAACAGAGGTTAAGATTTAAAAACATCTGCAATAAAGTAAGTCCTTCCCAATTTTTTTAATTTCAAATCTGTTTTGTTATATACAGAGTGGACATTCATTTCAATCGATTGATCTTTGAATTTTGTTTATATCTACTTTAAGTGTCAAGTCTTATAAAATGCCGCCGAAAAAAGACGAACATAATGATGGAACCGCCGCTTCCATTCTAATGTCTCAGCAACAATTATTGGACTTAATTAGTGCTTTAAGTAATTCAAATAAACAATCCACTCAAGAACTTTTACAAATGATGAAATAAAACAATTTAATTTGTTTAAATCTTCATTTTATTTTGAACTAACGTTCAAATTAAAATTAGTGACGCGTTTCGCTTCACAGTAGCTTTTTCAAACTTTCACAAAACTTTCAGTTTTCTGGAGGCTCAGCCTCTTCACCAATCTATCCAGCAAATAGCACCAGAAATATTTTGTTGACAATTCAATTTTTGTTTTTTCTTGATACTTTTAAATCAATATTTGAACAAACTGATCTCATTTTTCAAATTTTACAACATAAATTCACTGATATAATTTATTCAAGAGATCGTTTGAAACATCTCATTGATAAAATTTCAACTTTCCGTAATACAGAATTTCATTTTAAATTTTATTTGAAAATTTTTCAACTGATGAGGCTCCTCCCGCGAAAAGGAGGAAAATATAATTTGGTAGACAAGAAACTACATTATAAACAACTTTTTTATGAAATTTTATATACTATTAAAGGTCAAATTGAGATTCGATTTTCCGATTTACATGAATTGAAGTTTTTCGACTTGACGAATAAAAGCTTACCTATTCGAATATTTTTCAAAAGGGTTTCCCAATACACTTTTAGATAACTGTACGACAGTCACGCCGATATGATAAAATATATAATAGAGAATGATTTGCAACAAGTTTTACCTCAGTTTTTGTTATGTTGGCCAATAAATATACTTTTGTCCTAGATTTTAGTTCTTTATTAAAAGTCTTTATGTAGGTACATACAAGCTGCACACAATACAAACTGAGGTTATCTATCATATGTCTAATGTCAATCATGTACTATAACTAAGGGTTTGTTCACAAATTAAGTTATTAAAATATGACTACATAACATGCTCTTTTTTTCAATTATTTTCAGAGAATTCACTACTACTATTACTACTAGGATTAAAACTATAATCTTCATCGCTGTCACAGCCGGGGAAATACTCAGTTACATAATCCTTAAAATATAAAGGAGGTTTGCGTATTCGTTTCACAGATGAGGTATCATCATCAAGGTTATTTTCTTCATTAATTATTGAATTATCAAAATTATCAATGTTATCATCATTATTGGTTGGAACGTCAACATGATCTTGATCTCGGATAACAATTAGGGGCTGATTTTTAGATATTGGTGCTATGTTAAGATCGAAGTCATATAATAAATTATGAGTAAAGTTTACAGTTTGATCAGTGTCCTCATGATTTAGATTGCTTTTATTAAGGAACCTTCTATTCCTCCTGAGTAAGGTACCATTCTCATCTCTCACTAAATATGAACGCTCATTATAATTATCCACAACTGTTCCCTTAACCCACTTATTAAAGTATTCTCGCCTGTTTTGAATATTGGCAAATCTTTAGCATTATTATCATAAATTTGCTTTTGTAATTTGTATTTTTGAGCAAGAGTATTTTGAATAATGTTTTTTTCTACAACTTTGGACTGCAGATTTTTTGATAAAATAGGTAATTTAGTTTTTAGTTGTCTATGCAAAAATAACTGGGATGGAGAAAACCCAGTAGAAGGTATAGGAGTGCTACGGTATTCCAATAATAAATCTGTTAGAAGTGTATCTGGGTTTTTCTTCAACATTTGTTGTAAAATATCAACTGCTTTCTCAGCGGGGCCATTAGATTGATGATGATGAGGGCTGCTGAAAGTAGTATTGAAATTCCACTGGTTTGCGAAATTAATAAATAATTTTGAATTATATAGTACATTGTCTGCATAAAATATGTCTGGGATACCGAACTTAGAAAATATTTCTTTGCAGAACTGTATAACAGTTTCAGCATTCTTGTTTGAACTGCTTCTATCCAATTAGAAAAGGTATCTACTAACACAAGAAAGTTTTTTCCTTTGAAATCTAAAAAATCTGAAAATACATATTCCCAAGGTCAAGAGGGTATAGGGTGTTGAGTTAATGTTTCTTTTTGATTTGAACGCCGATTCAATTGACAAACTTCACATTTACTAATGAAATTTTCAATGTCGTTTCCTAAGCCAGGCCAGTGAAATAATTGTCTAGCTCTTAATTTTGATTTTACAATACCAAAATGTGGTTTATGAATTAAGGTTAACATTTCGTTTCTTAAAATGCTTGGAACTATTAACTTGTTGTTAAGAAATAAGAGACCATTAGATAAAGAAATTTTTTCTTTGAGGTTATAATAAATTTTTAACTCACTTATTAAGTCTTTTCCATTTGCTGGCCAATTAGTATTACAATATTCTAGGATTTTTGAAAGAATGCTATCTTCCTGAGTGGCTTTTTGAAACTCCACTTTTTTCGAGTCTGATACATTTATGTTTTTATATAATAAATGAATAACAGAATCCATTTCTGGATCAGTAGGTATATCTACTTTTAGAAACGAACGTGAAAGGGTGTCTGCTATGACTACCTCCTTTCCAGGCAAGTATGTAATTTTTATATGATATTTTAAAAGTTTTAATAACATCCTTTGTAAGCGAGCACTTACTTTTTCAAGATCTTTGGAAAAAATCGATATAAGTGGCTTATGGTCAGTTTGCACGTTAACATTATGACCATAGACAAAGAAATGAAATTTAGAAAATCCAAAAACAATAGCCAGTAGTTCCTTCTCAATTTGAGCGTACCTTTTTTCAGTATTATTAAGAGATCTGGATGCAAATGCTATTGGGTGCCCTTCTTGTAGCAAGCAGCCACCAAGACCTTCAGCTGAACTATCACATTGCATCGTGATTTCTAGATTCGGATCAAAAATTTCAAGTGTAGGGGCATTTGTTATACAATTTTTTAAATTATCTAGTTCTGTTTGATGATCACTTGTCCATATAAATGTAACATTGGTCTTTGTCAATTCTCTCAATTTTTTGGTTAAATCTGACATATTTGGGATATATTTAGCAAAACTTTTCACCAAACCAAGGATTCTTAAAACATCATGTTTATTTTTTGGAGCTTCTAGTGCTTTAACGGCATTTAACAACAACAACATTTTCCGGATCAGGAGAGACTCCATTCTCAGAGATGATTTGACCCATGTATGTTACTTTATTTAGCTTGAATTGAAGTTTTTCGAAATTGAATTTGACACCATATTTAATGGCTCTCTCTATGACTGTATTCAAGGCAATATCATGAGTTTCTTCATTTTCCCCAGAAATGATCAAATCATCGAAATATATATCAACTCCAGGTATATCACCAAATATTTCATACATTTTCTTTTGAAATATTTCAGGAATACTAGATATTCCAAAAGGAACTCGTTTAAATTTATATCTCCCAAATGGAGTATTGAATGTGCACAGATCCGAACTTTCCTTATCTAAAACTAGCTGCCAAAATCCATCTTTTAAATCGACGACTGAAAAAACCTTTTTTCCAGCCAGTCTACTAATAATATCACTACTAGTTGGGATGTTAAAGTGTTCCATTTTTATTTATTGATTTAATGGCTTCGGGTCTATACACAGTCTCAATTTGTTGTTAGGTTTCTCAACAATAATTAGGCTGTTCACCCAGTCTGTAGGGTAATCAACTTTTTCAATTACTTCTTTTTGCTCTAAACTATTTAGAGTATTTTTCAAAGGTTCATAAAGGGATTGTGGAATTTTTCTATTGCACTGTACAACAGGCTTTGCATTTTTTCTAATTCAATTTTACATTCACCCGGTATTTTCCCTAAGCCCGTAAAAACTGTTTTATGATGCTGATAGAGACTGTCTTTGGAATAAAATACATTTTTAACACTATCAATTCTTTTTATCAGACCGAAATCTAAGCAATCTGTTAATCCTAATAATGGTTCACAATTAAAGTCAACAATAACAAATTTGATATTCTTAATGACATTTTTATACATGCAATTTAATGTTACCTCACCTAATGGTTTTGTTTTGAAGTTACCAAATGAAATTAATGTGACTTTGGGGTTTGCTGTTAGCTTACTTTTTAAATTTAATGCAATAAATTGACTTTTTGATAAAATACTGGTATCTGATCCTGAATCCAACTTGAAACGAATAGGCTTACCTTGTACAATAATTTTTTCATACCAATAATTCCTATAATAGTTATTTACTTTAGATAAACATTCATTAATGTACAGTTCATCTTCTGAATTTTCATCAACACATTCCATTTCAACTTGTCTTACACAGTTACTATTCTCTTTATATTTTCTTCTTGAATCTTGCATTCTAGTTCGTTCACTGCTCGTGCTTGGTCCTTCAGTTTTCTGCTTGTTGTAATAACATGCCTTTGCAAAATGTCCCTTTCTTTGACAGACTGCACAAGTTTGATTATGTGCAGGGCACTTATTAACTAGATGTTCAAAAAGACATTTCTTACATTTGATTTTTGTTGTATTTGTAACATAGTTCACTTCTTCTGTTGGGTTCAATACTTTAATATGCTCATTACTTAATTCTATTGATTTGCAGTACTCCAATACCTTTTTTGTATCTATATTTTCTTCTCTTATTAGTCTTGACTGAACCTGTTTATCATTTATTCCCACTATAAGGCGGTCTCTAATCATTCTGTCTTCATAACCTCTTTTACATTGATCATTAGTACATACAAAATCACAAAGTTGTGCCTGTTTCTTTAATGTTGCATAATATTGTTCTATAGGTTCATTCTCTGACTGAACTAAATTATTGAATTTAAAAGTTTCCATGGGTATGATTGTTTTCGGTACAAAATGCTTATCATACCTTTCTAGAAGTTTGCTGAGGGTATCAACTGATTCTTTTTCAAAAGTATTATAAAGTTCTAAAAAGTCATCTCCTATGCAGTTCAAAAAAATGGCAATTTTAACAGCTTCCTCTGCACCTAGCTTTCCTGAAGCTTTTAAGAAAATCTCGAACTTTTGACTCCATAATTTCCAACTTTTTATATTCACCTCTTCTAATGGTTTTGGCGGTCGGAAATCCATGATTATCTTGGTAATCACACTATATTTTCCTTGAACAATTGATTGATATTCAATAACGTTGTTTTAAACACCTGACACCATGTTATGTTGGCCAATAAATATACTTTTGTCCTAGATTTTAGTTCTTTATTAAAAGTCTTTATGTAGGTACATACAAGCTGCACACAATACAATCTGAGGTTATCTGTCATATGTCTAATGTCAATCATGTACTATAACTAAGGGTTTGTTCACAAATTAAGTTATTAAAATATGAATACATAACAGTTTTATAAACTATTATTAGTTATTAATTAATTATTAATACTTTGTTTGACAGTCACCATTCCTGTCACGTCGGCATCGGTGGAGAGATCATATTTTCTACTCTCAAACGAATTAAAACTTACTTGCGAAATACAATGGGCCAAAATGTTAGTTTAATATCTATTGAAAAAGATTTAGTAAAACACTTTAAACAAAATGATACATTTTATGATAATATTATTGATCATTTTTCGCAAACCAAAGACCGTAGAATTCCGTTAATATGTAAACAAAGTTCATAAAACTAATTTAAAAAAATATGAAAAATTCAAAAAAATAAATAAAAAACGAACAAAAAAAGTTTTTGGCAAGAGAAACTATAACTCCACGTTGGTTCTTGCTGGACAACAATTAAATTTGTCACTGAAGTAGCTGGTACGGTCGCTGCGCAAAGGTTAAATTAATTCGCTGAATAGAGTATATTTTTACGAAAACGTTTCATGTCCAGCCTCCTCTCTTAAGAAGTTCATGAGCCGCCACTGGTGACCCCATTGCTGTATCTACTTATCCTTTAAATAATTTCAAGAAACAATTTCTAAAAATTGAGATAGATAATCTTTTAGCCTCTAATATTATAGAAGAATGCGAATCTCCATGGGCCAGTCCCATCGTACTAATTCATAAACGAAATAATCCTAATGATTTGAGGTTATGTATAGACTATCGTAGGTTAAATTCAATTACAGTTAGTGATAGTTTTCCAATGCCTCTTATAGACGATTTGTTACATTCAGCCAAACATACTCCTTTTATGTCCACTATAGATTTACAATCAGGTTACTGACAGGTACCAGTTGCACCTCCGGACAGGGATAAAACATGCTTCGTTACACCATTCGACACCTATCGTTTTAATCGAATGCCATTCGGTTTAAGGAATGCACCCGCTACATTTAACCGACTAATGGGACGTTTTTGCCGCGGACTTGGTGATCGTACTGATTTTACGTATTTGGACGATTTATTAATATTATCAGAAACTTTTGAAAAACATATTGATGATTTGACTGCCGTGTTTCAGACTTAAAATGTTTAAATTACGCGCGCGTCGAGACAAGTGCTCTTTCGTAAGAAACTCCGTACTATATCTCGGTCACGTGATTTCTCCACAAGGTATCGAGCCAACCCCCGCAAAGACTGCCGCCATTAAAAATTTAAGTGAACCTAGTTGTATTAAACACGTTCATAGTTTTGTGCAGACGTGCTCGTGGTACCGTAAATTTGTGCCGAACTTTGCTGACATAGCTCGACCTTTAACGAACTTACTAAAGAAAAACGCGAAATTTCACTTCGGAGAAAAAAAAAGTGCGCGTTTCAGACTTTAAAAGACATACTTACGTCATCTCCGGTTTTGATACAAGCTGATCAGACAAAGCCTTACATACTTCGAACCGACGCCAGTCAATATGCTCTCGGTGCGGTAATACTCCAGGGGGAGGAAAATTTGGAACGACCCGTAGAATATGCAAGCCGCTTGTTAACTTCTGCTGAACGCAAATTCTCTACTACTGAGCGAGAAGCTCTTGCCATTGTTTGGAGTACGAAAAAATTTCGGGCCTATTTGGAAAATGCGGAAGTAACCGTTGCTACGGATCATCAACCATTAAAATGGCTTTTTACTCTAAAAACACCTTCGGGACGTCTCGCAAGATGGGCGTTAAGACTTCAAGGACTCAATATTAACATAGTCTATATACATGGGAAATCCAACGTGATTGCCGATATGCTATCTCCAGCCCCTGCACAACCAACGATTTGAAGTTATGGCTGTTGATTTAATCGGGCCCCTCCCGGAAACGGTCTCATTGAATAAATGGATCTTAATTGTGGTATGGGTAGAATTATTTCCTTTACCTAACGCAACTGGTGAAGATTGTGCTAAGCTACTTATAGAAGAAATTTTCCTTCGTTTTGGCACTCCTAGAAAATTAATTTCCGATAAAGAAGTACAGTTCATCTCGGACGTGATGCAGAGAGTAATTAATTGCTTTGGAATAAAAAGCTCATTTATTCCTTTGTATCATCCCGCTAGTAATCCTGTTGAAAGGAAGAACCGCGAACTAAAAACCCAATTATCCATATTAGTTCAAGGACAACAAGATAAATGGGATGAGCACTTGAGCAGTATCCGATTTGCCATTAACACTACAGTCTGCGATTCTACTGGGCAGACTCCAGCCTATTTGACGTTTGGTCGACAATTGAGGGCACCCCAAGATTGCGTTTATGATTTACGCCAAATTGTTTCCGCTGAGAACTTTGTTCCCAGAATTACTCCTTATTTAAGCAAACTAGCTGATTGTCTTTGTCTTTCTCACGAAGTATTGATGAAAAAGCAAGACCAGAGAAAAGAAGCTGCTGACCAAGATAGGAGAAATATATTTTTCGAAGAGGGAGATAAAATTTTACTCTCGACTCATACATTAAGCTCTGCCCCGAAGGGGCATTGCATTGGTATGAATTCGCCACTAAGCGTGATGGACCTTATATTATCTCCAAAGTCGTCACGCCTACTTCATATGAAATTTCTACATGTGATGGATCTGAAATCCTTGGACGCTATCATGTATCCGATATCAGCCCTTATCTCGCTAAAGAAGAAACTCCGATACCCAAGCCCGTGCTCTCCAAGAGGAAGAGAGGCCGTCCCAAGAAGAAATGAAGGCGATGTTCTACTCGTTTTTGCTATCTGACGTCGGAGGACCGTTACGTCATCTAGAGGGGGAGTGTGTAACAAGATCCCCTTCTTATTAAACCAACGTGACAACTGCGCTTTTTGGGTGATCCACCCTTTGAACTGTCCGTTGCAGTAGTGTGCTAATTAGTTCTAAAGAGTGAATACGTTAAAACACTTTTTTCATTTACCGGCTTTTCTCATCCCCCCTTTTTTTGTCAATCACCTTTATTTTACATTTCCATTTTGTATTACTAAGTTTTTGTGAGTGAATAAATCGTTGATATTTATGGAATAATATCCTAAAACCCAATACCCTGATGATATATTTATATTGTCAACCTGTTACAAAACTCATAAAGTAAAAATACATTTTATCAGTTCACAACATCCAGAATCAAATGGAATTGCTGAAAAATTCCACTCTACTATTATTGAATACATTAAACAATTAAACTACCAAATTGACTATAAAAATGAACCCATTGAGAATAAAATTATTTATGCATTATTAGCTTATAATAATAGTATTCATTCGGCGACAAATTTGAAACCTAATGAAATCATCACGGGTCATTTAAATAGCAATACACCTTTTGACCAGAGGCACTACCTACAAAAAATTTTGTGCGTAATAAACAAGCGCAAGGTAAAATTAAAAATAAATATAAAAATGAAGAAATTAAAAGTAAAAATACTAAACTTAAAACTGCAAAAATTTTCACAAAACATAAGAATACTACTGAGAATATTCATTTGTCGAATATAAAACGTCCTAAAAAGACTCCGTATAAATTTATTTCAGGTTCGTCACCATCGGAGACGCAACAGTCGAAATAAAGGACATCACCCATAATTTGGGCATTCTTCCTATTAATCTAGGACCTGCCAAATTACAAAAGTCAAGTCACACCTTTGTTCATTTTTATGATTTAAGTCAATTATTCATAGAATATAATAAGTTGAGTTCACAGTACATGTGCATTAGAATTAATATTTCTAATAATACATTTCTTAGAAGTAAAACAGATAATATTGTAAATATAATTCAATTAACTAGGAATATTATAGAAGAAAAGTTCAGTAATCCTAATATTCATTCTATGATACACAGAAATAAAAGAGGCCTAATAAACGGTTTTGGATCAATTATAAAAACCATAACTGGTAATTTAGACTATGAAGATGGTGATAAAATTAATTTAATTTTAGAACACTTAAAGGAAAATCAAGGCAACTTGTAAAATCAAATAAAGATGCAGAGCTCTTTCAGCCATCAAATTATAGAAAATTTTAACAGAACAATTGAAGAGATTCAAAATAACGAAATTTTATTATAATAATTTTTTTTTGAAATGAGATAGGTATTTCACAAGTTCAAGAAAATTCTGAGAATGTTATTTATTTGAAAGAATTGTTAAACGAACTTTTAATAACGTTTAACGTAATTCTAGATTTCATGGAAACAGTCGAAAACTCGCCAACTTTTTGTAAACTGAGAATCCTACATCCCAGTATTATAAAATAAAGTGAACTATTCGTAGAATTGCGAAAAATATCGTCTCACTATAAAGCTGAACCAGATGAACCATTTGAAATAAAATATGAGAATATTTTTAGACGTAACACGCAAAGTATAAAAATATAAAATAAATTATATCCTATCAATTCCCATAGATTATAATATTAAGTTTGATTTGTTTTATATGTTAACCCATACCTACCAAAATCGAATCAGAATTTGTTACTCTTATTCGTAATACTAGATATTTATTAAAATCTGATAAATTAATCAGACCTCTAAACGACATATGCACGCACAGTAATATTTTCCACTGTCCCAATCATGTCCAGGACAATAATAATCATCTCTTTGAAAAAAAATTCTATTAAATGGAAATTCTTCAGTCAGTACATAAAAATAAATATTGAGAATAATCACATAGCAATTGTTCCAGAAATTAATCAATTTTTAGCCATATTTCCATTTGAAGAAAAATTAATAATAAAGTGTGAACGAGAAACCGAAACCAGAAATTTAAAATGAATTTATCTAATAGAAAATTCACCTTGTACAATAATTTTCCCCCTTTCTAGCTTTTATTTTTGATGTTTGGGATTTTTCCAAAATCACGAGAGCATTGGCAATTTCATCTGCTATGAACTGCAGTTAGGTTGTTGCACTATCGCTGCTTGACTAACACATCTTCTCTGATCGAAGGTACTCAAATAACACTGATAAGAAAGAAATACCGTAAATAAACAAACCATCGAAAACAGGTTGGAACCTGCCGCGGCAGTCACAAGCCAACATGCCAACAACCTTTTACTCATTCTTGGAGGATATTCTTGCAAGTATGAGGTAATCATTATGAATACGAAAAAAAGGAAATGCTTATACTCCTACCTTTTTCTTCAACTCAAAACCTTATACTTATAAGGATATCCTTCAGTTTTATGAATACGGCCCAATAAGTATCTGATTAATGGTACTGACCTTTCTTTTTGTTGATGTTGAGAATGTTGATGCTGACCGATGTTGTTATGATGTAACTGGGCTTGTTGTTGAGGATTCATATTTGAAATATTAGTCATGTTGCGTGTTGGTGGTGGCGGAAAAGTGAAAGGATGACCAATCTGTAAGAAAATTAAATTTTACATACACGTGCATGTCGACAATAAAAGTGATTAAATAATCCAATTTCATAGTTTTTGTTTATTCGAAAACAGGCTGTAAGAACTAAAAACCGTTCAATACATTCTTATATTATATATGAAAATTGATGAAACCTTACTTACAATATACAAAATGTCCGTAAATATCTGAATGCCTTATTTTGTATCTTGAATGAATACCTTTTGATGAGTTTTCGCGTAATATTATTGGCAAAAAAATTAATAATAATTAAATAAATAAAGAAAACACTCTTAATCAATAAATAAAACTAAAAATTGAATAAACTAAAAAATAACAACTCAATTCATGTTTCTAAACGATATTTAACTATTTTAAAAATAAAAGCTAAACTTATTTGCCAGAAACTGAATAAATCCACATCAAATTTCATAAAATACCAACTATTAAAATATTTTGCTTTGAACATTAAAATTTTACTCGACTTCAGTCAACGAATAAAGTTGTATTCAGTCTTCTCTCCCGCAAAATTTGAAGTAGTATATAGGAGCAAGTGGTGTAAATTACGCATAGGCAAACCTACTAACAGCCGTCAAATTGTAAGTACTTACCTATTTCAGTAGTAATTCTATTTTTTACCTGTATAGTCTATATAGCTTTCAATTAATAGTGTAACTTAATAAGTACATATTATATACAGGGTTGGATGGGTGATAAAACAGGGGGCCGGTCCCCCCTAGTTCTTCAATAAGTGAAATAGATGAGGATATGAATGTACAAAATTCGATACAAATAAATGTAAATGATACCGAAAAGTCAAAAAAACTGTTAGAATGTACGATTTCTGATAAGGTAGCTAAAGTTAAACAAATAAACGAAACGAAACATAAACATGGTCGTACCTAGATAGAGGACCATTTGAAATATATTTAGAAGCAAAAACTGAAAATAAAAATATTGGAAATTAAAACCACCTTGCTATTTCTCGCATGATCTACGACTTGAAGTTTGAAAACATTAAAAAAATGCATAAAAAAGGAAGAAGTCGCATTAGTGTAGAATTTAAAAATTATAAAGACGCAAATAACTTTTTAAATAATGAATTGATAAAGGACAAAGGGTATGATGTGTTTATCCCACAAAATAATATCTCGAGTAGAGGAATAGTAAACATATAGAAATGGATGATATGCTAACTAATTACCTACTCGGAAACGGTGAACAAAAATATTAAAATTCTGGAAGTCAAACGCGTCATGCGAAAGGGAAAGACACAAGAGGGTGCGCGTTATGAGGCATCTGGGGCTGGTGAGGAGGGAGTGCTAATTCCTACGGGAACAGTGCGCTTTACCTATTCAGGCACCATGATTCCAAAAAATGTATTAATCTGCGGAATAGAACATGGAGTGTTACCATATATTATGCCGGTTTTTCAATGTCACAACTGCTTAAACTATGGACACATTAAAAAATTATGTAAAGCCAAAATCCCAAAATGTACCACGTGGTAAAAATCATGAAGAAGGGGAAGCATGATTTGTTCAATGTATGCATTGTAATAGCTATGGACATGTAAGTACAGATAAAAATTGTCCTGAATTCTTGAGACAAAAACTTATAAGGGAAGCAATGTCTCTTGAAAACATATCATTCTTTAAAGAGGCTGAAAAATACCCAAAAAATGTACGGAACCGTTTGTGGAATTCTCGGGCGAATTCCCGTCATTACCCATTAAAGAAATTAAGGACTCGATAACAGTCAGTGAAAGAAGACATACCCACATCCAAAATCAGCAATACAATAAAACATATTCATAGGTACGTCTATTAAGCTGCGGCATCCTTTTCATAGGGCACGATCCGGACTGGGCCCATAATTTGTTGCTAATTTGTTGCGCAAAAATTAATTTTGTTGCTAATGCCGTTACGGAGAAAACGCGTGGCCCCGTAGCGTAATATTAAGCTGCGGCAGCCATACAGCATATTTCTGTAACGAAAATAGCTACGAGTACAGGCTTGACGGCATATTTTGTTGCTAATTTGTTGCTAATTTGTTGCTTTAAGATTGTGTGATTCAAAAATTCTCAAAACAGTCCCTACCCGCCAAACTCACCCCCTGCTTTGGCGACATTGAGTTGCGGCAGCCATTTTACATATTTCTGTAACGAAAATAGCTATTCTACGAGTACAGGCCTGACGGCATATTTTGTTGCTGATTTGTTGCTTTAAGATGGTATGATTCAAAAATTCCCAAAACAGCCCCTACCCGCAAAACACACTTTTCCGCCTTTAGTAAATTTTTTATGAAAAGCATCCAATTTAAATTGACGGTTTTCCTCAAATTCATTTTATATGTTACCGGCAATCTGTATAATCCGGTATTCTATACAAAATACCTAGGCAATGTATAGAATACCTAAAACGTTTAGGTAATGTATGAAATATGATTTATTTTATACATTACCTAGGTATTCTATACAATACCGAATGCGCAGCGGGTATGTGTGTAATAGACAAGAGCGGTGACGGTGTAGGGGGAGACGTAGGAGCATGGAGCAGGCATTATCTAAGTAAACACCGTGCGACGCGGTTAAAACAGATCATTGATTAATCTATCGAGAAGGGCAAGGAAAATCATTGAGGAAGCCATTTTTACAACACTGTATAGCTTCTTCAATGATTTTCCTTGCCCTTCTCGATACCATCTTAAAGCAACAAATTAGCAACAAAATATGCCGTCTGGCCTGTATTCGTAGCTATTTTCGTTACCGAAATATGTAAAATGGCTGCCGCAGCTCAATGTCGCAAAAGCAGGGGGTGAGTTTTGCGGAGAGGGGCTGTTTTGGGAATTTTTGAATTATACCATATTGAAGCAACAAATTAGCAACAAAATATGCCGTCAAGCCTGTACTCGTAGCTATTTTCGTTATAGAAATATGCTGTATGGCTGCCGCAGCTTAATATTACGCTACGGGGCCACGCGTTTTCTCGGTAACGGCATTAGCAACAAAATTAATTTTTGCGCAACAAATTAGCAACAAAATAGCAACAAATTATGGGCCCAGTCCGGATAGAGCCCTATGAAAAGGATGCCGCAGCTTAATAGACGTTTCATAGGTAGGTTACGCATAGATAGTGAAATGGAGAATATGATGAAACAATTAAATATGAATGATATGGAGCATGTACTCCAGTTTATTGGTAGGCTAATTAAAAATAAAATGTATATAATAACCCTTCCACTTCCATTCCCTCCACGGGGTCCAAAATAAATAAGAGTCACTGGAATAATATAATTAAAAATACCCCCAAACCTTACATAATTATGGGAGATCTTAATGGACATGGCCGCTTGTGGGGATGCTTAACTTGTGATTACAATGGAAAATGTATTAAAAAAACACTAGATTTAAATGATCTCGTAGTACTTAATGATGGAACACCTACAAGACTGACACTGGTAGGACAAAACCCCTCTGCTGTGGATGTAACCATCGCAACAAACGATATAGCATCAAAATGCATCTGGTCGGTGTTAGAAGATACTGGAGGCAGCGACCACTACCCAACAATATGTGAAATTGGCAAAGCACTGGAAAACATGGTAATTCCAGTAATAAAAAGAAACTGTAAAAAGGCAGACTGGAATTTATTCGCTAATATTTTAGAAAAGGAATTTAGGAACTCTGAAGAAATGAATTATGGGAAGGGGAATGAGAATATAGACAAGGCAGCTGATACATCGATCCCGTACCATAAAAAACCAAAAATGGAGGAGAAATATACACAATGGTGGGATAATGAATGTGCAGATTTTGTGAAATTAAGGCAAAAGCCATTAAAGAATTTAAAAATGAACCCAGCTTGACTAACTACCTAGAGACTCAAAAAACCAAAGCACTTGTTAAACGCGAACTCAAAAATAAAAATAAAAGGTCGTATAGGGAATATTTTAGCACTCTTAATAGAGATACACCGATTTCGACAGTATGGAATATAGTACTCTTCGAATAAATCAAACCCCAACAAAAAAACAAATGCACAGATATTTTATCTGTAACATAGACCCAAACTTTGAACACATACCAAATAACTACCATGCGACACTCTCTTCTTTTAATGAATTTTGTCATAGCTGTAACGGGAAAAAAGATAAAGCCCCAGGAAAGGAATCACTTATTCAATGATACAAAATTTGCCACACATAGCACAAGGTAAGTTACTTCAAATATATAATAATAGTCTGGAGAGAGGAATAGTACCAGACGAGTGGGCACATACTATTATTTTGCCATTCCTCAAGCCATGGAAAAATCCTAATATTAGTGATAACTACAGACCTATTGCTCTAACCTCATGTGTTGGAAAAATTATGGAAAGTATGATCAAAATTAGAATTGAACGGTAGGTACCAAATTTCACTTGAACATTGCCTCAGATTTAAATAGCCCCCTTCATAATATTCTGGAAGATGTTGGTGAGAAATGTGAACATAAAAAGGCTTATTGGAAGTCGAGAGAAGCACCATACCTTATAGAAGCCAGAAATGCATGCCAACTAATCATCAAAAATATGTATGAATCTACAATCAAGCCATGTTTCCAGATATACTTAAATGACCAGATAGATAAAATCAAAACTATTTACACTAACACACATAAATCTAATGTTTTCATACAAGATTATACTGAAAAATTTAAGGCACACACGTGGGTGTTTACGGTGGGTTGGGTGATCCTAATAATAAACAAGTAGGAATGGGGGTGTTTATTCCATTGGAGGATTTCAAGTTTTCGAGTAGATTACATAATTTTAAACAAATTTGCTCGGCGGAAATTTTAGCTATACATAAAGCTGTGTCAGTATGTGTGCATCAAAACATTAGAAAAGTAGTAATCTTCTCAGGCTCAAAGAGTGCCACTCTGAAAATCAGTAAAACGGATAGTCATAATTACATTAAATTATTAACTAAAAGATTAATCTTGTATGCATTAAATGCTGGGTTTGATATTACATTGGCCTGGATCCCAGGCCAGTCAGGTATCAAAGGAAATATGGTAGCAGATACATTGGCAAATATGGGTATTTCTTTAAATATTCCTATAAGCATAGACAGAATGCATTTCTTTCATATCTCAAAATAGTATATCATTTTATATGGAGGAAAAGTCATACTTTTCATGACGCGCTCGTGTTTAACAGCCGAACGGAGTGAGGCTGGTAATAGAGAGCAAGTTTAGCAAGATTAGCTCTCGGACGAGAACATATACCTTGTACTGATGAGGCGCAAATACGCCGAAACCCTGCAAGTTATGTTGTCCCTTCTAATTACAAACCAGAATGGTTGGTTAAATCTTGTAGATCATACCATCCCCTTTTGACTTAGAAGTGTAATTCAATGTCTGTCGGGGCATATAGCCCGGGAAGTAGTTGTTGCTGCTTAAGTTGAACGGTCACTTTCTTATAAAGCATTAGAATAATATATATATTCTTCGATATCTATTGGTAACACGCTTTACTAAATACGACAATTTTACAGGAAAATGTAAGAAATTGTGTATTCTGTTTCTGCGTTCATAGCAAGAATGGTTCATGGTTTTGTTAATAGCAATGTTATTGCCAGTAGCGTCAATTTAACTACTGGCAATACTGTATTTCGGCATTCCATAAGAAAATAAGAAGATTTATTTTGATTTTAACCTATAAATTCGAGAAAACTGATTCGTTTATTTTACTAAAAAAATGTCGCGTAGTCGTAAGACAAGTAAAGCACAAATGGAGCTATTGATTAATTATTTGGAAAAAAAAATTAATTGCTGGGAAATGTCACCCCTTAAATGTTGTAGAACTCGACAATAAATGAGAAGAACCAACCAATATGTTGAATATGGTGGAAAATGGGGCAAGAAAAAATAAAAAACAGTAAGTATCTATTAATTCCTAACTAATACTGTATATTCAAGTATAATTCAAATCAATCATCTTATCAAACTGTTTCATTTCATATTCTAGTTTTTATATGAATGGAAATCAAAAACCAGAAAATGTCGGAACAATAATAAATCAATCCAGCAAACAGGAGGTGGTGGATACACATATGTGGAACAGAACGAGCTGGAAAATCGACTCATGTCAGTTTTTGGATGGGTGCATGTTATAGGATGTCCTGGCACTCCACAGGAGGTTGATCCAGATGATGCTGAATCCATCATAGAACTGGTACACCTTTCTGAATCACCACTTCCTGATTACATTTCATTTGCAGATGAAGAGCAAACTGAAATTATAGATGTAATTGTGGAAGACTATCCAGCCACTCAAGTAGAAGAGTTGTATGGGACAAAAAAAAACAGGTATAGTTATCATAAATATTGTATCATATACAGATACAATCAAAGAGAAACGGAACATAGGGGTATTAAGCATTGTATCAGAAGTGCTTTTGAACTAGTCGGCCAACATCAAGCTTCAACAGATTAAAAACACTATTATTACAATCGTTAATTTGGACATCTACAACATATCGTACAATTCCCACCACTCCGTCCGTATTATAAACTGTGGGCGGTCCTTAATTAGCGTCAGACAATGAGTAAACAACAGTCGATAGTTGAGAGTACTGTTCAAGCCCATAACTTTTCAAAATAAAACAAATTCGTAGATAAATGAAAATGTACACCCTTCAGGAAAAAATTCAAATTTTATCGTGGTATTTTGGAGGTCACTCGGTTAGGGAAATAGTAAATATTTATTCATTGATGCTTTTGAAAACCGATCTTAATCTCGTTCAACCACCTTTAAGGCAAATGAGTGAACAACGAATAAATAGAGAAATTTATGTTTGTGCAGTGGTTGAAAATAGTGAACCATGTTCGAGCAGAGAAGTTGCTGAAGAGCTATTTCCCGACAACAATACTAAACGGATGGAGTTCTGTGAAGTGATGATGGAAAAAGGAAATTCAAATAATAATTTTTTAAATAACGTTTTATTTGCAGATTGAATCGACATTTTCTCTTCACAGAAAGCACAATCCATCTGTCGTTCGGTATTGGTCTCGGGAAAATAAGTATTCCCGTTCGTACGCAATATCCAGAAAAACTTAATGCTTGGACGGGAATTGTAGGTGATTACAACATAGGTTCCTCTTTTATTGAGCGAAACCTTAATGGTGCCAAATATCTCGAACTGCTTCAGCAACTTCTCATTGGTTTTTGAGATATTTGTTATCAGCAAGATGGATGTTCGAGTCACAATTCTCGGGCAGTTACCGAATATCTCCAAACCACATTTCCTAAACGAGTTAATCCACAAATGGTACAATCAAGTGGCCTCCAAGATCAGCCGATTTGTCCCCGAATGATTTATTTTTATGGGGTTTTTTTGAAAAATGAAAAAATTTATCGGCACAATTTTGAACGGGCTCAAAATTTAATAGAATTAAGTGCGAAAATTGTCCAACCTTGTGCAAACTTTAGACCGAATCAGCTCAGAGATACAAGATTATCTTTGTTTAATAGATTCGGTTTTTGTTTGGCTCCACAAGGAGGACTATTTGAACCTTTAATACATTAATTTTTTCGTTTTAGCATTTCAAGTTGTTTTTAGGAATTTATTTTCAATTTGTTTCAATTTAAAGAATCTTATTTTGTTTTATTTACGAATTTATTTTTATTTTGGAAGCCGTTATGGCCAAAAGAAATCAAAACATATTATCTTAACTCGAAACATTAATTGTTGAAGAGAATTTAACAATTAATTTTTGATTTGATCAACATAAAACGTTTCAATATGTAGCGACCAATGGAACTGATCCGAACCGACAATTTATTCAGGTACGAGTATTAGTCCAATCATTGTAGCAACAAAAAATATACAATATGCACTACACACTGTCACTCACAGGCCCCTATAATTCAGTCGCGGTTCAAATTCGCACTCGTACAACATTAACGATACGCTGAACGCGAGCGGTTCAAGATCAGCTCAAGTCTAGTATGTACCTACCTACTCGTTTACGGTTGTGTACCTACTGCTGTAAAAGCTTACCTACCCCTCGCAAAAAGGCCGGCTGGACTGGTAACTGGAACTGATCTTTAGACTAGTTATCACTCTGGACTGGATCAGGTTGGATCTGATCCATAAATATGTTTGGATCAGCCATCCCTAGTTCGCTCACACATCACACATAACTAATAAATTGTGGAAGGAGAAGGGGCGGAGTTTTTTACAGTGATTCTGGTTCCAGCTGTCTAGCTAAATACTTGATATTTATTGAAGTGAATTTATAGAAATGTTTTGTTGGTGGACCATTTAGATCGGAGAATACATTAAACTCCTATGATCCGTTTCTCTTTGCATGTATCTGTATATATATCTTACTACTTTTTTTTCAGTATAAATAGAAAGGTTCTTAGGCCAAACAGGAGAAAAATATTCATTTCTAGCAATGCTACGAAATTATATAGTGCAACTGAAAAATACAGCCAGAGTACAGAGCAAATGACTCTGGCTATAAAAGAAATGGCACATGCCATTTCTCATTTGGCGGAAGCCCTTACACAAATCGCCAATGCTTTATCAAATCACAGTGTATCATCTAGATTATTTTTTGTAAGAGTATATTTGTTTTGTTTTTTAAAATATAATTTTCATTTGTTTTTTAAAATATAATAACTTTATTTTGTTATCTTATTTAAATTTAAACTGTACAATAGACTGTTTTTTTGTTAGAATCTACTTGTTTTGTGTTTTTAGAATATAATTTTGTTTTTTAGAATGTAATAACTTAATTTTGTTATCTGATTTACATTTAAACAGTACGTTAGACTGATTTTTTTGTTAGTATGTATAAATGTATATAAATTTTGCCAATATGTTAACAGCTAAGTCTAATTGAAAGACTGATTTTTTGTTGGAATGTATTTATTTATTTTTTTAGAATATAATAACTTTATTTGGTTGTCAATATATTTAACAGTGAATCTAATATATTTATTCAAACATTTCCTGTATTTGGCCCACTACTTGTTCTCTAATGAATCGTCGTTCATCAATATCTAAAAAATAGAACATTAAATTCAAGATAATATATTGGAATTTTAAAGAGGAATCAATTCAGCAAGCATACTAACATCGATTATATTTGCTTCATTATCTATAGCATTATCAAACATTATTAGGAGCATGATGGTCAACATTATTATTAAGTGGCAAATTATGTTTCCTACAGATATTATGCAAAACTGAACAAGAACAAATTATTTGAGCTGCCTTTATATGGCCGTAGTGGAGGACTCTATCTTTACGGAGACATCTGAAGCATGCTTTTAATACACCAAACCCCCTTTCAACAATATTCATAGCCTGGCGATGTATATTATTGTAAATCTCTTCTGGACTATTTGGTTGAGGATTAAGAAATGGTGTCATCAACCAAGGCTGTATAGGATATCCAGAATCTCCTAGAAGGTAACAATTTCTTCTACCCTCCATATATTTCCTTTTCATGTGACGCTGAATTGTTGATACAGTCCAAATAGCTGCATCGTGGATGGCTCCTGGATATTGTACATTGATATTATTTATTATTAAGTTTGCATCAATTATCTGAAAAATAATACATAAGTTACAAGGTTGATGGTGGACCACAGGCATTTCTAAGTACTTACAGCTTGAACATTTATACTATGAAACTCCTTCCTGTTGATACCTATATGCAACGGCTGGATGAATAGGGTCATCAATGTGGGTACAATCTATTGCTCCTATATTGCACCAGGAAAGTGCAAATTTGCATTAATGAACCTAAAATTTGAATTAATAATTTTTTGTCTATATATATGAACTAATAACTCACCCTTGCTTAGTCTCTCTCACTTCATCAGAAGTAGAAGGGAATTTAACATATCATGGTAACAGATATGTTGAAATAAGAATGCTGACTTTATTTATGGCTCTGCTTATAGCAGGCTGACTCATACCAATATTTAGATCTTCACCAACTACGGTTTGGTAGCTACCATGGCCAAAGAAAAGAAGACTTGCAAAAACCTTTACAAATAATATTCAGTTGAAGCTTGGAAAATTTCAATGAGAACAATATTTTTCAAACTTACCTGTAAGGAAAAAGGGGCACTGTCTCTTCTGGTAGGTTCGTCAACAAATTCAATCAACTCTTCTATTAAATTGAAGGTTGCTAACTTATCTAGGCGAAATAATTTTATAAATTTTCCATTCGGTAATTCAAAAGGATTGCTGTTATCCCTAATTTGACGAAATTGCAATTTAATAGTTTCTCTACGAATGAAATGAAAATGGAAAAACAATGGATTTATTCCCATTTTTAAAAAGCTTGTTAAGTACAAAAATGAGGTTGCTGAGATAACAAGGTAAATAACAAGATATCTTTAAGATTGACAGGCCATATGTTTCCGGCTCCGTCGAACAGAAAAATAGTATACACACCTCGACCAGTAAGTAAGAAAGCCTCAGATCACATGTTTGTCGACCTCAGCTTCGCTTCGGCCGATAATTACATGTGATCTGAGACATTTCTTACTTTACTGGCCTAGGTCTGTAATATACTATTACCTTTATTGTGTTGTTTACTAATATGTAGCCTATCTACAAGAGAGGAAAAAAGGGACGATGGACTATTCCTGACGCCTGTGCGGGCATTCCCGTAAAATAGAAAAATATATCTGCGCTGGCCAAATGCTGTAAAGGTGGAGGCCATAAAATTAAGAGAAAGGGAGAGAAAATTTTACCCAAAAAACAATATTAACACAAGTGTATTTGAACGATAAAGCAGCACAGCATATAAACCTAACGACGTTGCCAAATATTATGAGAAATACATAGATAATCAGCCTTTTTAAAATTATTTTCATGATTCTTAAAAAACAACTTGGGTAAATTATTAACAAAATCCATATTTTTGATAAAAATACAAAAGCTTTTGAGATGTTAACTTCAGACAAAGTGTATGGCTAGGATTGTGTGTTTAATCATGGAAGACAGTAACAATAAATGCTGTTCTACTTTAAGGTACTTGTCGTGCGATGGGCCTTGTGTCAGAAAATTTTGAATAGCTACTTAATTGACAGAACTCAACAGGTACGAGTAAATCATTTCTGTTCTCATGCATTTTCTGTTACTTCGAGAGTATCCTAGGAGTCTCACTTGGGTCCATTACTTTTTAATCTCTATCAACGATATTACTAACTGTTTTCTATTTGCAGATGACTTGAAATGTTTTAAAATTATCAACAATTGTGTAGATGCCTCATTGTTGCAAGTAGAACTAACTAAACTGTCTAACTGTCTAAATGGTGCTCGGGTACTTCACAATATAGGGAATACCCCCACATTTGTAACAAGGGTAAGGCAAGAAGTTTTAGATGTCACACTGGCAACACAGGATCTAAAACATATAGTAAGAGATTGGAGAGTTTCGGGCGAACCATCTCTCTCCGATCATAGCATCATAACATTCAAGTTAGAACTAGGCAAACCTGAAGTGAGCCCCAGAAGGAAACCAAGAAAAACAGATTGGGACAACTATAACACCTGTCTGAAAGAAAACCTAGCACATATCCAGAGAAAAGGAAGGGCTAAGCACCATCTCGATCTGGAAAATGAGCTCGAGGACCTGAACAGGGCAATAATCGATGCATTTGAATCGAGCTGCCCTCTTCAAGAACAACGAAGCAGCAGAGATTCACCCTGGTGGAATAAACTTCTGTCAGAATTAAGATCTCAAACCGGGGACCTTTTTAATAGAGCAAAACTCACCGGAGACTGGCAGAGACACACCGAGGTGAGAAACACCTACTATAAGGAAATTAGAAAAGCTAAAAGAAATAGCTTCAGAAAATTCTGTGAAGATATAAACACAACACCTGCTGCGGCAAGACTCTACAAAGTCATGGCATAAAGTAGGGTCGACACAGATATGGCCTTGAGGAAGCCAGACGGTAAATATACCGAAAATGAGGAGGAAAGAGTGAGACTCTTACTAGAAACTCATTTTCATGGGAGTAGCCCAAATAAAGGCTGTCAAAAAAGCAGGGCCGGCGGAAGGCCCGCACGGGGCGCCAAATCAAGAGATAGTTAATAAAAAACTGGCAAGAACTAAAAGTGTCTAATATAAAAAAATATAAATAATAAACTAGAGCACAAGAAAATGTGTAAAATTATTTATTATCCAGTATAAATTAAGTGCATAACATATCAATCAGTTTATTTGCTTATGATGTATTGTGCCTTACCGAGCGTGAACAGACGGGCGGTATTATTTTATTGACAAAGAAAGGCGCCGCCAGTCGCCATCGCACCACCTGCAGGTAATAAATATTTTTTGTTTTGTCCTAGCCGGTATCGGGGTAGTGTTTTCAAATTCAAAAAGAAATAATTAGTTGCTACCTACTGTGTGTTACAGCAGTGTGGAAGTGTATGTTGTTGGTTGTTGTTGTTTAAGATAAAGTGTGATATTAAATTTTAGAAATATGTGTTTCATCAAATTGTCTTTCGCCGGCCCTGCAAAAGAGCATTAAATAGAAGATGTGTAGACTTTCCTCAGGAACTAAGTAGGGGACACAATAGATCTTTTAGGTCTCAATGAATGTCACCCCAATTTACATACATACATGATGCTCGTGTAACGGCATGGATCTTAATACCAGTAAATGTCATGTAATTAGCTTTGATCACACACATCATACAATAGCATTTAATTATCACATTAATGGTCAGTTGCTCGATACTGTCAATCAGATTATGGATTTAGGAATTACTCTTGATAACTCTCTTAGTTTCAATTGTCACATCACTAATGCCATACAAAAATCAATGAAAATGTTGGGTTTTTGTAAAAGGAACAACTCGTGAATTTACCACCATAAATTCTATAAAAGTTCTTTACTTTTCGTTAGTTAGGTCTCACCTTGATTACTGCACATCTGTTTGGACTCCTCACTACTTAACTAACTAAATTTTTTTCGCTATATAGTTTCATGCTTACCGACATTACAAGACGTGGCAGCATTAATTGGGCATCTCTTCTCTCGAGAGCCGTATAAAACAAAAAGACCTTTTATTGCTATTCAACATCTTAAATGGTATTTGTAACTGTCCAAAGCTTCTTAACAAGATGTGCCTGTCCGTGCCACCTCGCTCAACTAGGCAGGTGAGAACTCGTTCCTGCCCAGAGCCCGGAGACTAGCAAATTCTCTTAATTGTTTATAGATTTTTAGTAAATGTATTAATCAATTTAAGAACCACCTGTCTCAACTAAACATTTGAATGTAACGGATGTAATTGTCATAGTTTTGTTTTGTACTATATAGTAGTAGTGTTTATGCTACGCATGTAAAATTTTTTTGTTTTACCATTTTTACTAAATTGTATTTTTATTACTGTATTTTATAATGTATACTAGGGTGATTAAAAAAAAAGAAATTTCATTTTTTTGCAAACAGGCTTAAATTTTCCGTTTTGTCGTAAAAATACGCCAGTTAAAATTTGAATTCTTAATATTAATATTAAGATAGCATTTTTCTATTTTCCATAAGAATAACATGGGAAATCTTTTTTTTCCGTATAATACACTCTAGCAATAAAAATCAGAAGGCGAACAAAAAAATTTTCCCATGTTATTCTTATGGAAAATAAAAAATGCGATGCGGACTATCTTAATATTAATAGGTATTAAGAGCTCAAATTTTAACTGGCATATTTTTACAACAAAACGGAACTTTTAAGCCTGTTTGCAAAAAAATATTTTTTTAAATCACCCTAATGTATTTCAGGTACACTTTTTTATGTGGAATTGGGCTTGCCCCGTAAAATAAAATAAATAAGTAAATATTGTACCACGACAATTACTTAACTAAATGCTTTTAACTAATTGAAAGTTATTTACAAAATACTAAAATATACTTACGGGAAATTGATTTTGAGGCGCTCCAGGTGGATACAAGAAGCCAGGAGGTCGATGAGGACCATTTTGCAAAAATTGGGGATGTGGTTGTATCATCCTCAACATTCCGGGTGGTAGCATTGCAGGATGAGCATTTAACGGTGGTCGTATTCCTGGTGGTGGGATTCCCATAGGTGGTAAGCCAGGTGGTGGAAGTCTATTATTTGGAAGGGTGTGCTATGAAAAAAGTTTTTATTATCCAATGTTATTAAAGTATGCTTGCAAGTATGTTACTGCTTAAGAAGAATAGAATACCTATTGTAGTTTAAGATGAAAAACATAGCAATGAAAGCTTAGAGTATAACTACAAATAGAGTCCGCAAGTCATTCATAAAACTATCCGAAAAGACGGCTAACATTCTATCGCCAGATATATGTTTTCATGAATGACTTTCAAGGAGTGGGGAGAATCTGTCGGACAATGGTCGGACATCGGCCGATGTCCATAGGCGTAGTAGAGAAAAAAATTAAATTAAATAAATGTTCTATTAAAAAATTTTTAGTTTTACTTTATTGAGCGATATAATGAGAAAATTTGAAAATAATTGAATGTTTAATGAGGTTTTTTTAAGGAAATTATATGGGATAAAAATCTTTGAAATAAAACAATGAATTCGTTTAATAAAAAACTGGTTATAATTTGCTGTAAATAATTTTAATACATTTAATTATATGCATATATGTTCCTAAAAAACAGTAGATAGGTATAGCATATTTCACCGAACAATGATGTTAGGTCAATGCGGCCACCAGCAAATTACATAACATTACGCTCGGTGTCATAATGACGTAACAGCGTCGTTATATAAAAATAGTATATTGTGCAACGAGTGAGAAAAGTACTTTCCCGACATGTTGCACACTATACTTTTTCTACAACTGCACACAAGTAAAGTAACTTAATATTTATTTTTATGGTTAGTAAAACAAAAATAACACTAAAGTATCCCATCTCTATACTGTTAAATAATTTTATTTAAAATTATAGTTGATGGTGAAATTTGTACAATTTTGTATGGTCAAACCCGGAAACACACGAGTGAGAAAAGTACTTTCCCCACATGTTGCACACTATACTTTTTCTACAACTTGCTCTTTTGACAGAGAAAACATTTTTTCTTCGTTTCGAGATCCTAAACATTTAAATTATGTAACTTACCTAGATATGTCACTTGAAGTTTCCTCCAGATTTTTGGGTGGCTGAATTGTTACGGCGGGCGTAATTTCGGCCGGTAATCCCTTGGCCTACCTGCATAAATCAAGGGGTACCATTTATGACAGGGGTAATTTCGGCCGGCGTTTCCCAACTCGTGCCCGTTATTACCTGGCCCCGAAAATCACTGACCAACTCGTGCCCGTTCAAAAACCAGGTAGAAAATTAATACACCAACTCGTGCCCGGGTGCATCGGAACTGCGGTTTTTAATTCTTATTTATTATAATTAAATATTCAAGACCTACATATACAGTTGTCATTTATTTGAAATAACGCAACCATTTTCCAATATCACTTGATTTCGTAATTCGGTCCGCTGTCGAATCTAACTGGGGTTGGGGTTAGGTTTTGTTAGGTTGGTTACCTAAGTTATAGAAATAAAATGATGTAATAATTTTATTGAAATAAAGAAATATTTTAATATGAAGCATTCTGTTATTTTATTTGATTTGCGGCCGAAAATACCTATGAGATAAGGAAGCAACTTAAAACCTCCGGCCGAATTTACCTACCGGCTTTTAGTACCTGCCCTTTTTCCGGCCGAAATTACATCCGCCCGAATTGTTATAGAATTATTAATGGAATTCGCCAAATCCAAGGTTCCTATAGAGCTAAAAAATATTAAAAGAATATCATTTTTTTAATAAAATCGGTTATTTAACTTAAATTCTCAAAATTTGAACAATTATATTATTGTTTCTTTAATTACCCATACCAGGTATAACAAAATATAATATGTAGGCAGTCATATTGTAATATAATATTAATAATAATAATGAAATTAACAATATTATTAAAAACAATAATATTCTGACCTCAGTTTTTACTATCAGAAATTGATATTATAACAGAAAAAAAATGGATGTCAAGGTAATAGTGTCTCACCATTATAACGCCTTACAAATTTGAAAATTACTTTTCAAAGAGCATACTGTTCACCAAGAACCATCAATACTTCTTGGACTATATGCCCCAACAGGCAATGAATTACAGTTCAAAGTTAATCGGGGATGGGATATCTTCACGATATAACTTTGAACTGGAATTCATTGTCTGTCGGGGCATATAGCCCAGAAGTAGATGTTGGTTCTTGGTGAACTGTCTGCTCTTTGAAAAGTAATTTTCAAATTTGTAAGGCGTTATAATAGTGAGACACTATCACCTTGATATCTATTGATAACACGCTTTACTTAAATGTGACAATTGTTACAGGAAGCTGTAATTAAGCAAAGAACAAAAATTATTTAATGCAAATCCTTATCACCCACCTTGCAATAACTGGCCTGGGGTTTGCATTAGCATTCAAATATTTTCGTCCAGTGTTTTTAATGTAATGGAAATCCGTCACCTCAAAATGTTCTGAACAAATTTCAGGACGCTTTGGAAAAGGCTGTTGTTCGCTTATTCCCAATAATTCAAACCATTTCTTTTTCTTATTCACATCACTTGGAGAACTAAAAATATATTAGCCTATGTATGTATTGCACAAACGTTTAAAAACGATTATGTTTATATCGCAACCAATAAGTTTTCCTAAATAACTTGAATATAATATTATGGTGTGAAAATAAATAATACAGATTAACTATGTGATGTTTTGTATAAAAAGGACCTAATTCAAATTAGCAGATTGTAGTTTTATGTTAAAATTTAAAATTGTTACTGAATAATAAAGTAAATGTAAAATTAAAGTTAAATAGGAAAGCTCTTCCAACGCCACTGGCATAGCACTATTTACTTACAGGTGAAAAGAGAGGTTAGGAAACTTCCGACTGCTTTTCTTGCAAATTTGGCACTGACGAAAAATGATTTTCACAAAATAATATTGTTTTTATTATATCTGTACGCACACACACAAAACCACACAAATATCACTTGAAAACACGAAAACAATAGTAAAATTGATAGTAAAATGGTTTCCGCCCTTTCCTCGGGGTTGCCATATTTCAGACAGACAAAATTATTAACAGGCAGTTGTTTCATTTAAACCTCAAAACTTTCAAACAAAAACATATTTTTATTACATAAACTACTTAGGATAATTATTTTAAAGTCATTTTTATTTAATTTCTTAACAGTACATTTTTATTTTGCTCGTTTATATCGTGTTCTAAAATTCGGTTGTCGCATCACAAAGGAAAAGTAAGACATTTGGCAAAGGGTCGACAAGTTACCTTAGAATGTGATGTAATGTTGGGTTCACTTTTAAATGTAAACAAATGTATCTTTTTAATGTATTAATCTGAGAATGAAAGTATGTAAAAGATACAATTAAAGAAGGGTACACAGAGAAATCGTTTCAATTTTATTAAATGATTCCTTTATTTAATCAAATGTGTTGATGTGTTACTGTAACGAAGTATCGGTTTCAAGTTAGTTTGTAGAAGTAACGTTGGTACCGTTACTTTTCACCTATTTCAAAAAGTAATGAAATTACAAGTAACGCGTTATCGCAAACCTCTTCATGTTGTTGGACATCAAAAATACATTAGCATCAAGGCCGTACCCTGGAAAAAATTTCGAGGGCGGGGGGGTTAAAGCACCGGGGGGTCTTTCATAATTTAAGTGTAAACTAGTTCATTTCACTTAGTCGATTCTCACAGGACATCACAATGATGGCAGGAGAAAATGAAGTAAATGTGTCAAAATCAGATCAAAACCGGATAAAACCGATATTTTGCTAGAGTTAAAAGAATAACGCGATGTAGTAATCGAAAAACTGAATAGGTTTATAAATTTCATCAAACAATCCAACGAATCCGATTTATTAGAATTAGAATCACGTCTAGACCATGTATCGAGTATTTTCAATCATTTTGAACAAGTTCAGTCACAAATAGAATCACTAGAAAAGTGTCCAACCAATTCAATGTCGTGAAACATTCGAAAACAGCTTCTTCAAAGCACAAGCCGGTGCTAAAAATAAAATTTTAGGGTTTCATAGCAACATACAAGCTAGAATAACAGCAAATCATAATAGTCAAAATATATTCAACAATAGAGTTTAATGTAAATTCAAAAATTACACTGCCACCAATTGACTTACCTATCTTTGATGGCGATCAAAAAAAGTGGGTATTTTTCATTCAAAGATTTCAGGCATTAGTTGACCGAAATCAGCAGTTATCACAAGTAGAAAAGTTATATTATTTACAGGTTCGACTTAGGGGTGAGGCAGAAAAATTAATTCAGCAACTTGAGTTGAGAGATGATAATTATTTGGTAGCTTTACGTATATTACGAGAACGATTTGAAAACAAAAAAATTATTATAGACAAACATGTAGAAGAGTTATTTAACATGCCAGTAATCACTAAGGAATCAGCTCCTTTTTTAAGAAATTTAATTGACACATTTAAACAATTACCTACTTCACTCACTAGGTGAACCCACAGACTCTATTAATTCAACTATTAAAAATTAAACTAGACTCACGCACTAGAGAACGTTGGCATGAACATTTACATTTACAAAATAAAAGAGAACCTCCACCATTGTCAGAATTTCTCGACTTTTTAGTGAATCATTGCGAATATTTATAAAGCAAAGAAAAAACTGATAATCAGCAAAACATGTTAAAATCTAAGACCTCTTTCAGACTAGGATACTGTAACCGAGATACTGTATGCGAGATACAGAATTTAGACCAGATAGTCAAGATACTTTTGTCAGAATATAGTTTTGTAAACAAATTTTTTCAGTACAAAGTCAATATCAGTGTTGTACGGTGCTTTTTATAAAATGGACATTATGCTGTGGCATATTTTATACAAAAAGAAAAAAGTTAAAAGTAGACGAACTATGTGGGTTCATCATATAGTAAAATTAAGGGAAACTAAAGGAACATATAACTTACTTCACCAAGATTTACTACAAGATCGAACAAAATTTTTTCATTATTACGTATTACCATGGCAAAACAATTGTGTTTAAAATGTACTTGTAGTACAAATACATATTAGCGAATTTAACATTTTTTTAGTGCAACCTTTCCGGACCCTAACTACAGTATACCATTTTTAATCATATAATTTATTTCCGTAACTTACAATTAACTTTACAGTTCGCCAACAGTTACCTACTCGATAGTAGTGCACTAGTTAATACAAATCAAACATCAATTGGCTTAGTGGTTTTTTTCTACAACCACTATGCAAAATACGCTTTTCTATGCCTACCATACTCATTTTGTTGAACAGCTGTAATTCCTTCAAAATTTTCACACATCTGTTTGGAAATTTCGACCCATTTTTGTTTTTTATTTCTGTCGAAATAATTTTCATCGCTTGTATCCCATATACAAAAATTCGGTTCTACCAAAACCAAACCTTTTCAAATTTTTCGTTATCAAAAACGACGCTCCATCATACAATCGAATAATCGTTCTATCCCAATTCACTTATGATACACCTATGCATGGTGCTTTTTGAATCGCAAAAGTCTGAACAGGTTCATAAGCCACAATGATAATTCGGTATCCCGCATTCGGATACTGTCGCCGGCGGCTGGAGGAAAGATATTCAGAAATTTAGTATCGCGATACGGTATGCCGTGATGAATGCAGGAATACCTTCATTTCAACGCATGTATTTTCTGTATCTCATATACAGTATCCTAGTCTGAAAGGGCTCTAACTGTTACAGTCATCACACGCACAAAAATGCAAATAACAGTACGCAAACAAGTAAAATTCATTCTAAGTAACCCTCAAAGGGGGAAGGTCAAACAATTACATGTACCGTCACGCGGGTGCAATGCGCTTATTGCAAAGATCAAAATCATTATATTTTCTCATGTAAAAAGTTCCTAAAGTTACCAAGTTTAACGCGACAAAACGAGGTAATTGAACTAAAATTATGCTTCAATTGTCTCAGAGGGCGGATTCTTGCACTCGTGGAGCCTGCAAAGTCTGTAAAAAAAAACATAACACACTAATTCATCGAGACAATACTCAATATCACGATACGCAAAATCAGCACACCAAACCTGACAACATTCAAATGCAAAATCATAGCAATCCTACATTAGCCACAAAACACAAACTTGGCAATCGAAAATAAACAAAACACAGATACATCTCAAGAAACTATTCAACTTTCATCAATCACCATCTAAATAATAAAAAACAAAATGTTCTTCTTAGTACAGCGTCTTTATTCCTCAAAGACAAATCGGGTAATTTAATCAAAGCACGCGCATTGTTAGACTCGGGTTCACAATCAAATTTAATGACCTCTGACCTCGTGCGAAAATTAAATATCCATACTGTAGGATTAGGATTGTGATCAGGATTCACATGTCATCAGTCAACAGTCAGTTGTCGTAAGTCTTAAGTATTAGTATCATGTAGTACTTGGATGTCTTAAATAAAACTACTAATTAATAATGAGTATAATTAATAAATAATAATAAACGGGATCAACTTTCGTTTAGCTGAAATCAGTTATGTAAGAAATATTCGTTAATTTACTATTTGGAACCTTTTCTAAACAGAAAGAGTCGAATTTTTTTTTTGGAAATGCATAATTTTCATTTTTTCGACTTCAGTATAGCTGAAACCACTTACAAGAAAATACGTTTCTGTTTTACATTTTAGACAATTTTCTAAACATAAACACGCAAAAAACTTCTTGCGGAAATATACCATTTTCATTTATTGACAAAATATTGTAGAATTTAGAATGATTCGAACTATACTCGGCAATTGGACTCCGTAAACAGGCGAATTATGACATCGCTTATCCAGAAGATCATATATAAAAAGCTGACCTAACTATATTTTTGCTTACACTAAATAAATTACTTCCTATGTAAAATCACTTAAAGCAGTCAGTCAGTAATTATATTTCGAGTAGACAACACGTATTTTATTGTCGGGAATATTTTAAATTGTAGTTAACAATAAATAAATAAAGTTTTTTAAAAATAAACCTTTCACCTGTGGTGACTTATTTGGCGCAGTCAGTAGGATATTTCGGGTCGAACATATCGAATGTGCGATTTCGTTTCAATGATTTACCGAAATAAATGGAACACTAAATTAAAATTTTGAACTTTTGTGGAAGTAAATTGTTCAGTGAGATACCAAATCTTTGGATTACTCATCCGTCCACAGAGGACCTGTTCCAGCCACTACTAAGTACTCGACGAGATTTGGGACCAATATTGCCCAAAATCTGCAAGAATCCAGCTGTGAATTCTTATAATCTAGTAAGGTATGTTTAAAATCGTCTTCATTGTTCTGTAAGTACAATTTATGAATTCTGAAGTAACTGTTAACGAATTAAGTGAAGCACTTGATAATTTAATTTTAGAAACCATAACTGACTCAAACTCGACAAATTCAAATAGTACTGATAATAATCAAATAGATATGGCCCTTCAGCAATTTAAATGGGAATATTCAAATTGTATCCCCGATTTTGATGGGAACCCAAATGTTCTAAATAGATTTATTTCTGTTAGCGAAACAATTATCAATAATTTTGTTGATAGAGCAAGCCCTAATAATTTTCAGAACGTTTATTTGTTGAATTCTATAATTGCCAAAATAAAAGGTAAAGCTAGAACTGTCATGGAATGAACATCCCTATGCATACAACCTTGGCGTGCGATATGCGACGAGCGATGACACATGACACATCCTTGACGTTGTTGTTCATGGAAAAGCCACCATTGTAGAAATTAAAAATAAATACTTCGAAATATCTATAAACATCTCTTTATTAATATAACAAGAACGAAAATTAATATTCAAACATGTAATACTTGGAATGAATTAAAAAATGTATTAACAAGAAATTTCTCGGATCAACGAGATGAAGTCTGTCTAAATAGGGATCTTGTAATGCTAAGACAAAATTCTAATGAAAATCCACAATTATTTTATGACAGGTGTTTACACATTTTGAACTTACTTTGTAGTTATGTAGGTTTACATGAATTGACGGAAGAGGGTAAAAATTTAAAACGACAACTATATCAAAATTTAACTTTCAAAATTTTTCTTTCCGGGTTAAAGGAACCATTATGTACCACCATTCGTTGCATGAAACCAACGTCGCTAAGTGAAGCATTGCAATTCGTTTTACAAGAAGAAAATGCGAACTATTTACAAAATTCATTTCTGTTTCCCTGATCACCCTCAATCAAATGGTATTGTATAACGATTCCATTCGACAATAATAGAACACTTAAGACTTAAATGTTCAAGGATTCTCCAACACACCTATAAAGACTAAGATGACAAATGCCATTTTGGCATACAACAACTCAATACATTCAGCTACTAAACTAAAACCAATGGATGTAATTAACGGTCATATTACTGACAATGATCCATTTGATATCGCAATCGATAAACTATTAATCAACGATTACGTTAATAAACACAAAGAACGTTCTAAACTATTATATGCAAAAATCAACTCCGACTTATCAAATCGGAAAGAAACCCAATTAAAAACAATAAACGAAAACCGTGAGAGTCCCGAATTATTTTTACCAAACCAAAAGGTGTTTATAAAAAAGAAAAAGAGACAGAAAAACGCAAATAAATTTCATACAGCAGTTAGTATCAAATCAGTAAACACTAAACGTAAAACAGTTACAACTGCAAAACTAGGAAAAATTCATATGAATAATATAAAACGCCCACTTATTCATTTGACACATCATTATTATCATTTCAGATTCCCAGGAATCTTTGGATTCCAAGAAATAATTACTTTACGAAATCTTCAAGATAACTCTGCTCTACTGCCTCTGAAACTTGTCACCGCAAAAGTAACTGAATACTATCACTCAATATTTTATTATTACGACATAAACCCTATAGTGAAAAATAACATATACCGAGAAGAAATAGAAATAACTAATCATAAACGTTTCTTAAAATTCGCCGAAAGTAAAATGGAAATTAAATTGACCAGAGTTGTTACCCCAAACAAATAGAACCAAGCGATGCCTAATCAATGGTCTTGGCTCAGTTTTTAAAACTATTAATGGAAATTTAGACGCAAGTGACGGTTAGCGTTACGATAACCTTATTAGACAGCTTCAACGAAACCAAAATAAATTAGCTAATCAAATAAAAATTCAAAATTCCGTAGCAGTCCCTTTAATAGATAACTTTAATAAAACTGTTCAACAAATAAACCATAATAAAATCTTATTAGATCGCAAACTAGAAAATATCGACTCATATTTAAGTAACCAAGTTAATTTTGAAGCAAATACTTAAATACCAAATCTCAAACATGTACGAAATGCTTAATTCAATTTCACAAGACATTTGCAAAAGTAGGAATTTATGCATCCTAGTATAATCAAACCCAGCGAATGATTTAAGCTTCTAGAAGATATATACAGAAATCTCAGAGAAAACCAATTGCCCATAGAATTAAAAATGAGCAACATTCCAGTTTTTGAAAGTTTAATAAAAGTATCATATTACATTATAAAAAATAAAATAACATATATTTTACGTGTACCTATATCACATCCTTTTGATTTACATTTATACCATTTGTATCCCATCCCCATTAAGAGTGAGAGTCAGTTAAAGGTGATAATACCTCAAAATAAATTTGTAATAAAAAATAAATTGTACTACAAACTTTTGGACGAATCATGCTCACAACTAATTAGACAAGAATTATGTGTGGAGAAGTCAGCCTACAACAAGTAAATTCCAATAGCCCGTGTGAAATCCAACTTCTAGACTTCAAGAGCACCTCCAACTGTCATCAAATGCCTATTAGTAGTTCTCAACAAATATTCAAGAGACTCGAAAATTCCAATCAGTGGATTGTGGTCCTTCCCAAGAAAACAAACATCGGACTAAGATGTTACCAACAAGAGGAAATCCTGAACTACATTGGCACCTTTCTTGTCACCATTCCGGCATCCTGTCAAATTATCACTGACTAGTCGAAGTAATAACTAACAATGGCCTGATAGAATTTGAAAGTCAGCCCATTTTTATTCCAGAAATATCCATCTCAAATCATGATTATGTCATGCATCAAAATCTCAATCTCAGCCTTCCACAAATTAACCTAGACGACCTTAGTACCCTTCGAGAAAGAATAATTAAAAACACTCCAATTCTAGAAGACTACACACCTTCTTTCGTTCCAAGCACTTGGACAATATTAATCTATTGCCTCCTAAGCCTACTATGCTTATACGTAGCCTTCAAGAAGTTTCGAAATAGAAACCCAATTCAAGAAAACCAACTTCAAGATGTTCATCTCCCTTAGCTACTGCCAACGGAAGCTGAAACTTCAAGGGGAGGAATTATGTCATCCTTTATCCAGAAGATCATATATAAAAAGCTGGAATAACATTATTTTTGCTTACACTAAATAAATCACTTCCTATGTAAAATCATTTATTTTATTGTCGGGAATATTTTAAATTGTACTTAACAATAAAGTTTTTTATAAATAAACCTTTCACCTGTGGTGACTTATTTGGCGTGTACAAAAACGTTTATCTCTTGAGATTTTTGAAGCGACAGCTGATAAGAATAGATATTATTCTTTGATCTGTGTTAAAGCTCGGGAAGAGGATTAATCTCAATTTTGACATTGTTTATATTATTTATTATAGTTTATTTCGGATGCTGCAATAATTTAATAAATTAAACTGATTATCAAATTGGGTGATAGCAGAGGTATTACTGCCATGCCGATGACCGGCAATATTGCTGAAAATTGGAAGGTATGGAGACAAAGATATGAGAATTATTTAGTAGCTAGCGAAATAAACAAAAAAGATGAGGCAATACAATATGCCCAAGTGTTACATTTTATTGGAGGAGGGGTTCAAAATCTACACAATGTTTACTTTTGCCGAAGACCAGAAAAATAAGTTAAAAATATTGTTAGATAAATTTGAAGCACATTTTCTTCCCAAAGAAAACTCAACATATGAACGCTATAAATTCTTCTCATATAAGCAGCAACCTGGACAAACATTGGACCAGTTTGTCACTGAATTGAAAAAGATGGCAATGAAATGCAAATTAGGTAGTTTACAAGAAGAACTCACGAAAACAATGATTATCTGTGGTATAAATAATTCAGAGAACAGAGAAAAGCTGTTGCAAGAAGACGATACTGCAAGTCTAGACAAAATCGTAGAAAAATGTACTATATTTGAGATTTTGAAGAAAAGAAATGAATTAATTACTGAAGGTTCCACTACAGTTGATGTTATCCAACATAAATACCAAACAAGAAGAAGCAAAATTTACAAACAAAAATAAACAGTTGTTCCCGATGTGGAACAAGTCACCTTATAAATAAATGTCCAGCGTTTGGTAAAGTATGTAACTACTGTCATAATAAAAATCATTTTGGCAAGTATTGTATGAAAAATAAAAACCACAAAGTAAATTAAGTTACAGAAGAAAGAAACGAGAATTGCCCAGGACAAGAAGAAACTTTATTTGTAGGTATGGTTGATTTTGTAGGAACAGGTGAAACAAATGAATGGACAAATTTAGAAATAAACGATAAAATAATTAAATTGAAAATTGATACAGGTGCAATGGTCATTTAACTTATTTAAGAGGTTAGGTTTGGCCCCCAAAATAATTAAAGAAACTGACATTAAATTGAAGTCTTACACAGGAGACCCATTAGCTTTATTGGGTAAGTGTCTGTTGCAGGGTTATCAAAAATAAAAATTTAGAGTTTTTTGTAGTTGAAGGCAACACTCCAGCTATTTTAGGACTGAATTCATGTGTGCTATTAAATTTAATTAAAAAAGTTGAAGCCATTACGACTCAAAGTCAGTATGAAAATATAATAAATAAGTTCAGGGATGTATTTAAAGGAATTGGGTGTATAACAGAAAAGTGTAATATTGAAATAGAGCCTAATAGTAAGCCAGTTATACAGCCAATTAGAAAAGTTGCTTTCCCCTTGAGGGAAAAATTAAAAGAATCTTTAGATGATTTGGTTAAACAAAATATCATAGAAAAAGTGGATGGCACTTCAGATTGGGTAAATGCTTTAGTATTAGTAAGAAAGCCTAACGGAAAATTGAGAATTTGCATAGATCCTCAAGATTTGAATAAAGTTATAAAAAGAGAATTTTGTAAAATTCCAACTTTTGAGGAAATTTCAAGTAATTTAGCAGGGGCTAGTGTGTAGCACTCTTGATGCAACTAATGGATTCTACCAAATACCTTTAAATGAACAGAGCTCTAATTTATGCACATTTGGCACTCCTTATGGTAGGCACAAATTTTTCCGCCTTCCATATGGTATAAAGTGTGCACCAGAAATTTTTCAAGATAGAATGAGAAATATTTTTGGTGATATTAAGGGTGCAGATATTTATATAGACGATTTGTTAATTTGGGGTAGAAATAAGCAGGAACACGATGAAAGATTAAAAAAGGTTCTAGAAAAAGCGAGAAGTAATAACATAAAATTTAACTTGAGTAAGTAATATAAGTTCGGTGAATCAGAAATTAAATATATGGGACATAAAATTTCAGATAAGGGTATAGCTGCAGATGTTTCAAAAATACAGGCAATCAGTGAATTGCCAAACGAATGTTGACATATGTAAGCAAATTTGTTAGTAACTTTTCGGATAAAACTCAACCCTTACGCGCTCTTTTAAAAAAAGATGTTGAATTTAACTGGGAAAATGAACACGAAGAGGCTTTTAAAAAATAAAAATTTTTGTTAGTAATTTCTGTGGATGCCTCAAAATCAGGGGTGGGTGCTTGTTTATTGCAGGAAGGCCTTCCATATGCATATACTTCTGAAGCACTAACAGATACGCAAATAAGATATCCGCAAATCGAGAAGGAACTTTATGCAATATGTTTTGGTTTAAACAAATTTTACCAGTATGTATATGGACAAAGGGTGACTGTTGAAACAGACCACCAACCACTGTTAGCTATTTTTAAAAAAACCGTTGAACGAATACCCTATGCGGCTACAAAGAATGATGTTGCAAATCCAAAAATTTGACATTGAGCTGAAATTTAAACGTGGGAAAGATCTAGTTCTGGCAGACGCTCTTTCACGTGCATACTTAATCAATGATAATGAAAATAATGAACTAGATGATGATCTGGAAAGTCAGGTTTGTCTGATAAGTTTAGAACTAAATGCAACTCTAGAAAAAATTTAAGAATTTAAGGTAGAAACTGAAAAAAATCCGGTGTTGAGAGATCTTAAAGAAGTAATTTCAAACGGTTGGCCTAATACAAATAAAAAACTCAAAGATCATGTTAAAATGTTTTCTCCTTATAAATCAGAACTGACAATAATGGAGGGATTAATTTTTAAAGGAGAATGTTTGGTAGTTCCAAAAACACTGCAGCAGGAGATGTTAAATAGAGTACACTATAGCCACTTAGGTATAAAGAAATGTATTAAACTCGCGCAAGAATCTTTGTTTTGGCCGGGTATGACGGAACAAATTAAAAATAAAATCTCTTTATGTCACCATTGTATAACTTATGCAAATTCACAACCAAGGGAACCTCTAAAATCACATGAAATTCCTTTATTACCGTGGAACAAAATAGCATGCGACATATTTGAAATAAAAGGGCGCAAGTATTTGCTTGTTGTTGACTATTATTCCAAATACTTAGAATGTGAGGATTTAGGAAATAATACAACTAGTTATTTAATAATTAATACACTAAAATCAAATTTTGCTCGTCACGGTATACCGTTAATTTTAGTTAGTGATGGAGGGCCACAATTAACTTGAAAAGAATTTGAAAATATTTGTAAAGAGTGGGAGTTTGAGCATATCATCACTTCTCCCAAAAATGCACAGGCCAATGGTATGGCTGAACGACACATACAAACAGCTAAAAAAATGTTCAAAAAGATTTTGGATGATAAAAAAAACTTATATATGGCACTTCTACACTATATATCAACACCTCTATTTGATAATATAACCCCAGCGGAGTTGTTAATGTCACGCAAATTAAGATCAAACTTAATGATAACAAAATCTGAGTATAAACCAACAATAGGCAAAATTCATCAAAAGCAAAAAGAATTCATAGAAAACAGGTACCTTCAACAACAAAAAGACTATGACAAAGGCAAAAGACATTTACCAGAATTGAACCCAAATGAAAAAGTTTATTTACAAAAAGAACCTAATGGTAACTGTCTCCTGGGTTAATATTAGCTAAGCTTAGAGATAGATGTTACAAAGTGCAAATGAATAATGGTTCCATTCTTACGAGAAATCGTAAATTCATTAAAAAAATTAATTCAAAGATTTCTCAGGAAAATCATTATTCATTGGCAGAAGGGAAAGAAGTAGGTATAGACGAAGAGACAGTTAACAGTGAGGGAATTAGGTATTATATAGAGTTAGAGAAAGACGACTTAGGTGAAAATGCGAATAACGAAAATAATAGTGATTCTATAGATGTTACAGAGCAAGGAGAAACACAGAATCGCATTAAAAATCAAAGTGACACTAGTGACAGTGATACAGACACAGAGAGCGAACTAAGCGATAACTATGAAGAATGTATAATTGAGGTAACTGAAAAGTCGTCTGAAGATTCAGATTTGGAGAGGAAAATTATTCAAAAAGTAAATATGACTACATCAGGACGTATTTCTAAGCCTCCTCCAACTTTGAATCAAGTTTATAAATAGTTTTGTATACAATGTCAGTAACTATTGAAAGGGGGATGTATGATTAGGATTGTGATCAGGATTCACATGTCATCAGTCAACAGTCAGTTGTCGTAAGTCTTAAGTATTAGTATCATGTAGTACTTGGATGTTTTAAATAAAACTACTAATTAATAATGAGTATAATTAATAAATAATAATAAACGATATAAGGAAATATTAGTATCACCAGACGGGATACAACAATACACATACTACAAAAATAAACATACCAGTGATCGGCGTTAATCAAAATACTACTAATATCACAGAGCAAGTAAATACTGATATAATTTCAAGAGAAAACAATTCATTTCAACAATATTGTTACGCGAGCTACTGCATTAATATGCTCACTTAGTGCCCCCAGTGAAATCCCCGTATGAGACGACTATGGCTCCTCCGCCCAATTTTCGAGAAGCATCCAAAATACGAAACATCGAGAACACCCGGTGCATCCGCCAGAACGTCGAGAAATTTCTAGAATTACGGCGCGCGAGTATAAATAGGCCACAAGCATCGCTGCAGGCAATTAGTCAATCAGTCAGTGTTGATACCGAAGGAAAGTAATCGCGCATCGATAAAGTGTTTATTAAGTGACTCTCATATAAATTATAATTAGTGTGTTTAGTGTATGACATAAATTATTAAATAAGGACTGAATTACATATAAATCTGTAAATATAAATTAGAATAAACGCTACATTGGTGTCAGGTGTGGGGTCAAAAAAAAATAAATAAATAAATAAATATACAGGAAGATGGCGAAGAAACTTTGTGAATTAAAAGTTTCAGAGCTTCGAAGAGAGTTGGAGGACTACGAACTGGACACAAGTGGGGTCAAGTCAGTGTTAGTGGAACGACTAAAAAAAGCTAGGATTAACAATGGATTGGACCCGGAAACGTTTGAATTCACCGACGAAGCGCCCGCCTCTATAACCTCAGAGAAAGTAGAGTTGAAACCGAAAATGGAAAACGACATCAACAGCCGAGTGAAACTGCCAACATTCGATGGTAAAACGTCATGGCCGAACTATCTCAAGCAATTCGAGGCGGCATCAAAGGCAAACAACTGGAGTGAGAAGGAAAAAGCGTTAAATTTAACTCTTGCCCTTAGAGGAGACGCTATGGATATCCTCCAGACCATTCCAGTGGAAGAGGCCAAAGATTTTGAACAACTCAAAAAGCGATTGAATATGAGATATGGCCTGGAACACCTGGAGCATATGTACCAGTCGCAGCTGAAAAACCGCAAACAAAAACGCGACGAAACCCTGCAAGAATTCGAAGCAGACATTGCGAGGTTGGTGCGGTTTGCCTATCCATCGGCACCGGAGAATGTCATGGAATGTTTAGGGGTACAGACATTCATCGACGGAGTTCGTGACCATGAAATGCAGAGAACTCTACGCTTGGCTCGGCATAAGACACTGGTCGACGTACTATCTGCAGCCTTGGAGTACGAAGCAGCTACACAGGCTTCCGGAGTATACGGCAAGGTGAGGGCTGTAGCAGACGAAGAAGTTGAGAACAAGCTCGACCAGATTGTCAACATGATGAAAAGCATCTCAAATGGAAAACTGAAAGCTGTGAGATGCTGGAATTGTGGAGAAATGGGACATGTACGCAGTTCGTGCAAGCGACCGAGAACTGCTACAAACGAAGACGCCCAGCAGGAAAACTAGGAAGGGTCGACCTTCAGAGGGCAGCTTCGACCCGAGGACCTTCCAAAGACCCTCTCATCCTAATAGCCTCTCTGAAATGTCGCGACGATAGTGTATACGTGGATGGTGAAGTTAATGGAAGGAAGTATACACTATTGGTGGACACTGGAGCAACGAGGACTATTATTCGCCCCGAGACTGTCAACACCCGGAAAAGACTTTTACCGACGAGACTGCGACTCAGGACTGCCACAGGTGAAAGCGCCAATGTCCATGGAGAACTACCGGTGCAATTGGGAATTGGCGCAGAGAAGTTCACCCCACACCTAATGTTACGCGAGCTACTGCATTAATATGCTCACTTAGTGCCCCCAGTGAAATCCCCGTATGAGACGACTATGGCTCCTCCGCCCAATTTTCGAGAAGCATCCAAAATACGAAACATCGAGAACACCCGGTGCATCCGCCAGAACGTCGAGAAATTTCTAGAATTACGGCGCGCGAGTATAAATAGGCCACAAGCATCGCTGCAGGCAATTAGTCAATCAGTCAGTGTTGATACCGAAGGAAAGTAATCGCGCATCGATAAAGTGTTTATTAAGTGACTCTCATATAAATTATAATTAGTGTGTTTAGTGTATGACATAAATTATTAAATAAGGACTGAATTGCATATAAATCTGTAAATATAAATTAATTGTAAATATAAATTAGAATAAACGTTACAATATGTAACACTTTTAGTTATAAACCAAATAGCGGACAACATTCCAAATTTCGAAATCGATTCTCAACAGTTAAATATACCGAAAATTATTACTCTTGCGGATCCTGAATTCGAAAAATCAGCCAAACCGGATATTCTTTTAGGCGCAGGAGTCTTTTGCGACATCTTAGCAAACGGACAACTTAAGCTAGACAACGGTAAACCGATAGGTACTTCAGAAAACATTATTTGGATGGGTTATATCGGGACCCATATATCAAAATCATTCAATTCATAATTTTAAAACAATACCATATCATGTAATTTAATCACAGCTACCCTTGAAAATGCAATTGAAAAATTTTGGAAAATCGAGGAATACCAAGATGATAACAAAAACAAACGAACAGTAGAAGAAAAACAATGCGAAGAACATTTCCTAAAAACAATTCGGCGTACCGAAACTGGCAGATTTCGTGCCACGTTGCCAGTTCGCGAAGGTATAGGTGATTTGGGGATATCGAAGATGAATGGGATTAAAAGGTTTCACAAATTAGAACCTAAACTGATCAACGACACAGCTATACGCCAACAATATACAGAGTTCATGACGGAATATGAAAAACTCGGACATATGACCAAGGTGCCGTCGTGGGCAACGGAAGTAGATGGAAAGGGAGTATTTTACCTACCACATCATGGTGTCGTGAAGGATAGTGCAACCACTAAATTACGAGTAGTGTTCGATGCGTCTGCCAAAACAGGAAACGGTACTTCATTGAATGACACGCTCATGGTAGGCCCTACAATACAGGAAGACCTTTTTGCAATCATCATACGTTTCAGACAACACAATGTAGCAATGGTAGCGGACATAGAGAAAATGTACCGGCAGATGGAAATTGAAGAAGAACAACGTGATTTGCAGCAAATTGTGTGGCGTTCCGACCCAAACCTGCCTCTGGAACACTACAGATTCACACCATGATATCCAGCTTCATTCATTGCTAAACGATGCTTGCACCAACTCGCTTTAGAAAACGGTAAAAGGTACCCAATAGCATCACAAGTAATAATCCGCGATTTTTATGTTGATGACCTCATTACTGGCACAGACACCGTTGAAAACGCCCAAATTTTGAGGCAAACCATCACCAACAGTTTAGAAAGTGGATGCTTTCCTCTTCTGAAGTGGAAAACTAACAAACCAATCATTTTTAACGATATTAATAACGTTTCAGATTTAACAGATCATTACTTATCAACCGACGACCAATCAAAAACTTTAGGGCTTGTCTGGAACTCGCAATCAGACACGCTACATTTTAATACAGACTCAATACAAACTAAAAATAAAAATTTTACAAAACGCGAAATACTCTCCGTAATTGCTAAGTTATTCGATCCATTGGGTTTGGTCGGTCCAGTAATTGTTAAAGCCAAAGTTATCATGCAAAAACTTTGGCAGCTCAAGGTGGATTGGGATCAAATTGCTCTTTCACCAATAATTTCAGAATTTGTTCATTTACAAAAGGAGTTACCTATTTTAGCTACAATCAAAGTTCCTAGACAAACAACAGTTCCCGAAGCAGTTGTTATTGAAATTCACAGTTTCAGCGATGCATCCACCATCGCGTACGGTGCCTGTTCATACCCACGAACCATAGATAACTCGGGAAACTGTTCTGTACGTTTAATTTGTGCTGAATCAAGAGTAGCACCTTTAAAGGTTGTTACGTTGCCACGCTTAGAGTTAAACGCAGCTTTATTAGCAACCAATTTGACAGCTAAGCTCACAGAGGCTTTGACTTGTCATATATCTAACATTTTTTATTATACTGATTCAACAATAGTTTTATCGTGGTTAAACACTCGCATTTCTAAAAACATTTGTAGCAACCGCGTAGCGGACATACAAAGAGAATCCAAAATCGAAAATTTTGGCAACATGTCAAATCCGAATATAAGGCACGGGACATCATATCGAGAGGATCGCTTCCCAGTCAGCTGATCGAATGCGATATGTGGTGGAACGGGCCACCCTTTTTAAGCAATCTTAATGAACCTTTCACAAGTAATCAGTTTTTACCACTCAATTTCTTGTCTACTACTTTTTTTCTTTTTTTTTCTTGTCTACTACTTCCTTGCGTAAGTATTGTCTTCTTTTTATTATCTATTATTTAATTTTGATAATTGTCAACATTTATTCGTCTTATAACCTTATTTGCACTGTAATCTAGTTTTGTTTTTTTTTCTTATTTTTTTTATGTATTCAATATTAGCTATTTAAAGATAAAACGTGCAGAGTAAATACTACCTAATTGAGTAGTAACAAAACAGGTAGACATGCCTAGGTAAAATGCTCAATTAGGTGTCTTTATGTATGTTTATAACTACAAATATTATTTTATTATCATCATTATGTACTTTATTATAGAAAAAATAAACTGAAACTGCACTGAATAAATTACCAGAACTGAAAAATTCCGCGCTTTCACAAAATGTAATCATAGCTGACAGTACGATATTCGAGAGATATTCTAATTTCGACAAATTAAATAAAGTAATTGCGTGGATTTTACGATTTAAAGGTAATGTTCAAAACATGATATGATTTACAATATGAAACTCACAGTGTACGAATTGAAACTGGCAAAACAAGTCATTATCAGGACCACACAATCAGTGCACTTTGGGGAAGAAATAAAATGTTTAAGTAAAAATACACCAGTAAACGCTCATTCAAAATTATTAACTTTAAACCCGTGTTTGGATAGTGATCATTTATTGCGTGTAGGGGGGAGAATTGCCAATTCCAGCTTTTCTTATGATAAGAAATTTCCTTGTGTTCTACCTCATAATGGTCACGTGACGCGTCTTTTAATTGAAAAAGAACACCGCAAAAGAACGTACGACTCACACAAGATAGACCGTTTTTAAGCAGTGGCGTCGATTACGCTGGGCCATTTTTGGTCAAGGAAGTTAAGCACAGAAATAAAAAGGTTATTAAAGCATATTTGTGTATTTTTGCTTACATGGCTACCAAGGCTGTGCATTTAGAGGTAGCAACTGATTTAACATCAAATTCATTTTTAAACGTCCTCAAAAGATTTGTTTCACGGCGTGGTTTATGCAGTGATATATATTCTGACAATGGGGGACGTTTCGTCGGGGCAAACAATGATTTACGATCGTTTCTTAAGACATTAGAACAGGACAATTCATTCTCCATGTTTTGTGATAAGAACGAAATTCGACGTATTGAAAGCTATCCCTCAAGTAAATGTTCAACAAATACCATTCAATAGGCTATCAACCTATCAGGCTTTGCAAAAAATGTATTAGCATTACAGCGACGTTGGTCTTCCGAATACATCTCAGTCTTGCAGCAACGTGCAAAGTGGAAAACTGCAAGTAAAGAACTTCTCAATATAGGAGCTCTCGCCCTATTAAAGGATAAGAACTCGCCTCCATTGTGTTGGACTTTAGCTCGCATTGTTGAGCTGCATCCCGGCAGCGATGGTGTCGTTAGAGTAGTTAGTCTCCGTGCGAAGAAAGGAGTCCTGAATAGGGCAGTGTCAGAAATATGTGTCCTACCTATAGACATTTGAAAAATGTTCTTATTGTTTTTAATAATTGACATTTTATTTAGTCGTTCTTTGAAAGAGTTTGGTTTTGTAATGTATTATATTATTATTATTCGTCCTTTGAAAGTCGAGCCTTTCAAGGAGGCCAGTATGTTTGACTATTTTATGTTTTAATATGTTGAGATCGCAAACGACCTCGGCACATGCGCGTACTCATAGTAACAGGGCAAGAAAGTATCGATTAATCATCGAGCAGTCATGAGACCAGCAGCGCCACTGTAAAAGCCAGTCAAGGCTCAAAAAATTGTTGTGCAATAAAGTAAAAAACCAAGCAAGTTGTTTTACTGTGCATCTAACACGTATACAGTCCACTTTAATCAACAAACACCCAAACAGAATGTTCCTGAGTAGTTTACTAAAATATGATACACATCCACACATAGGACTTAAGGAGCTTTCAACAAAAATAAACCACTGTATAATTTTGTTTTTATTAATGAATCCTGAATTTTCCAAAATGGTGCTATAGGCTGTTCATGTCAAAAGGTATGCTGCAATAATGTACCTATGTAAAATTTTAGAATGCAAAATTGTTTTTATTCTAGATATTTTGTATTTTATGCTGAGAATGAAGATGGTTGTATTGATGGAGCAGAAAGTATATTTTCATATGAATCTCAGTTGATTGATTATCATGGGGAAATGAATGAAGAACATGTTTTTAAGTGGTTTGAAAATGCAATTATTATTGAATCTTTCTGAACCTTCAGTATGGACAATGCTTTTCGATAATATTGGGTTAATGACACAATATAGAATTCAATCAACAAATGTTGAAGCTGAGCTTATTCATATTGTAGCCTAGTAAGTAGGTACAAACTGTATTTGAACAGTGATATAGCAAATTATATGTTACAATTTGGAATACAACACAACTAGTTTAATACATTTTAAATTCTTACTTCAAATTATACCTAATAGTCAATAAAAGTTGTTTTACTTTCATTTTTACAAAAATAATAATATAGGTATATTTGAAAAGAAATGAATATATTATTTGAATACTGCCCTTTCAATAAATGTTTTTTTCAGAAACAAAACCTCAGAATTTTGAAAGATTTCTATTTGACAATTATTGTTCTACCTTATTTAAAAAAATAGTATTACAATTTTTCCAGTGTAACTAATTTATAAATTTGCAATGTTTCTTTTTATTAAAACAATTTCATAAGAATTGGGGTGGCATTATTTATTATTTTATTTTAATCATGACATTCAAAATAAGTAATTCAGGCACCATTTTCTAAATGTAAATGTTTATATCACAGTTTTATAAAAACTACAAAGAATTAATTTAATAGTTTGTATTGAATTAAAAGGTCTCATTTGATCAATCGTTTTATTAGCAATACTTTCAGTTGCAGTAGATGTTAGCGAGCTAAAACAAAATAGTAAATATAAATTTGGATTGATTAGAAGATAAATCATTCACCAATATACTGATAATTATAAGTTTTTTTGAAAAAAAATGCGCATTTAAAAATACAAATCGACGTGTCCAAGCGTTTTTCCCAACACACCCTCATTTATTCGTTATCGAATTTATTCCATTTGGCTGTTCCACACTGAATGTATTTATTTCAGTGCTACAATTTAGTCAATAATTCGCATATATCTTCATTCGGAGAATAGAATGGATTTTCTCATCTTTTCTGGTGGTGCTTGCTGCACAATTTTCTTTTGCTATGATATATCTCAGGATGATTTTCCTTGTTGAAAATGACCTACACACTAAAGCTTCACATCCCGGCTTAACTCCAAAAATACCAAAATATAAAACAAAATTGCCTACCTTAAAAAAGTGATCCAGATTATCAGAACTTTTTGATGTGAAACATCTATAGGCGGAGGGTATATATCGTGGGCGTACAAGCAGAATCCTATAAGTCCACTTTAAAAAAAAAATGGGATTTTTTTACATATAAGACCATATTAGGGTCGAGCATCAGGCACATAAACATTTAAGTCCATTTCGCACTTGGTTTAGTATCTATAAGTAAGGAAAATTTATACAAGTTCCTGGTAATAATAATCTTAAGAGGGCCCTCCGCGCAGGTGTATAAACCTTAAAACTTACACAAAACTTGTTACTTATCTAGTAATTTTTTGGTTCAAAATATTTACGATAGATGTCGCTAGTAGTACCGAATCGGCTTTTATTTATGCAACTTATTTTCTCTCTCTCTCTTTGTCTTTCCACTCTTGACCGTATAGGTATAAAGTATTTATCTATGCTCTTCACGATTCAAACAAACTTCTCGCCGGGTCAGCTGTTTCGATGTTTTGGTTTCAAACAAACACAATTTCTGCCAGCAAATATTTTTATTTTCAATCGCAATAGGTAAATTATGATTTCATTTATTTGCTATTTTTACTGAACAGCTAGTATGTTTATTTTACCTATAGGTATTCTCTTTTCTTCTTTAATTTTTTTCTGTACTTTTATATAATTTTGAAATTAAAATAATATTCCAATTATTATCGTCGTTTCTCTATATTTTCAAGTTTTATATATCGAGATTTATAATTTCCATTTATTGAGAAGTAGGTAAGTTCCTAATGATAAAATACAAAGCAAACCAAGCCGACCTAACAAAAATCCATTGGAATTATCTGAATGAAAAAACACTGCAAAAATCTAATCTTGTGAATATTTTCACGTGATAGGTTACCTATAGATATAATATATACAACAACACAACTTACAACCCATCATTAATTATTACGGACCATTTTTCATTTTTTTAAAAATAATTTATTGAATACGAAATAAACTAGGTATAATATATACATTAGATATCAAAATTTAAATTAGATGTGATTTTTGCTCAAGAGTCTCAAGTAGGTAGGTAGGTACATTTATTTTGGACAATTTCAAAAATTATAAAGAAAAGATGTTTAGAATTAAAAATAACTTCCAAATATTTAACAGATTGTTTTACATCAAAAAATTTTTCATTTCACAGAAAATGTCGAAAAAATTATTGTTTTGGTCTAAATAAACAATATTGAATACCTATTTGAAAGTTATTTGTAATTCTAAACATCTTTTCGTTTTTAAAAGATTACTTATTTTAAAATATGTTTATACAAAAAGGAACTGAATTTGACCGAGCTTTTCGCTAAAACATTTTAGAAACTTCAGTTTTTTTACCCATTCTATGGACCTACCCTCATTCCAAAAATAATTGAAGCCACATAACTAGTACCTACCTATCTTGCCTTTGCTGTCAGTAACTATACTCGTATGTTTTTCCATTTTAGTTGAAAATAATGTTCTACAAAGGTGTTTTGAAGAAAAGCAATCGCAAGAAAAAACTAGTAAATCCACTGTGCTATTTAATGAAGACAGTGATGACTCTGTACAAGATCCTGATTTTAGTATAAGTGGTGATACAGCAGCAGATGAAGGTAAAATCAACGGTTGATATCAAAAACAAGATTTTGCCCTATTTATGTTTTAGAAAAGGAAACGGAAAATAGAAAGAGAAAACAGCTAACACGGTGGAAAAGAAGTGAACCTAGCGGTTGGAAACGCAATCTCGCGAAGAAAAGAAGAAGCGACGGCTTAAACTATGTGATTAATAAGCGGCAACGGCCAGCTAAAAACCGCAAGCAGTAAATTGTCAAACATATCGTTTTAAATGCCAGACTAAGTTTTTAGAGGCCGAAAGAGAGGGCTATTGTTTATTGTATTGGAAAATGGGCGATTTCAAAAGACAAAAAGATTTCCTTCTTTCCAATATTACTAGCACTTCTCCAGAAAGAAGAAGGCAAAGGAATGGAAATAAGACCCAAGAAGTAATTCTAAACAGTACTACTTTGAAAAAGCTAAACACAAAATGAGAGTATGTCAAGCGTTTTTTCTTAAAACGCTTAATATAAGCAGCGATGTAGTGAAAAATGCATTTCAAAATAAAGGAATGTCTGGTACCTATATTGGTGAAGATAAACGTGGAAGATCTGTGCCTGGGAATAAAACCGCACCAGAGCTTTTTGCTACTTTGAAAGAACACATAGAAAGCTTTCCAGTTGTGAAATCGCACTATTCCCGCAAATCGACAAAAAAAGAATACTTGGACAGTAAATTATCCATATCAAAGATGTAAAGTCTCTACAAAGAAAAATGTACATAAGGAAACAAAACCTTTGTGACCTTTATAACGTATAAGAGAATTTTGGAAAACATTATAACCTATCATTTTTCAAACCTAAAAAAGGCCTATGTCAAATTTGTGAAAGGCATAAAACAAGTGAAAATGTGTTAGAGAATGATGAAATTTATGAAAATCATATTAGGCGAAAAAAAGATTGCTACATAGCTAAAAATAATGACAAAGTACGAGCCACTAATGATGCAAGTTTTGTGTCAGCCACTTTTGATCTGCAGTCAGTACTTCAAATACCCTGCTCAGATGTAAGCCCGATGTACTACTCAAGAAAAATTTGGGTGTACAATCTTACAATCTATAATTCGGCCCCTCCAAATGATGCCTTTTGTTATTGCTGGACGGAATTAAATGGCAAAAGAGGCAGTTCAGAAATAGGTTCTTGTTTATTTCGTTACCTGAATAGTTTGCCAGCACATGTAAAGGTAGTATCTCTATGGTCTGATACATGCGGAGGGCAGAATCGTAAGTTGCTGCTTTACTGCTCTATTTCATCATACTGTCAACTGGTTACTTATCAAAGGCTTAAGGTATTCCAAGAAAAACCCAGGCATAATTGAATACAAATACAAGCACAACGTTCCCTACAAATGTATCAATGTTTTTGGTAGGGGAAAGAAACCAACATTTCCCAAGAATCTAAAAAAGCTGTACAGCAAACCATTGGCCATAAATGTGAAAAAAACAAGATCTTCTCAAATTATGCAGAAATGAATCAATTCCCGTCGAATTCCATGAATGGTATCAATCACTGCCTACTTCAAAAGATGCGCTAGATCTTTCTACTGAACCATGTGTGGATGATAGCGGAGATGAGGACATTAGTGACTCCGATAATGAACTTCCATCAATACACTAAGTCCAAAAAAATATAAAATAAAAACCAGAAAAAAATGTAAGTCCACACTTTTTGTGAAAAAAGTCAAATAAAATCAATGTTTTCTAAAAAATGTTTGTTTTATTAGGTCATATTCCTTAAGAAATGGCAAAAGAACTTCAATATTGTGTTTAAAATTGCATCTGAAAATATAATAATTTTACAGTTAAAATCAAACATTTAATTTCGTTTTTCACGAAATGTTCTTTTATGGACTTATATGTATGATTCTGCTTGTACGCCCACGATATGGACTAGTCCATACGTAGTAGTGTGTGAGATGGGACATGAGAGATTATTTCCGTATAGTCGCAGAGGTTCAATAATTTTTAAAACCAATAAATATAAACTACCATTGATTTTGGCTGGGGATTTCAATGTTAATTTTGCAAAAAATGAATCAATGCCATTAATTACATTCCTCCAAGAAGAATTTCAACTGGAAATTAACAGCAATCCAAGAGAATGTACTACAAAATATGGAACAACAATAGATGCTGTATTTATTAGATATCTTGATAATGTTATGTCTAATACTTTTGTAACATACTTCAGTTATCATCGACCAATTGCCACAGTAATATCGTCAGAGGTAACATCGAATCTAACTAGTACGGAAGTCACTGATGAAAATAATTGAGTTGTCGCGATTTCAAATAAATTTTAAAATTTTGAATTTTTGTATTTAATAAAAATGAATATTAATGTAATAAACAGTCATTATTTTATGGAACAAATTTGTAACACTTTATCTTTTCATTATGCCATATCTGATTCCTGTCGTAATCTATTCTTTTATGCATATAACTTATACAAAACAATTTCGATGTTTCACATCTGCCAGACGTCCCGTGACGGCTCACAAATTTTTTTTTATGTATAGGATGTCTGCAAACCTTACATCAATCTTTCATATTGTAGTGACAACATTCTAGAAGCCAACATGTAGGTAATTGCTATTGTATCCTAAAAATTATATTAGATAATTAATATTTAATTTTGATAAAATATTTTAGAACAAATAATAAATGACCACTTTATATTTTTTCCTATATATACTTAAATTTTAAATACTAGAATAGTTCCATATAAGTGTGTGGTATAATCATACAAATAAAACTGTTAACTTTCCATACATACCTTTTTAGTACAAGAAATAATTCCAGTTTTTAAAATAAGAATTTTTAGCTTAGTGCTGTGCTGTTAACATACAAATAAAAGTTTTATATGTTATTGAAATAAGTTAACGTTTTTTTTTATTTTAGACAATTCGCATCAACCCATTGGGTTATTAGCGATGGCTAGTTTATTATCCAGAAATATTACAAAATAAAAATAACAGAACAGAACAAGAACAAAAAACAATAAGGAACAACAAGGAACATACAGACGATAGTTAGAACCTAGATTTTTGTATACATGTTAATTGCCAAAGTTAAAGTTTGTTTGCAAACAATAACTAAAACTAACCCTATAGCCAAATAAAAAGAATATTTGATAAACTTCATTCGACATATACTAGATTCCCATACTATTTCAAGGACTTGGCAACATAGTCCAGTTATGACAGACGTCATGTACAACGGTTTTTATACAGTACGGGCTATACTCTCGTTCTCGGGATAACTAACTGTTTTCTATTCTCGGAACCATCACCGTTTTCAAGGATTTGTTTCAACAGGCCATCTTCTAGGACAAGGGAGTGCCACTGAGCCCAATATGCCTTGAGTGTCGGTGAAAATCTTGACACTTCTTGCCAGGTAGGTCGCCGATTTTCTTCCTTCCATTGTCGGATCATCTTCAGGTGAGGATCATTCTCCTGATCTTCTCTGATCCTGGTGGGTGACCATTCTTCGTTGACTACTGTAATTCTTGAAACCGCAGCTTCTTTAGATTCCGCCTTGTTGCAGTGTCGTCTAGACAGGGAGTCGGCATTTCGGTAACTCACGCCGGCCCGATGTTCGATGAGAGGGTCTTTGGAACGATCCTGGGTCGGTGGTTCTTGGTTTGCTGGAATCCTAGGGCGCTTACACGAACTGCGGACATGCCCTAGCTCATCACAATTCCAGCATCTAATCTTCTTCGGTTTTTTGTCTACCATCCTTTTTATCAAGTAGACGATTTAGTCAAGTCTATCTTCGTCACCTTCTTCTTGAATGGTCCTAACTTTGTTATAACCCGAGGCCTTATGTAAGACATCAATAAAGGCCTGGATGCCCAGACATTCCATCATGTTTTCCGGTGCTGATGGATAAGCAAATCCAACTAGTCGGGCGATATCCACTTCATACTCTTGAAGAGCTTCGTCACGTTTCTGCCTTCGGTTCTTCAGCTGGGATTGGTACAAGTGTTCTAGATGTTCGTGTCCATATCGCATGTCCAACCTCTTCTTCAGCTGCTCGAAGTCATCCGTTTCTTCAAGGGGTATCGCCTGAAGCACATCTAAGGCATCTCCCCGAAGCGCGATGGTTAAGTTCACTGCCTTCTCTTTATCGGACCAATTATTCGCTCTAGCGGCTGCTTCAATCTGTTCAACATAGTTGGTCCAAGACGTCTTTCCGTCGAGCGTTCTATCTTGAGGAGTGTTCCTGGCTTGCAGGGTTTTATTTGTTAGATCTTTTTTTCTTCTGCTGGCGTGTCTTGTGTTCTTAAATCTTCCATTTTTCTCTCTAACTCCTGGATTTTCTCCATGTCCATTGTTGTTATCTTATTCTCCATTTTCTCGACCATTGTTGTTATCTTATTTTCCATTTTCTCGTCCATCGTTGTGATCTTATTCTCGATATCTGATTTTAGAGGCGAAATATTGATTTCGACTTCAGCGGCAATATCATTTTTCATTGATAAAATATCGGCAGAAATATCGTTCTTCGTAGTAGAAATCTTCTCGTCCATATTAGCAGAAATATCGTTCTTCAAAGTAAAAATCTTCTCGTCCATGGCGGAAATTGAGGTGGAAGCCTCGTCGTCGAATAAAAATGTTTTTGGATCCAAGCCGTCACTTTCCAGTACTATTTTCAATCTTTCAACTAATTCACTCTTTTTTCCGGGCCTTTTCAACTCGCGATTTTCCAATTCTGCTTTTAATTCCGTCACTTTCAGGTCACTCAGTCTCTTAGCCATTTTTACGTAATTATTTATTTATATTACCCCGCACCTGACACCAATGTAATGTTTTTTCTTATTTATTTAAATAGTTTTTACGGGTGGTATTAAATGATACACACCACTGTGGCTAATTACAATTGATTTATTTATAGAAACACACACTGTATTAAGCTTAATTTATATACACACTTTATTTAATCTCTACTAATTTATTTACACTCGGTATAATAGTTCTAATTTATTTTTACTACTTGAATACTACACTATTTATATTCACTGTCCGATTACTAAGAACTTCTGTAAAATGTCTGTGAACTAACTGTTCTAAGTTTCATCATTTACAGCAGTTAAGATAGGGTGGGAAGTATGAGTTTCCTTCCTGATATGATGGAGGAAAGTGTGTACTTTCTACAAGTGTAGGAGGAAAAATATTTTATCCATGTTCACCATATATTTACAGTAGTATGAGGTTTATTCCAATATCATGATATTTTCAGAACTAGTTTGAAGTTGGTACCAAGCGAACCATAAAAAGTATACAGGGCTTTTCACGACGACTTGTTATTAGACGTTTCTCAAAAATTACATTAGAAAGAATTATGAAATTTTATATTAGGCGCTTTTTCGACATAACGAATCCATCTAAAATTCTATTATTTTGCCAGCACTTCATGTTATACCGGAAATTGATTGTATATTTTCACATTTTTGGATTTTGTGCTTAATTTTAGACCATTTTCCCCTGATAAGTCATATCTCAACATAATTATTTTATGCTTCAATACAACACTGTAAAACTTCATAAGTTATGACGTTTGTCGCAGTTGGGTTGGATACATAAAGTAACACCTCACTACATATTTGACTCATTAATTATGTAATGGACAAAACTGGTGATTTGTACCTTGATATGGCACAATAAATAGATTTTTTGAATTTTAAATAAACAGTAATATTGTTTTTTACAAACCTGCAACATTGGATGGAAACCATGCGGCTGATGTTGGCCAGGTAGAGGTAGCAGTGGTCTAGGTATTTGTTGTTGTTGAGTCGGAGGGGGAGGTAAGGAAGGAGCTGCAACTGTGGAATTTGCAGCATTTTTACTTGAGTTAATAAGACTCTTTTCTAATTCCTCTACGGTACAAATTTTCTTGGGCTGTGCAGGCAATATTGGTGTTGATAATACATTATCAAGGTTTGTAGAAATATCGTTGTGGGATTCAATCTAGAACAATTAATATTTGAAACTTGAAGAAGTTAAAAATGTGTTAGTTACATATCTGAATTTCCTTATTCTAAAGTTAAGAGCATAATATTCTAGTCTCTTTTATGAAAGTATTTCAATAGTTAAATAATAAAAGGATTCATGATTGCAGATAAAAGGAAAAAAGTTATGAGTTCATGGTAAAGAACCACACTTTAAAATATGTTCCTTAATTATAAGTACTCCACTACATGTTAAAATATTCCTCAACAGAATAATAGCACTGCTGGTTAAAATACTTTATCAATTTATTTTTAAAGAAATGGATGCTATCAATATTCTTAATTTGAATGGGCAGATTATATACTTTTACAGCTCTGAATTCAATACCTTTCTCAAAAATGCTGTTCTGTTAGAACTTAGCAATACATCTAATTATTCCTTTTTGAGATGTGAATGCACTATCAGATCAAACAGATGCATAGTAGGGTGTTTCATTTTTAGGCGATATTTTTTTTCTGATAATTTTTAGGAAAAAAATATTCCTGTTGGAAAAAAATTTTTAAGTCAATTAGAGACTTCGCTCATTCGAAAATTCTATTTCCCATATAAGTAACACAGGCAATTTTTTTCGGTTTCAACTCGATTTTTCGGTATGCATGTATGTAAATTAGGGTGACATTCACTGAGTCCTAAAAGATCTATTGTCCACCCTTACTTCTACTTAGTTCCTGAGAAAAGTCTCGGAGACTAGTAGCTCCTTTACTCCTATTTCCCGGAGGAATTTTAGGATATCTGCAGGCTTTAACTTAGGTACCGTACAGTAACTAACGACAAGTAAATTCACTTCGTCGATTCAGTGGTTACCGAAAATTTCCTTACCCCGCCTATCGTCTGCTGAGTTCTGGCGAGTTTAAATCGAGAAAGTGGGAAGTACAGGGGTTGTGCGGCGATAACGGGGAGTACGGCGCCTGAGAGACGATGTACCATAAACTTCAAACGTTCCGACGCAAGTGGATCTACTTGTCGTTAGTTGGTGTACGGTGACTTAGGTAAATATCCCTCTTCTATCCAGTAATCTCCAAGGTGTTGTGCCCTAGGATTCTGAATTGCTGTGCAATTCGCAATTACATTGGAGCAGGTGTTGTGCCCTAGGATTCTGAATTGCTGTGCAATTCGCAATTACATTGGAGCTGATACCGCAAAAAGGTTCCGGCTCCCAAAAGGGTGTTCCAGTCCCCCTCTTTGCTAGTTCATCAGTTATTTCATTTCTTTCTATCCCAGTGTGTCCTGGAATCCACAGTAAGGTGACTTCTGGCCTAGATCATTTAGTTTGCCTAGGCATTCCCACACCATTTTGGAACCGATAACACAAGAGTTCAGTGCTTTAATGGCTGCTTGACTATCCGATTTTTCGGTATTAATTTTTTTTTAAATTAGTGTACAGCTTTTGTAGGGAATTAAATGTGCTACGAAAAAGTTACTTTCAGCAAACAATCTCCAATGAACAGTTTTTGAGTTGTAGAGCTGGAAAGGTTAACAATTTTAAAAAATATACACGTCGTAACTGATACTGCTTCAATTAATGGAATCATATAATCGGAGTTTAACTTATAATAAGGAACAGAAACAATATTTCTTGCTAGTTGTAGCAAAGAAATTCGTTACGGAATTAAGCAACAAGAAGGAATGGGATCCAAATACCATTACCAGACTTGAAAAGAATGCCATTCAATGATACACAGACGGCTCAAAAGCAATAGAAGAAACTGGGATAGGAGTGTACGGGACAGGAAACAAACACTCTGAAAGCTTGGGAAAACCCCCAAGTATCTTTCAAGCGGAAATTCACGCCATAAGAGAGTGTGCTCAGTTCAATATTGATAAAGGATATAGAAGGCAAAGGATTATCATAATGTCGGATAGTCAAGCAGCCATTAAAGCACTGAGCTCTTGTGTGGGAATGCCTAGGCAAACTCAATGAACTAGGCGAGAATATAGTCACCTTACTGTGGATTCCAGGACACACTGGAATAGAAGGAAATAATATAGCAGATTAACTAGCACAGGGAGGGACTGAAACACCCTTTTGGGGACCGGAACCCTTTTGCGGTATCAGCTCCAATGTAATATTGGAAGAAATAGACAAGGCCGAAAAAAAGAGAAGATCTGACCATTGAAAAGATCTAGTAGGGCTTAGACAATCAAAGATTCTTCTGGGTGACTACAACCTGTTGAGTTCAAATGAATGCATAAGTCAAAGTAAAACTGCACTAAGAGTTTTAACAGGGATCCTAACGGGACATTGTCGCCTGAATGGGCACCTGAAAAAGCTCACAATAATGGAGGAAAAAAATGTAGATCCTGTGGCATGGAAGAAGAAACACCTAGGAGATTACTGGATAGAAGAGGGACATTTACCTAAGTTGAAGTCTGCAGATATCCTAAAATTCCTCCGGGAAATAGAACTAAAGGAGATACTAGTCTCTGAGACTTTCCTCAGGAACTAAGTAGTAGTAAGGGGCCCAATAGATATTTTAGGTCTCAGTGAATGTCACCCCAATATACATACAAGTTGTAGCAATGCATAGAAAGCAATTTCTGAATGCTAATAACATCAATGTTACCACCAACTCAGAAATGAAAGAAAAAAAATTTAATTACAGTAATTCTAATGATTTATACATTGAAGTTTAGATTTATTTACTAAATGCAAAATATAGTCTGTACATAGCAATTTAATAACTTTGTAGCGTTGATTGTAAATAATATTTAATGTAAGATCAACAAATTCCAATTTCAAAAAAATTTGGTATCAATTAAGATTCACCTTTCCAGCTCTACAACTCAAAAACTGTTTATTGGAGTGTTTCCTCAAGGAAACTTTTTTGTAGCAAATTTAATTTATACTTTATACTCATTTAAAAATAATTGAATACCGAAAAATCGAGTTGAAACAGCTACTTCGGTTTTATGCCTGCGCTGGTCATTTGATAACCATTGCCGATTTCTGAAATTTGTTCTTTTCTTTGTATTTATAGGTTAACCGTTCACATGACGCGGGTGAAAGCTAACTGTCACTCGATACAATGCCAAATCTGAAAAGTCACTAATAAGTTACTAGATTTTCTCAATGTTGCCATGTACGCAATGCGTTAAGCAGATCTTTACTAAGTAATGCATAAGCTGCAGCGGTGCAACAAGCGAAAAATTCAAGTGCTTCTTAAAGTTAAGAGCAACTTACGAAAGGCGTGCTTAAATTCCAAACAGTGCAAACGGGCATAATTGACTTAATTTTTTTTTCCAACAGGAATATATTTTTTTTTCTATAATGCATAGTAATAGGTATTTACAACATTCTGATCTTCTGAACAACCAAACTTCCACACAGCATAGCCAGTGATTCAACCTTTTAACAAGTCAGAGCAAATACCTTCATCAAGCACTACACCTAGAAATTTAGTTTCTCATAAACCTAGAAATTCAGTTTCTAGTTTAATCACTTACTATCATCTAAATCTCAAGTAAAAAGACCTTATTTCATTGTCAAATTCATACTAAGTACCACTTATTGCATTATTTCAATCAGACAATATCAGAAAAGTTGTAAAGGAATTCCACCAATCTGATAACATTGTAACTTATCCAATAATCTGTTAAGATCCAGTGTATCATAAGCCTTTGAAAGATCATAGTCATTCCCCTCTACCAATCCTATCCACCAAATACTTCATGACGTTTTAAACAGCTTTTTCAGTTGATTCTCTCAACAGAAAGCTATATTGATGTTGAGCCAGTAATTCATGTGATTTTAAAAATTCTAAAAGTCTATTGTTCATAAATCTCTCAAGCACTTTCGAGAGTAACAGTAATACAGATACAGGGTGATATTTTGTGGAAGTATGATTTGAACCTTTCTTATGGACAGGAGTTATTTTTCCATGCCTAAGTTTACCTGGGTAGTGACAAGTGCAACATCTGCAACTACATATCTGATGATAGTAGCTGGAATGCAATCCACCTCACTGGAGTAGGTACTTATTTGCCAAATCCTGAATTATCAGCATCACTTCCTCAAAATCTGTTGGTCTGCAAAAATGAATTAGCAGTTCTAAGGTTAATTCTGACATTTAGTTGGAAGTAGTCTGAATATCAGGTGTAAACGGATTTACCAACATTTTGACAATATCTGAAGGGTTGTTACTGTTGTGTTTGCAAATAACAACTTCAAATTGTAAGCAGTTTTTATTTCTTAATTTATCTGACAATCTATCAAAATTGATTGATTCCTACATATATGATCTAGTCGTAGAGAAATGCTGAGAGCTATCAATAAAATAAAAGTTAGTATGAAGGACATATAGAATCTGCATACTAACAGTCCTTCCCCAGACAACCATTCAGAACGTATATAACTTTAAAAACAACAACAATAATGTAATACCAGTTAGGCACCTCGCAATTGATCCACATGTCTTTTCCAAATTCTACCATCATCAAGTTTAATTAAGTAGTGTAACTTTCCTAATATCTTATGAATATAACCAAAAATCCATTTTTCCTGACCTGAATAATTTCTAACCAAGACGCGTTGGTTAAGCAGAAAACTACGAACTTTAATATCGGTATCATTTGTTACCAGCACGGTATGTGGAGTGGGTCTAATATTATCAAGTCTGGATCTTATTTCCCTGTTAAGCAATAATCTTGAAGGAGCCTGATGAGTGACACAATGAGGCATTTTACGATATTGTAATAAAAATTAATTTAATTTAATTTCAGCATCACATAATTTACTGTGAGATTTTAGAGTTTTTAAATATTTTTTTACGGTCTGGACGCTCTTTTCTACTAATCCATTAGTAGCAGGATGATATGGAGCTATTAATTTATGTTTAATACCATGTAATTTAAGAAAATGTTGAAAATTATAAGATACGAATTGTTGCGCATTATCACTAACTAAATATAGTAAAATTAATACCTATTTAGAGGTACCAGCCGTTTTAGTAACTTAACGTATGCGGCTTCTTGAACCATCTGAACCCGCATGAAAAAAATTAGGTTATGACCTTTGTCATGTCAAATGCTTGACATATTTATTATTGCATTGGCGAAGTGACTTGAAATTTCATATTATCAGTGGCGGTTTGTAATAATACAAATTAATTTTATGAAATTCATAAAATTCTAAAGATGTTGACATAATAAAAGAATATAAAAGAAGCGCACTAATTTTAAAAACATTGTTTTATTAACTAGATACATAGTTTTCTTAAAAAAATATGGCAATTCAGAGTTCGATTAAGTACAAATTCTAGATTTTAAAAAAAAGACAACGTGATCTTCAAGGCAAAGTTTAATTAGTTTCTAAATCAGAATAACTTTCGGAAAGTGATAGTTCATCATCGGATTCATTGGATACAGAGATTACCATAGGTTCGATGTTTAGTAGGTCCAGTTTGTTTTCTACTTCCCATGCTTCAGAAATAATTTTCTCTGTATGATTTATGTAATTCTGCCAGTGTTGCTTCGGTACATTTTTTACAACGTCATTCCATACTTTTAAGACTTCAGTAGGTGACCTTGCAGTTTTCGTAATAGCTTGGTCATAATGCCTTTTAGTTTCTGACCATACCATTTCGATGGCATTAAAATGGCAATGATAGGGTGGTAGCCTGAGAACACAATGACCATGCTCGGCAGCGTATTTGTCTAAATGATAATTTTTTTCTGGCAAAACTTGCTTTTCAATTATATTCCAAACAGCATCCTTTAAAATGTGATCTGGAAAAGGAATATTCTTTTTTTTGAGCCATTCTAACATGCGTGTTTTACTCCAACTTTTTCTTGGGATTTCTTCATCCAGGCGACTGTGATACGTTGCGTTATCCATTATAATTAACGATGGTTCTTCCAAGTTTACAATTAGTTGCCAATTTTCAAAATTTTCGGTGTTCATGTTATCATGGTAATCGCCTGTTTTTTTATTGCATTCAAAAATAAGCGATGCATTTGCCACAAAACCTTTTTTATTACCGGCATGAACAATTACATATCGTGTCCCACTTCCAGTTATTTTTAAATCACTGTGTTTAGTACCATCTTGCCACATTCTTCTATCCCCGCTTTTACTAAAAACCCATGTCTCATCCAGAAAAACAGGTGTAAAGAGCTTTTCGCTTTTAGCAGCATGGTATTTGTTCAAAAATAATATTCTTTTTAATCTGACTTCAGGCATTTCCAATAAATGTTTTCTTCCATCCTGTTTTTTGAAATGAAAACCCATTTTTTTAATTCCCAAATATAACGAACCTTTGGAAATCTTAGTTTCTGGAGACTCTTCGATAAATTGCCGTAAAATAGTTTCTACTGTGATTTTATCCTTTCGCGCATATACATTTTATAAATTACTTCCCTCAAACAATGCAGGGTATTTTTTGTAATTCGGGTTTTGCTCCGGGAAACGCTTGCAGACATATTTCTTCTAAATTCGAAATCTGTAGCTCTGTTTGGTTTTTCAAGATTATATAATGTGCTTTCTGGAACTTTTAGTGCTTCGGACGCTTTTTGAATTGCCTTAAATCGACATCCTAAATCGTTTTGAAAATAGTTTACTACATTAAGCATAAGTTTTTTGGATTCATCAGAATATCGCATTTTTATATCTTATGTTGCGTTATGACATGAAATATGAAATCAAAATTTGACGTAACTTCAAAAACGTGACATCTAATAAATTAGTTACGACGTTCATTTTTGTTGGTAATTTTTTGTTTCAACCGATTTATTAATAATAAATAAGGATGGTCTTATTCTAAATGGGTATAAAATTTACTATATTTTGGTACTCCAAATGTAGAAAATATTTTATTACAAACTTGTATTGTTGCGAAACTAGATTTATCTTTGGTTATATAGATTGTTATGGTATCGACCAGATACTCGATATTTCAAAGAAATTACTTTTGATGTTACATGTTGTATTGGTATATGTGGATTACAAAAAAAAAATGTCTAGAAAACAACGCATGTTTATAATTTTAATAATCATGTAAATATTATTTAAATTTAATAATTCCGATAAATTTGAGAGAAATGGTTTCCAAGGAAATGATTTAAAAAAAAATGGTTTCCATGGATATTTTTTTTTGGAAAGGAGAATTTTTTTGACGGCGAAAAATGGCGATGTCATGAACATTTTTCATGAAAAAAAGCAAAAGAAATATGAATGATAATCGTTGGAATAATAGAATTACTGTTATTGGAGTGCTATAACATGGTATAAGTTGAGGAGCTGCTTTGTATAGAGATCCAAGATTGAAGAAAGTTGGTGAGTTACGCTCAAATTTTCTAACTTGACGATATTCTTGGAAGATCCAGTTTCTATAAAACCCATTTGGTTTGACCTCTTTGGAAAAATATTATTGAATAAATGACAAATTGAGTATGAAAATTGTTTGACGGATTTTGACATTGATCGAACAGACAAATTGTGCAAAATTATAAAAAAAAGGAAACTGAATATATAGTGATTAGGATTAGAATTAATTAGGGTGTTAGTAGAATAGTTAATATAAAATTTCAAAAAGTATTTTTTGGTGATATCACAAAAGTTTTCTAATTTTGTAATTGTAGAGATAATAAGTTTAGTGTTGCAGTTGTTCAGTTGAGTTGTTTATTATAAGTTGTTTACTAGACATATTGCTTCATTATATAATATAAAAAAAATATTTTATATATTCCTCCCAAACAGGGAGCCAAAATTAAAGGTAAATTTGGATCAACATGAACTAAGAAATTATCAGCCAACATTTGTTTCTTTACTGAAATAAATGTATTCTCACATTCTTGATTCCATATAAATCTCACGTTTTTATGTAATAATTTATTAAGAGGATACAAGAGGGTACTTAAATTCTGTAAAAAATGTCCATAGTAATTTATTAATCCTACAAATGATCTCAATTGAGTTTTGTCAGTGGGTCTCGGAGCATTCACAATACTTTCAACCTTACTTTTTATTCTATGAATGCCTTTGGAATTTATCAAATACCCGCAATACTCAATACTATCAGCGAAGAAAATAGACTTTTCTTTATTAATATGTAAGTTGTGTACTGATAATCTTTTTAAAACCTCATTTAAGCGATCTAAATGTATAGTATCATTTTCCCCTGTTATTTTAATATCGTCTAGATAAACGGAAACACCTGGTATACCTTGTAAAACTTTTTCCATTTCTCTCTGAAAAATTGCAGGAGCAGAGGAAATGCCAAACATCAAGCGATTACTAGTATACAGACCTTTATGCGTATTTAATGTTAATAAATGACGATCTTCAGGTCGTATTTCAATGTGTAAGTAAGCCTGACTCAAATCAAGGTTAGTAAATTTATTTCCACCTACCATTGAATTAAATAATTCATCAATTGTGGGCAAAGGATGTTTATCCACTTGAATATTATTATTGAGTGTAACTCGAAAATCTCCACAAATTCGAATATTTCCATTACTTTTTACTACAGGAACTATAGGAGTAGCCCAGTCAGATCTATCCACTTTAGTAAGTATCCCTTGAGAAAGCAAGTTTTCAATTTCCTTCTCTACTTTAGGAATTAGAGAAAAAGGAACTGATCTCGCTTTACAGAAAATAGGCTTTGTATTTTCTTTGAATGAAATTGAATCCAGCATACCCTTAAATTTGCCTATCCCGGCAGTAAACACACTTGAATATTTTTCCTCTAGTTCCTTGACCAATAATTCCGTAGATGAATTAACAATATGATCAAGAGAAGTAGAAAACAAATCCAAATGCATTTGACGAATCCATTATCTTCCCAACAGTTACTATGACCTTTACTATTGTTAATGGAACTGAAGAATTTTCAACACCAACATCTTGCTGTATCAATCTCCAGATGGCTCTCAACTTATTACCAGAATTTGTCATGGAAAATTACGTTCAACTTTTAGAACACTTCAAAAAATCTTGGTTAGCTAATTGCCACTGAAAGTATATACACAGTGTCCCAAGTTATCGTTTACAGGCAATATCTTACCTAATTTAAAAGATAATCCAATACTGTAAAAACTGTTGTAAATTGCATCAAAATTCCCTCCTAATGACGTATCAGAAACTTTATTTCACGTAACAGTCCTTTGGCAGCCACCCCTCACTTTCTATTTTCAAATGCAACCTCCTGTATATTTTCGTTGAAAATTGCTTGTCACTCTATTTGGAATAAAACGATGTATAGTAAATTTTATACCCATTTAGAATAAGACCATCCTTATTTATTATTAATAAATCGGTTGAAACAAAAAATTACCAACAAAAATGAACGTCGTAACTAATTTATTAGATGTCACGTTTTTGAAGTTACGTCAAAATTTTGATTTCATGTTAGTGTCATAACGCAAAATAAGATATGAAAATGCGATATTCTGATGAATCCAAAAAACTTATGCTTAATGTAGTAAACTATTTTCAAAACGATTTAGGATCTTGATTTAAGGCAATTCAAAAAGCGTCCGAAGCACTAAAAGTTCCAGAAAGCACATTATATAATCTTGAAAAACCAAACAGAGCTACAGATTTCGAATTTAGAAGAAATATGTCTGCAAGCGTTTCCCGGAGCAAAACCCGAATTACAAAAAATACCCTGCATTGTTTGAGGGAAGTAATTTATAAAATGTATGCGCGAAAGGATAAAATCACAGTAGAAACTATTTTACGGCAATTTATCAAAGAGTCTCCAGAAACTAAGATTTCCAAAGGTTCGTTATATTTGGGAATTAAAAAAATGGGTTTTCATTTCAAAAAACAGGATGGAAGAAAACATTTATTGGAAATGCCTGCAGTCAGATTAAAAAGAATATTATTTTTGAACAAATACCATGCTGCTAAAAGCGAAAAGCTCTTTACACCTGTTTTTCTGGATGAGACATGGGTTTTTAGTAAAAGCGGGGACAGAAGAATGTGGCAAGATGGTACTAAACACAGTGATTTAAAAATAACTGGAAGTGGGACACGATATGTAATTGTTCATGCCGGTAATAAAAAAGGTTTTGTGTCAAATGCATCGCTTATTTTTAGATGCAATAAAAAAACAGGCGATTACCATGATAACATGAACACCGAAAATTTTGAAAATTGGTTTAAACAGCAACTAATTGTAAACTTGGAAGAACCATCGTTAATTATAATGGATAACGCATCGTATCACAGTCGCCTGGATGAAGAAATCCCAAGAAAAAGTTGGAGTAAAACACGCATGTTAGAATGGCTCAAAAAAAATAATATTCCTTTTCCAGATCACATTTTAAAGGATGCTGTTTGGAATATAATTGAAAAGCAAGTTTTGCTAGAAAAAAATTATCATTTAGACAAATACGCTGCCGAGCATGGTCATTGTGTTCTCAGGCTACCACCCTATCATTGCCATTTTAATGCCATCGAAATGGTATGGTCAGAAACTAAAAGGCATTATGACAAAGCTATTACGAAAACTGCAAGGTCACCTACTGAAGTCTTAAAAGTATGGAATGACGTTGTAAAAAATGTACCGGAGCAACACTGGCAGAATTACATAAATCATACAGAGAAAATTATTTCTGAAGCATGGGAAGTAGAAAACAAACTGGACCTACTAAACATCGAACCTATGGTGATCTCTGTATCCAATTAATCGATGATGAACTATCACTTTCCGAAAGTTATTCTGATTTAGAAACTAATTAAACTTTGCCTTGAAGATCACGTTGTCATTTTTTTAAGATCTAGAATGTGTACTTAATCGAACTCTGAATTGCCATATTTTTTTAAGAAAACTATGTATCTAGTTAATAAAACAATGTTTTTAAAATTAGTGCCCTCCTTTTATATTCTTTTATTATGTCAACATCTTTAGAATTTTATGAATTTCATAAAATTAATTTGTATTATTACAAACCGCCACTGATAATATGAAATTTCAAGTCACTACGCCAATGCAATAAGAAATATGTCAAGCATTTGACATGACAAAGGTCATAACCTAATTTTTTTCATGCGGGTTCAGATGGTTCAAGAAGCCGCATACGTTAAGTTACTAAACCGGCTGGTACCTCCAAATAGGTATTAATTTTACTATAACATACTTGTTGGTTTTTTATTATTAGCAACAAAAAAATTAACATTTTATAATATTTTGCTTTACCTAATTATCCTTATTGCTTCCGCCACTGTTTTTAAAAACTTCACGAGATAAAAGTAGATTAATCTTTTGTTTAAAAAAACTGATGCTTTTTATGTCAAAAAATTAATGACAGTTAATATTAATAGGTGTAGTGTTAGTAAAAGTTCATAATACCCGCTATATTTCACATTGCGCCACCTGGTGTGCAAACCTGTATAACTATAAATGAAGTAGTCGTTCTGCACTCTTGAACAAAGCACGTTGTTTTTCTTTCCCGTTGATCCCACGTAAATAATAATATGTAGAACAACAATTATTTGCGAATATTACCTAGGGTGTTGTAGTTAAGCGACGAACTAAATTTTTATACTATCCAGAAATTTGAATTCAAAATGATTAATTTTGTTATAAGCACTATGTCATTTACATTCAGTCCAGACGAGTACATTGATATGCTATTGGTTTATGGTGAATGCAGGAAAACATCCATTTTATACCAAGAACGTTTTCCTCAACGTCCTCAGGTATCACACATGGTGTTTCCTAAATTGGAGCAGAAGATGCGCATTGGTTCGTACCCAAACAAAAACACCGCACCGATATCCAGTGAGAACTGATGATAATGTAATTAATTAATATCAATCCTCATACTTCTGTTAGAAACATAGCTGAAGAACTGGGAATAAACAAGAGCACGATACAGAGGATTTTGAAGCAACACAAATATCACCCATTTAAACTAAATTTAGTTCGACTGATGCTTACTAATTTCGACAGAAGATTAGAATTAATATCTCTAATCGATGTTATGATTGCCGACAATCCCTTTCTATTAAATCAAATATCTTGGAGTGATGAAAGCCGCTTCCACAACAATGGTGTAGTTTACACACAATGCCCATTAGTGGTCGAACGAAAATCCTCACTGGGTTCGTTCAATTCGTTTTCAAACAGTTTGGGGTATAAATGTATAGTATGGGTTATTCAATGGTCATTTGATTGGGCCATACCTTTATGAGGGCACTTTGACTGGACACAGGTATTTAGATTTTCTTGAAAACAAATTACCTGAACTTATGGAAGACGTTCTTTTGGCAGAGCGAAATACAATGATCTGGCAACAGGACGGTGCTTCATCTTATAATGCAGACATTGTTGCGGAGTATCTCAATCAGTGTTTTTCACAACAGATGGACTTATGGACCTTTAGGTTGGCCTCCCCGCTCTCCCGATCTAACGCTACTGGACTTTTTTTGTGGGGTTATCTTAAAGAATGAGTATATCAAACACTGTAGATTTAGATGATCTTAAAGAACGCATTTGTGAGGCATGTCGTAGTATTATACCAGCTATGATTCAGGCTACCTGCGCACAAGAGCGCTTATAAGACGTGTTGAAGCTTGTATGGAATCTGCGGGAAATAATTTTGAACACATACTGTAATTTTTTCTTCATTATTTGTATTTTATTTCAATAAGGAAATTGATAAATTACAAAATGTTAATTTTTTTGGTGCTAATAATAAAAACCCACAAGTATGTTACATCGTTGTATTCCCAATAGAGTAACAAGCAATTTTCCACGAAAATATACAGGGGGTGCCATTTGAAAATAGAAAGTGAGTGGTGGCTGCCAAAGGACTGTTGAGTGAAATAAAGTGTCTGATACGTCATTGGGAAGGAATTTTGATGCCATTCACAACAGTTTTTACAATATTGCATTCTTTTAAATTAAGCGAGATATTGCCTGTAAATGATAACTTGGGACACGATGTAGATGACATATTTTTAGTTTATATAAGTATTGATCACAATATTACAATATTATGTAGATAAACTTTGACACATCATTAAGTGGGAGAAACAGAAATGTAGTTACAACAATGTTCTGTTTATGATGAGTGTGCATTCTTTGTGACTGACAAAACAATAAAATATTAGTTGATATGTCGATCTGCTGACTCAGTGCATTGAAGATATACAGGGTGTTTCATCAAGAATTGTCCATATAGTAACTGGAGAAACCTTAGCATGAAAGATTTAAGCCAAAACACTTAAATAAAGTATTCCTCCTAACCGAGATATAGGGTGTTCTATTTAAAATATTCTAAATGATTTTAGCCCATAGTTTTGACACCTTCCAATATTTTTTGTTCATACTTGGCAAAGAGTTTACACATGTTAGGTTACTTTAAACAGTGGTAAAAGATAGTTTTCCTCTATTACCAGAGGATTGCGGTAGGGATGGATACTTTCTTTTATCCCCCTACAATATATGCCACTGATGTAATAATCGTTTCAGCATGTTTTTTTATTATTCATCACTTTCTACGTAAATATCATCCTCTTGTCTCAATGCGATAGAGTGAGTAGTTTTTGAGTTATTTGCATTTAATGGTCATGTTTAAAATATCCAATTTTGTTTTATTGCTTATTTCACATGATTGTCGTTAATAATTTAACCACCTTGATGATAAAATTTGTTTCACACCCTTGCCCTATCCATCTATGAGGAAATTGATTGTTTAAATAATTTCGCACCACTAATGGAAAATGTGGTGGGGCGCTGTCTTGCATAAACCACATACTTCTTCTTTGGTTTAATGGTAACTGTTCCAGCTCATCAAAAAGCGTATTTTGAAAAAAAAACACTTGTAAACTCTTTGCCAAGTATAGATAAAAAATATTGGAAGGTGTCAAAACTATGGTCTAAAATCATTTAGAATATTTTAAATAAAACACCCTATATCTCGGTTAGGAGGAATATTTTATTTAAACATTTTGGCTTAAATCTTCATATTTCGTGCTAAGGTTTCTCCAGTTACTATATGGACAATTCTTATTGAAACACCCTGTATATAAAAGAAACTATATTCATACTAAAATCAAAAATTTTTAAGATGTTTTCAAGAAATTCTCAACCCACATACTTTTAATGGGTTCAACAGTAAAATTGCCCTTTCATTTATTTATATAATTGAACTTCTCTTAGATCAAATATTATACAAAAACTTACAAACGTTTTAGAAGCTTCATGTAAAGAATATATCACTGAACTGTTAAAGATGTCTCCATTCTTGGTTAAGGGAGTATATGACCAAACAGAACTAGACAGTGATACACGGTCTTCATGCTCATCAAGAACCAATTGTGATATGGAATTTTCTGAAAAAAAAATATATATATATGATTGATTATAAACTGTAATGTTGCAAATAATAATAATAATAATAAAAATAATAATATGTATATAATACAATAAAACTCCATTTTTGTATATGGATATAGTTATTTATTGATGATAAAGTTACTCTGTATAAATTACTCTTTTTATCATTATTACATATATAAAAAGAAATGTTGTATGATTCAATGATAAAAAAATACAGTGATTAATTACCAAGAATGCACAACTGAAAGTTATTTATGTACCAAAGACGAAAAACTGTGTATTATAGTGTATTATTAATCCCAAAAAAACTAAGTGGGTGCTATTAGGAAAAATTAATAGTTGCCAGCTGAATGAATTAAATTTAAAATTAAAAGTCGGAGAAAATGAAATTGACAGGTTAGACAAGTTTTTATTTTTGAATGTAACTATTGATAGTGAATTAAAATTTGAAAATCATGCCAATCAAATTATAAAAACCATTGCTTTTAAAATTAAATATCTTAGAAGGTATTCTCAGTATCTTAGTAAATGGGAAAGATTAATGATGTACAATATCATAGTACTACCTCATTTTAATTTTAATTATTGTGCAACTATTTTATATTTTTTTAATCAAAATGAGATGAATAGACTTTAAAAGATGCAAAATTGTGCCATGCGAATTATTCTACATTGCTCAAAATACACTCCAATAAATGAAATGTTGCAAACGCTCAACTGGTTGCCAGTAAAAAACTGTGTTTTGTATGATCTTATTTCATTTTATGAGTGGATGTAGTATTATTATTGTATTTATTTTTAGTTTTAAATGTTTAGGGTTATTTTAATTTAGACTGATATATAAATTTTATGTGTTGTTGACTAGTATTAGCTCCTTTTAGCTAAATAAACGAAACATATATTGAAGTCTAGCCTGCAAATTGATAGCCGAGACACTAGACAGTTCTTCGCCGAGGTGCAAATTACATTTTTTCATCGACCTTTACAAAAATATTACTAATTTCCTAATGAAAAATCGAATATGTTTGAAGGCAAGTACTTTTCGTCCGCTGTGCAAAAGATAAGTTTCAACTAGGGTATCACGAAGAAATCTGTATTTTATCTTAATTCATGAAATTAAGGTTCCTTAGAGATTATTACTTATATCCTTATAGATTTCAAATATATTTGGAAAATAATGTTTACTTCATAGTTAATTGTCACCACTAACCTATGTGATCACTATGTTTTGAATTCTTTGCAATTTCAGCAAACTGTTCATGCTGTTCCTCCCAGTCATCGAGACTAGAGACATCCCCAAGTCCACCAAACGTTTCATCATTAAGTGCATCATATTCTTCCTCATTTTCTAGGTAATCATCGTCTTCATCAGGTGGAAGCAAGTCGTCATCATTCTTAAACAGATGGTTAAAATAAAATTAATCATTTCACTAAATAAAAAACGTTTTATGTTAGAGTGACTCTTTATAAGAACGTTGGTGTATATTATAATTACAATGTTAAAACTCCAGTTGAAAGTGTTGCGCAAAAACAACAGGAAACTTGTCACATAGCAATATTAACCTAGTTAAAAAAGTTTAAGATTATACTGTATTTTGATTAACATTTGTGGGGGTTGTTCTTAACTCAGAAGAGCTCAAAATACATATAAACAGTACTAAAAAGCTGTATAATAGCAAACAAAAATATTATTTTGACATCAAAGACCTGTAATTTTTTGTTGCGTGCTTGCAAAAAATATTGAATTTCAATAAAAAAAATATATTCCTAAATCAAAAGGAGGACAAAAACTCACATTTAAACTTGTATCGAAATTAAAAAACGTATTATCCATTGAATCTTTTCCAAAATACCATTTCTCTCAAATTCGTCTACACTATAATCATAGACTAAATATATCGTCTTTTCCAGTATAAGCTATACAGTAACCACTGTAACCAGTAATCCGTATCTGTATGAGATTTGTTGATTTGTTCGCGGCTGTAATTCCGAACCAGTTCAGGAACTATTCGCATGCGCATTATGAAAAGTGGCGTTCTCGGTAATTTTTATTAATAATAGTTCGATGTTCACGGATCACGGATTGGTTCGTTAACGATTCGGAATAAGTCCTAGCAGTTCTCTGATTTTGGAAAGGACTGGACCATAGACAAAAAAAAAGAGACGGATTGAAGTATAGCCGGTATATGGAGGGTAGAACCCAAGGTTAATATTGACCTTGGGTAGAACCCTCCATAAGCCGGTATAAGGCATAACGTTTCTGCTCAACTGACCCGCGCATCGAGTCGCTACCGTCGCGCGAACTACAAGATTGTTTTACATAAGCAAAATAGAATAAAATAGTTTAAAATATTATAAATTGCATTACACTTTAACATATCGCCTTTAATGACGATTATTTCCTTCCTATTAATTTTGACCAATCGCTATCAAATATAAATTTTAAGTGGAAAAATTACTTAACAGCTGTCAACTTACCTGTCAGCAGTTTTTCCGGAAAAAAAGTCGAAAAAATTTCATGCAAGTTTTACAGTTATTATTTTAATTTAAAAAAATGTTGTATTAAAATAAAATGTTTATTCAACTCAAGAAATAATCTTACCAAATATCCCTCGTGCATCTAATTTTTCCCGTGGAAAAATTGGAACACTCGTTTCTAAGTAATCTGTTTTAACAAATACCATTCGCGAAATTAAATGCACTAGGGATATTACCCCCGATAAATATTATAAAATATCCTAGTATATTAACTTTTAAGTCATTAAAAATGAAAATATACAAAATAAATCATACATTGGTGGGTGTGAATCTGGCTTGTGTTTGTCAAAGTCAAAGTGAAAGTGTCAAAAATTATAATTGCAAATGGCTATTTAATGGTGATTAGGGGGATGAGTAATCTGTGATGGTGATGCAAGGGTGAATAGTATTTAGGATTAGTTTAGTTTTAAATTTATTTAGGGTTTTAGTTTTAATAAAGGAAATAAAAGTAAGTGAACCTTTAAAATGTCATCACCAGGTATAATTCGTCATAGTTGTATTGCAAAAAATTGTAATAATAAATATTTTTGGTAACTTCGCAATTTGGAGTGTAAGAATAAAACATTTTTCAAATTTCCATCTGATATTAATCAAAGGGAACAGTGGTACAAAATCTTAGAACTTCCTTATACATCCAAAGATCAAAGGTTGTGTGAAGTTCATTTTGATGATAATGCATTCACAAGTTCATTACGAAAAAGACTTATTAACCCTTCGTTAGGCGCGTGGGCTACGATCGTAGCCCACTCTAATTTGAGGCGAGATTATTAAAGGGTGGGAGACGCTACGTTTGCACGCCTTTTAGTAGCTGTCGTTGAAACATGAATCTAACAGTCGGTAAACACCCATTCGCTATAAAGCACGGCTGTTCGAGATATTTTAAGATGAATGTCACTGGGCTACGAGTGTAGCCCACGCGACAAAAGTCGTAACAGTTTTTATAAAAGCATTTTATTAGTGTTTCCTTAATTTTTTCGTTTTAAAAAAATATTTTTTGGTAAGTAACACCTAGTACTTAATGTAGTACTTATATTTTAATAATTTTACTGAAATTTTTAGACCCAGAGAAAAGAAAAAACATCATGTCGCTGGCTAAAAAAAGACGTGTGGAAGGAACAAACGATCCAGAGGTTTTGTTGAAATGGTTTGAAGGAGTTTCGAGTGGAGAGGAAGAAAATGCCGAAGATGAAGATCCAGGCGAGTTTGAAGAAGATATTTTAACTCAGAGCGATCATAATTCTGCCTCAGAACAAGACGCTTCGTCTGAAGATGAGGAAGAGAACCCGCTGAAAATTTCTTTGTTGGTAAAGACCAAACTACACAAATGAGAAGACCAAATTTACAAGTTCGTACGAGATCACATAATATTATAACTCAATTACCAGGCCCCAAACGAGAAGCTCGAAATGCAAAGACAGATACTGAGACCAAATAATAGTGTTCGACGTTGTTCCATTTGCCCAAGAAATAAGGACAAATCTACAAGAATAACATGTGTCAAATGTAATCGCCAGGTGTGCAAAGAACACTATAGAGAAGTCTGTGTTGGCTGCCTGACCGATTAAAACTTTGTCCTTTTTTTGCAACTTTGTATTTCATTTTTCGTACAGTGTAGGTTATGTTTTTTGTTGCAGTTTATATTTAGGTATCTGTTTTTTATATTATTTTAGCATACATTTTGTTATTTTTTTTATTTATAAATAAAATAACGTTGTTTTTTTAGTAGATCAATTTTTTTTAATGTGAGTATGCGATGAAATAACAATTTTTTTATATTTTGTTTTCTAAAGCCCATAGATCAATATTTTTTGTATATTGTTGTGATCCCTGTAATAATATAACATATATTAACAAAAGGTTGTATTCTTTTCATTTTTAAAAGTAAGATTAGTCAAAATTCAAATGGGCTACTATTGTAGCCCGCGCGACCAACCTAGTGACAAAACACCACGCGCCTAACGAAGGGTTAAATTTGCTTTACCTTTGCAACCCTTACATCATACACCACCAAATGTAGTTGAACATAATAATAATAATATCCAAGCTTTTGAAAATACCGTATTACCTGTAAAAAGAAAGCTTAGTTTTTCTAATATTGATGATAGTCAATTTGAACATGTACCCAAAAAACAATGTTTGGAATTAAGTATTTTAAGTAAAATAAATGAAACTAGAGTCAGTAATCTATCTCCCAAGAAGAAGAAAATGTATTGCGAAGAATGTAAGGCTAATTTGCAGACAGACATTTTAGACGTTCACCATATTCTCACTTCCTTCAAAGAAAATGATGATGAAACACGTCTGATTCATGTACAAAGGGAAGTCATTAAATTTCTCTCAATGCTGCATGATATTGTATACTATATTTTACCACTTTTAGGTCATGTAGAGAATATTATTGAAAAAACTGAACTCTTTGCAAAGGGTCATATTAATTTTAGTTGGTTCACCTGTCAAGAACATAAATCATATGTATTTTCTCAGCTCATAAAAGTTTGGGTCCCCTTATTAATTAAAAAATATTATAATGATGGTAAGAGGACTAACAAACAATAATTCCTTTTTTTTTTGTAAAAATGTACTGCATTTAATTTTTTTTGTTTCAGACCTGTTCTTGTCTTAATGGATCATGAAAATCGAAAATCTAGTTTTTAACTCCTTTTTATTAAAATATTTGTTGTTTTTGTTGTTTTGTTGTTTTGTTTTAAAATAATGTGCAATTTGATGTGATATTGGATTAGCTTTCTTAAATATAATGTAATTTTAGTGAAAATATTGTGATACCAATTCAAATTTTCTAGTTAGGATAGAATATTTATGTTATACAGTTTTAACATATATATTATAAAATAAGCATTTAACTAATGTACAATTTATTGTAAGTGATCTGTGATAATTTAATCCAAAGATACAATAAGGAATGTTAATTAATGAAAGTTGATAATGTATATAGAATAATCGTACTAATTTAATAAACAAATATTTTAGTTAATTTTGTTATGTTATTATGTGCAGGTTAATAAAAATTTTAAATGTGTGTTGTTTTCTTATTTATCTAAATTATGTGTCTTAAAATTGTTTGTTAATTATAATTATTTCATTGCAAAAAATGAAATAAAATTTTATTTTTTGTAATGAAATTATTATATAATAAACAATTTTAAGACAAATTGTAAAATTTACTACCCATAATCCAAACTACCAGATTTAATTATCCCGCCTGTTAAAATTAGTTCCGACACCCCATCCTGGTGCGCTGCGATCAACGCGATGCCAACGCTTACTGCAGCAACAACAACTCTCATTATATATTATTTCTCTATGGGACTGACAGCATGATCTGTGACTGACAGTTCAGTTCGGAGTTCGGTTGCTCATGAAGTTTATTTTAGTCACCTATGGTTGTTTCTTGTTTGGTTTGTAACGTTGTTTAGCAAATATCAACCTCGAAGGTCCACTGCAAAGGTAAATTTAAATTTTCTGTTCAATCTATTTTGATTTTTATTTATGTTTTCGTTCAGGTTCTGAGAGGTGGTCTAAGACATAGATAAATACTATGTCTAAGACCGTTGGCGGTATAATTAGGTTCGTAACTAGACATGCGCTCTAGACAATAATGGACTGCCTAAGTCTGACGTCACTAGAGGAGTGGTCATGATAACCTTTCCAAACAAACCGAGTGCGTGTGTACTGTGTAAATTGCCATAAGAGATGTTTAATTTTCCGTTTGCTGTTAGTATAGTTATAAATAAGAGTGATCGTTATTAGAAATAAGTAAAAAGTGATCAGTTAAAGACTTTTTTACATGAAAATCTGCAAGGTAAGGTTTGCAAACCATTTTTAAACTAGTGTAAACACAATTGGGGTTATGTTGTCGTTTTGTTGATGCTTAATTTATTTGTTTATTTTTATATATTTCATTGTAGATATGGCTTCAAAGCATGTGTTGAAACTTTCTAGTATTAATGAATTCCTAGATGATAATAAAATCATTAAAAGGGGTGAAAATGCTTTAGAGTCAAACCATGTGAAGACAATGCTATTTGATGCTGAGTTAATGGTAATCAGAGGCGAAGTCCATGCCAGTATGAAGGATAAATTATACCACGTTGAGGTAAATTATCATATACCTAAACTTTAAATCTCATCCACATGTTTTCAAACTTATTATTTATTGTAGATTGCCCTAAACAGATCAGGTGATATCCAAAGCGCAACATGTGCTTGTCCAAGAGGGATAAAATGTCACCATATTGCGATGTTAGCACTGTTTCGGCATTATAACATATCAGTAACTGATGCTGAATGTACTTAGAATGCACCAAAATCATCCAGTGCGGAGTAAAAACAGCTGACGAAATGTATCCCTCAAACCATTTGCAGCTGTCCGTGAGACCATAAGTGACACAGCCATCAATAAATTAAGAAGTCAACTTAATACTTTTGGCAATACGGTTGGATTCACATGGCTTTTGAAGGAAGAAAGCAATGAGGAAACTTCGAAAGATTTGAATATTCCAAATATTGATTGTATAATTTCATCCCAGGACTTTCTTCAATCTTCAAATAAAATAGATTACCTTAAAGGAAAATGTACCCTGGATGACGACCAAAATAAAATAATTGCAGCTGCTACAACTGGACAAGTTTCGAATGACCTATGGTATGTAGTAAGGAAATCACGAATAACAGCAAGCAATTTTGGAGCAGTGATATCATCTTGTCATAGAACCAGATATCCTGATAGCCTTTTTAAAAGCCTCATGGGTAAGTTTTTTATATAGATGTATGAACTTTAATGGCAATATTGTGATTGGTACCTACTGTTTGTTGTCCTGACAGTAAATTCAATTGTTATGTTTTACTTTAGGTGCTTACAATTTGGATGGAATCAAGTCTATTCAATGGGGAAGAATACATGAAAAAGATGGGATAGACTTCCTTAAAACCAATTTGGGGCTGGATATTCAGCAAACTGGGATTTGGTTGAATAATTCTGGTTTTTTAGGAGCTAGCCCTGATTGGCTAGTTGGAGAAGATGCCATTATCGAGATAAAGTGCCCCTATACAATGAGGAGTGACTACTTATCAGAAAAATTGGAAAACAATGACAAATATATTATATTTTGTAATAGTAATGGTGAAACTTGTATTAATACAGACCACAAGTACTACCACCAAATTCAAGGGAATCTGCATATTTTGAAAAGATCAAAATGTTATCTGTGCATGTGGACTTTAAAAGAGGCAATAACAGTGCTAGTGGAGTTTGACCCTTCATGGGCAAAGTATATTCCAGTGCTGGAAAACTTTTTCTCCGGTCAATATATACCAAAGTTATTGGAACATTAACTCAGTAATGTTTATGTGTACAGGGTTATTCATTATAAATGTCCCAGCACTTAGCATGGTTATTATTGCATGAACAAAAAAATTTTTGAAATAAAAGTTGTGTTGTTATAAACTAATTTTATTATAATTTCAACAAAAGTACAGTGGCGTGCGTAGTTTGGGAAACACAAAAAAATTATTCGTTTTTTTAAATGAGACACCTTGTATATTATCGAATTTTTGAAAATATGTTTTTCTCCTGATTTCAAAAATATACCATATCATACCCCTGTCTCACATCCTTCTTAAGATATTAAATGATAAATATAGTAAATTAAACTAGTACTAGTACGGTATCCGCCAAAATAAACAGTACTGAAACAGAAAGTGCTGTGGAGTTGTTTAAGTAATATTGATTTGTCATATTTGACTTAATTGTCATTAGTTGATATATTAATAGTACGCTGCAGTTAAATTTGATTTAAAAGTGGTTCTAACAACGGAAGAAAAAGTGTTTTTGGTAGAGCATTATTTTCGTTCATACGGAAAATAGAATAATTTCTCGGGGAACAGACTTCGAGTATCCTTCTCATTCACCTGATCTGACGCATACATTTGGGGCATAATGAAGGACAAAATATTTCACTCGGAAAATCCGCCGGCGAATATTGCCGAACTACGGGAGAGAATACAAAATATTTTTCGGCAGTTACATCAACCACTTTTTATAAATATGTTTATTGACTTACAAAATCGATATGAAGCTTGTTTGCGTCGAAATGGCGAACATTTTGAACACTTACACTACAGAAATTAAAAATTAATTTTTATTTTTATTTTCGGTACTGTTTATTTTGGCGGATACTGTACTATAAATATTGAAAATTCAAATTTTTTTGTTTATGCAATAATAATTATGGTAAGGGCTGGACATTTATATTGAATAGCCCTGTACCTATATACATTTTTGATATTGTTAGCTGTTAAAGTAGATATAAATTTTCATTTTTATATTTGTTTTAATATCATTGATTTCCTATTTACTACTCTTTTAATATATAAAAAACTGAAACATTGCATATTTTCACCACTTAAAACTGTACTGCTAAACTATGTATATGTTACCGACAATCTGTATAATTCAGGTATTCCATACAATACCTAGGCAATGTATAGAATACCTGGGGCGCCGAGGCAATGTATGAAATATTATGAATATTATTCTCCCTTACATACTTTACCTAGGTGATGTATACAATTCCTAGGGATTGTATAGAGTACCTGATGGCTCACCGGTAATGTGTAAAGTTGAGAGAAAAAGAAGGACAAATAAAACATCTTATGTTTGTTCAAACTTTATAGAAATTAACAATTAGGATACCCATTAAAGATAATCTTTATAAAAAAGGTAAGTAATTTTTTGTTCTTTGTTTTTAACCGCCAGGAGATTTTGTAGTTGTAGTTTTTATAGAGAAGGGCAAGGAAAATCATTGAAGAAGCTATACAGTATTGTAAAAATGGCTTCTTCAATGATTTTCCTTGCCCTTATCGTACACTAACTGACGACAAGTAAATTCACTTCGTCTTTTACACACATTACCCGCTGCGCATTCGGTATTGTATAGAATACCTAGGTAATGTATAAAATAATTCATATTTCATACATTACCTAAACGTTTTAGGTATTCTATACATTGCCTAGGTATTGTATAGAATACCGGATTATACAGATTGCCGGTAACATATATAAATATCTTTGTTATTTTGACTGTCCAACTTAAAATAAATATAATTAGTGTTGTATTTGTCCATACATAAATCAATGCTTCTTTTTTGCTGTGTATTCTTAAGAATATCAGTCCTACAAACAACTATGTTTACCTCTTTAGGATTTTTTGCTTATACATTTATGTAAAAATGTTATGTGTTATGTTCTGATGAAATTAATAAATTAGTAAATAAATTTTTTTATGTCATACTAGTTCATTATTGTGTTTTTATTGCTTAGTTACCAACTATCTAATGTCGTACTTTATGACCGTGCGGGCGTAAAGAGAAATAATTCTAACTTTGACATATAAAAATTATTGTGATTTTATGACATTTACGTTTGTCAACATTCACCTACCAACGATAGTGTCTACCATGATAAAATGGCAATGTTATTAATTCGAACCGGATTTCTTGAAATCAGGGTTGGGCTGATTAAAATCATGATTTAAATCGCTTGATTTTTAAAATTAAGATTTAAATCAATTTTTTTCTTTTTTATTCAGAACCAGATAACAACATAATGTAAAAGTTTTCTCAAAAATCAAAAGAAGTATCTGCTTTTAGCAAAAACAACAAAAAAGAAGTACATAATTCCAAATTCTTAAACTAAACGTAACACCTAAATTTTATTACTGTATATTTTCAGTCTATTCATTTTCGTTATACAATTTAAACAAAAACACGAGTTTTCCTCCTTTTTCTATGCTTTTTGTATTATAATTTTTAGACTTATACATTAAAATAATTAACAATTTCAAAGAATCAAAATGTTCAAATTTTATATTCAAATTTAAAAAATCAAATAAATCATGATTTTTTTAAAAAAATCAATGGTTTTTGATTTTTTTAATAAAAATCAAATTTTGCCCCACCCTGCTTGAAATACTGATTTGTATTGAGATTGGATTGCAATAACGAACTAGTATGACATAAAAGTTTGTAAATACAATTCCCGATGAAATGTACCTCAACAATGTCAAATATCCTGTGGGAATCGATTTAGCTAACCTGTTTCAAGATTATTTTAGCTCTGTTTATTCTGATAAGACCTGTCCTAGCTATGGTTATATATCTTCTACTCCTTTGAATGCTTCTGAGTATTGTGTGTCGTATCTCTGAAATATATGAACATCTTTGTGGTTTGAATGTATATAAAGGTGCTGGGCCAGATGGCATCCCTCCTTCTATTTTAAAATATTGTAGTTTTGTATTGTCTCGCCCCTTGCATATCATTTTTAACTACTCCCTTAAACTTGGTATCTTTCCAGATTTCTGGAAATCTAGTTTCGTCGTTCCTATTAACAAAACAGGTGAAAAATCAAACATATCCAATTATAGGCCGATATGTATTCAGAGCGTAATTCCTAAATTATTAGATAATATTGTTACTAAAATCCTTACCAAACTTTTGGATCCTTATATCATTAACCAGCAGTTTGGCTTCCGTTCAGGGAAGTCAACTGAGCTTAATCTCCTTATATATGTGGACTATCTTTCAAGTGCCTTGGACTCTGGTTATCAAGTTCACTCTTTGTACACAGACTTCTCCAAGGCATTTGATAAAGTTAATCATGGCCTTCTGATTCAAAAAATAAATAATATGGGTGTTAATGGTAGTCTCCTAAACTGGGTTCAAAGTTACCTTACTGGCCGTATTCAAATAGTCCGTGTGTGTGGCTTCTTATCATCTGGCTTTGTAGTTCCTTCAGGTGTTCCCCAAGGATCACACATAGGACCACTTTTGTTTAACATTTTCGTCAACGACATCCAGAACTGTTTTATAAACTCTCATTTCTTATGTTTTGCTGATGATCTAAAATTGTATATGACTGTACGTTCATAAGAGGATTGTCAGAATCTTCAAGCAGATTTGGACAATTTATCTCGGTGGTGTACTGCTAATGGCATGGAACTGAATCCAGCAAAATGTCAGTTTATTAATTTTAGTAGAAAGCGTCACCCTATTGTTTTTATCTATAACATTAACCAAACACCTCTTATTAATATGTCAGAAGTTAAAGATCTTGGTGTTGTGATTGACTCTAATATGTCTTTTCGGCCCCATATATATGTTTCAATTAATAAGGCATTAAGGATGCTTGGTTTTATCAGAAGGATAACTTGTGACTTTCGAAACGTGCAATGTCTTAGAATACTTTACTTCTCCCTTATTAGACCTCTTATTGAATATGCATCTTCTGTTTGGAATCCCTTCTATACAAACCATATTCACAACATTGAACAAATACAATGAAAATTTCTAAGACTCATTGCCTATAAATCTGGAATTCATCCTGTTAACACCTACCACCTAAATTACCATGATTTGCATTCCCAGTTTATGTTGGAGCCTCTTCGATACAGAAGGAATTGCAAGGATCTTTTCATTCTATTCAACATAGTCAATTCTACTCTCGATTGTCCTACTCTTTTGTTGAATATTGGTTTTTCTGCACCAACTAGATATCTACTAGAAATAGTGTTACTTTTTCACAGCCACACTATCCCCAGGTCCACAAGATTGGCCAATCAATTGAATCTTGATTTCTTTACATCTTCTTCTGAGTAATTTTTAAAAATATTTTTAGTTGTTATTGTAAGTGATATGTGCTTTATCTTATGTGTTATTTAATATATCTATAAGTTTATGGTTTTTTCTATTTATATATATATATTTTTCTTTTTTTTTAATTCTATTTTTCTGTGTATCAATTATTGTACTCTATTGTATTTAATGGGTTCTAGCCCGTCAATAAATAAATAATAATAATAATAAATAACTATTATCAAAAACAAACTTGCACAGAAAAACATACATTTGTCAGGCAAAGAAAATGTCATTTTAAAGTAACATTAAACAATTTTAACAATAGTATTCTTCAACTTCTTTTATTAACGGGTAATGAAAGTTTGTAAGAGCAGCACATAACTGAAAAATTATTGAGATTTGGTAGATATAATATGGAGGCACTTGATGTAAAATCTTGAAACATTTGATTCTTCGTATTGCTCTTTCGACATGTATTCTTGCTTTTGCTATTCTTTGTGTTTCGTATACTTGGGATTCAGTGAACTGTGGTGTACTAAGGAATGGAGGTATATTCAAAGATACACCAGCAGGTAATAAATCTTTAATCAAAAATCCCTTATCTGCTAAAATTAAGTCACCACGAACCATTTGCTTTAAAATTTCACAATGTTCTACAATTTTTTTATCTGATGTAGAACCTGGATAGGCCTTACTTACAAAAGTAACAACTCCATTAGGAGCCACACCAACTAAAATTTTCCATGTATTCCTATGTTTATATGTGCTGTAGGTTAATCTTTGACTTTCCATATTTGCTGGGATTGATGAATATATTTCAGTACAATCTAATATTATCCTGCAATTTGGAAAACAGGTAAATGCAGCTGGGAGGCAATCTTGATTTTTTTTCCTAGATGGTATTGACTTCATCAGTTGATTGAAGAGGATTTCATGCAACGCAGATATCCATGTCATTGCTATATTAGTGACAGTAGCTGTGCTGCATCCAAATTGTAGCACCAAATCCTCATGTGGAGGATTTAATCTTAACTTCATCAAAGTTAAAAGCAGCTGATCAATTTTGGGCAGCATCTTAACTTTCCAGTCTGCATAATATTTTAAATCGATGTTGTCCATAGTTTCAAACACTGTCATAAATAAGGCATTTGTTGGAATTCCAGTGTATAGAAGTACATGAGAATCATTATCCTTAATATGTTCATAACTGAAATGTGTACTTAGGTTTTTCAACTTCTCTGTAACTTCCTCAAGTTCTTGCTTTAAAAAGTAATTTTCAACCTCCAAGGACATTCCAGACATTGCATTTGAATTTTTTGGAACTAATGGCATATCTTCTCTAATTGTTTCACCACTTTCACATCTTGAAGTACTTGGGGCATGAAGACTAATGTCACTCGTTGAAGGGCCTGCTACTTGAGTGTCTGATGGAAGATTAGAGTCAACCATTTTTGATGTCACATTTCGCTTTCTGCACAAAAAAGAAAACTAATTCAGTGTCAACAATAATTTTTGGTAAAAAGGGTCTGTTGAGAAATGGATTGATTGTACATTAATTATTATTTTCCAAATAAAATGCTATTATTCAAATTTACATACCGTTTCTTCAACTTCCTCTTAGCGTTGAACTCAAATATTTTTGGTCCATTTTTTCTGTCCATGTTAACAAAATGACAGCTACAGACTAATGAATGTTTTGATGGTTCCCTGTTCTGTCTCCTAAAAATTCATTTTATGATTAAGTATATACCTACCTATATAGAAATGGTCAGCAAAATTACAAACTCCGGATTTTCTGAAAGATACCAGGGCCAATAATCTGTATCCAGTGAAAAGTACAGAATATATGAGAACAGCCACTCGTCCTTTCGTATCTTGCTCGTCCGAACCATAGCCCAACCATACTTATTATTAAGAGATAATATTCAAGTACCTTATTAAAGATATCCATCTGCTTTTTTGTATTTGAAGGAAAAACAAAATATTTGCAAGTCTTTTTTTCACTGTAATGGTCACAACCAGGTACAAAACACATTACCATTTTGAAGCTGTAAATCTGGAAAAAGAAAATATGGATTCAACAAACACAACCTCAACTAAGTTTACACTGTTTTAGAAACGCTTTGCAAACATTACCTTGCAGATTTTCTTGTAAAAAAGTCTTATTTATAACTATATTAACAGCAAACGGCAAATTAAAAATCTGTTATGACGTTTTACACCATAGAGAAATAATATACAGTGTGGAAACCACTTATGGAATAAAATTCTTTATGTCATTATTTTAGAAAATTATAAAAAATGCCGAGACACGTCAACTTTTGAATTGAGTTGTGCGTTATGTAAACACAAATTTAAATGTACAGGGAGATTCACGCAAGTATGCCATAGTCGGTGTTGTTTTTTTTAATGAAACACCCTGTATATTTGCATATTTTTGAAATCCTCTTAATGAACCGATTCCAACAAACTGAATAATGTATGGTCAATTATGAATTATACAGGGTGAAATTTTAAAATTAATAATTTATTACAATTGAAATATTGGTACTTTTTTAAATTAGCTAAATATGGATTTATCAAAAATCTTAACTAACTAATTATTAGACGTATTTTTATATTAAACAAAACCTGCTACGCCCATGAATTTTATCATAAATACCTAAAAATTGCCTAAAAACGCCAATAATTAGACAAAATCGGTAAATAATGTGGATTGTTTTCTATTCTGTCAGTTGTTGATGTGTTGACAGTTTATACTGAAAAATTAAAATCTTTGTCAAACACTCTTTCCTTGTCGACATAACAATGAAATATTTAACTGAGACTCACCGAATTGAGATTTTAATGATGATCGGGTACGGGGATAACTGCAGAAGTCAAGTTGAAGTGGCAAACTTATTTAATCACAGGTATCCCGAATTGCCTAATATTTCACAAAGTACTGTGCACAATTCAGAGAACTTGGACATGCAAACCATTGAAAAGAAAACCACACTTCGTTGAAGATGATGTGAATGTGGATATTTTGTTAAGTGTCGAAGAGAATCCAACTTCAAGTACACGTGAAATTGCCCGTGAAAATAATGTTAGTCATACAACTGTTCTAAGATGTCTTCATAAAGAAAAACTTCATCCCTACAAATTAACTTTTGTGCAGGAGTTAACAGAAGACGATCCAGATCGTAGAATGGATTTCTGCGAAAGATTGATGAATAAGCTGAACAGAAATGAGATAGCTCTTGGTACCATTCTTTTTTATGACGAATCAACATTCACATTGAATGGAGAGGTAAACCGACAGAACTGTAGATATTGGTCAGCAGAGAATCCTAATTGGATGCGTGAGACACATACTCAGTACCCTCAAAAGGTGAACGTTTGGGCCGGTATCATGGGCGACCATATTATTGGTCCTATATTTATAGATGGAAATTTGACAGCTGAAAAATATTTAAATATGCTTAGAAATGAAGTTATTCCTGCGTTGGCAAACTTATATCCCAACGCAATAGATCCTAGCTTACCGAATGAAAATGTTTGGTTCCAGCAAGACGGGGCAACACCCCATATTATGCTTTAATGGTAAGAACTTATTTAGATGAAATCTTCCCCAATATTTATGGGATTGGACGAAGAGGTACTATTGAGTGGCCAGCTAGATCGCCAGACCTTACGCCGTTAGATTTTTTTCTGTGGGGTTATCTCAAGAACAAAGTATATGCAACACAACCAACTAGCATCGTAGACCTCAAAGACAGGATAACTACAGAAATACGGAATATTTCACCTCAAACTTTAAACAAAGTTATAAGGAGTTCTATAGGAGACTGTGCTATTGCCAACAACTAGGTGGAGAACATTTTGAGCATTTATTTTAATGTATTAAAATCAAATACATCAGGTATTTTATGTATGTGTTTAATAACTGTAAAAATAAAAATTCCACCCTGTATTATTCATAATTGACCATACATTATTGAGTTTGTTGGAATCGGTTCATTAAGAGGATTTCAAAAATATGCAAATATACAGGGTGTTTCATTAAAAAAAACAACACCGACTATGGCATACTTGAGTGAATCACCCTGTACATTTAAATTTATGTTTACATAACGCACAACTCAATTCAAAAGTTGGCATTTTTTATAAGTTTCTAAAATAATGACAAAGAATTTTATTCCATAAGTGGTTTCCACACTGTATATTTTTTGTCTATGTTTTACACGCGTTATAGATTTGTTTGGAAAGGTTGATGGGAGGAGCCTTCTGCTGTGACGTCAGAGCTTAGGCAGTCCCCCACGATGTATGGAGGGTAGAAGGAAGGAGCACCAACTGAATGTATTAAAAAGTGTCTATCTAAAGGAAGCAAATTAAGGTGGCGCCATAGTAGCAAGTGGAAAGATTTTAAAAACTGCACCATGAATTATTAGAGTAATTGTCGACGTAAATAGTTCAGATTTCTCAACTACACAAGTCACTAAAAATACTAAATTTTTCAACCCAGCACACTTCACTCGGTTTATAACCCTAAATTCACATCATTTCCATTTGCTACACGAGCGCCATTTCGGTGAATCTTCGAATTATAATTTGCTGATTACAGGTGGACACTTTTTCAACTTGTCCCCCATACAAGATGGTGCTCCTTCCTTCTACCCTCCATACCACGATCATAGCTTAATAAGTCCACGTGACGTCACGCTCGGATGAATCTGAAGTTGAAACAAGCGTTCTATGCTACTTCTCTATGTTCTAAGCACAACCCGTGGTTCTTATAGTTAATTTGATCGTGTTTGAGTTAATTTAATTTTGAGTTGGTGCTTTCTTCGACACTGTTTTAATTGCTTAGGTTTTTTAAAAGCTATATCTGACTGTTTGTAATAGAAAGGATCATTAAAACACTACAAAACAACAAAAATACAAAGCTAACCAAATAATTGTTTATTGTTTTACATGCGGGCGTGCGGGCGATTGTCAACTGTCAGTTGCATAGGTAACAAAATAAAGAGTCAGTTGGTGGACATGCCCTTTGAGTACTGATAATCTTTTGTTGATGTGAGGCCTCTTTCATTGTAAGCTATACAGTTACTGTTTTTTGGTCTTGTCTAAATGAGGTTTACAGCTACAACGACATAGTTCGGCTACCAGACCAACTGAGGGCTTGAAAACATGATATTTGTTCCAACTGGCATTTATGAACCGTGCTGGGTGCCGATTCTCCGGCTTCGTAGAAGCGATCAAAATATCGGCGATTCTCCCTCCCTGATTTTCTGGGGTAGCTCCCTGGACCTATTCTTGAAGGATACGTTTCAGCCTCACTCGAGACTCCCCGTAGAATAAATTTTGACGATGTTGCCAGTATTATTTGGAGCAATGGCCACATAAAAATGGGTCCAAAGCAAGAAAGGAAGAATAATAATGTCTACAACCACTAATAATAGTTGCGCAGTGCGTCTTTGTTTTGTTTTGGTTATATGTTGGTTTTGGATTTATAATAAAATTTGTTGTCGATATTTCAATTTGCAATATAAAACTCAGAAAAGTAAATTGTAAATTATATAGTGTTATTTCTTGAATTATTGTTCTTATAATTATTTTTGAATACTCGTCCTTTATCCTAAATTATTTGTTTTACTCATTTAGCATGGAGAAACAAAAATTTGCCCCATTTAATGTTGAATAAGTAAATATTCGTCTATATCGTAAATTTTATAGGCTTTTAATTCAATCTCTTATTGAATTTATAACCAAGTAACTTTAAAACTGAAAAAAAAAATCTTCCAAACAAACCGAAATGACCAAAACAAATAAAATTTGCAGAGAAGACAGAAAACAGCTGACTGTTCTCTTAACTTTCCTTGGTTCTACTGCTTCAAACAAAGCTAGAGAACATAGTTCTCTTAAAAATCCAGGGAGGGAGCTGATCCTTTTTGTCGAGAATAAGACACCATCAAGTTTTAATAGAACCATGCCCATTTTTCTCTCGGGGAGCGCTGTTCCCTGGCCCGAGAATTCGCCCCCAGGGGGCCGCATTCTTGACTGAGGGAGTGAAGCTTCCCGAGAGAACGGATATTTTGTCTTTGTCACTGCAGTGACAGAGTAACTAAGCAAAATAAAGACAAAATATTTGTTCTCTCGTGAACCTCCACTCCCTCAGTCAAGAATAGGGCTTTGAAGCAGTAGAACCAAGGAAAGTTAAGAGAACAGTCAGCTGGTCTCTGGTCTTCTCTGCAAATTTTATTTGTTTTGGTCATTTTGGTTTGTTTAGAAGATTTCGTTTTTTTTTCAGTTTTAAAGTTACTTGGTTATAAATTCAATGAGAGATTGAATTAAAAGCCTATAAAATTTACGATATAGACGAATTATTTACTTGTTCAACATTAATTGGGGCAAGTTTTTGTTTCTTCATGCTAAATGAGTAAAGAAAGATCATTTTCTAAAACAAATTATTTAGGATAAAGGACAAGTATTCAAAAATAATTATAAGAATAATGATAATAATTCAAGAATAACACTATATAATTTACTTTTCTGAGTTTTATATTGCAAATTGAAATATCGACAACGAATTATTATAAATCCAAAACCAAAATATAACCGAAACAAAACAAAGAGAGCACTGCGCAACTATTATTAATGGTTGTAGACATTATTATTCTTCTTATCTTGTATTGGACCCATTTTTATATGGCCATTGCTCCAAATAATACTGGCAACATCGGCAAAATTTATTCTACGGGGAGTCTCGATTGAGGCTGAATCGTCCTTCAAGAATAGGTCCAGGGAGCTACCCCAGAAAATCAGGGAGGGAGAATCGCCGATATTTTGATCGCTTCTACGAAGCCGGAGAATCGGCACCCAGGAATCATTTCGAGTACTGTATAGTGCGCTAACTCGAATTTGGGATGGACACATCAACTTTATCACCCCTTCCAGACGGAAGTTTTTGTACCGTCCCAAGAACGATAAATTGGAACGCGAAAGAAATATAGCACTTCTCCCCTGGACCATAAAAATTCCCAAATGCAATACAAATCTTCAACAGTACTCTAAATCCAATACTCCGTTACACCTGATTCTAACGCCAGTTGGAACGAAGCTAAGGTTTGAGATTTATTGAGTAAAGCCTGTTCATAGTTATAAGAAAGTAAATTAAGCGGATTATTGAAGGGTAGCTATTAACTAACAATGACATGAAATTTATTACCCGATTTTCGTAGTTTTAGAGCAGGTAGGCTATGGTCCGTACCCATTCAAAATCTTTATCCCTATACTTTATCAAGGGGTACTTCCTAATAGGATTCAGCAGTTGTCTCTGGATTCAGTCAGTCACTTTCTTATATCTATGAACTTACCTAATCTTATTTTTAGTTACGTATGACATAAATAAAAAAGAAGAACATGAAATAATTTGACATTGACAACCTCTCAGTCATTAAAAAAAGTTGTTGATTATTAAAGGAAATAACATTTTTGATCTAAAGTATGGTTTAAAAATGTGCAAATAAGTACTTTTACTAAAAAGTCTATACAGATAGGAAGTATACTATAATTACAATTAGTGAACTACTATTAACACATTTTTAGGTAAACAATATGATGGAAGAAAATATATCTGAGGGACCCCTTGATGGTGGAAACATAAAACAAGAAGAGGTATCGCAAATCCCCACAAATATTCCTCTATTTATTAAGAAACTATGGAAAATGTTAAATGATGTAGAAGCAGAAAATATCATCAGCTGGATTGCTGAAGGCGACAGTTTCATCATACAGGATCACCTTCAATTTATAAAAAAATTATTACCGCGGTATTTTAAACATAATAACATGGCTAGTTTTGTTAGACAATTAAATTTTTATAATTTTCATAAAGTGCCCAATATCAATCATGATATAGTGTTTTCACATGATTGTTTCATAAAAGATATGCCTGAACTGCTACCCTTTATAAGGAGAAAAAATCCTACAATAAAATCTAAAACAAAGCCTATTTGCAATGAACAAGAAGTACAAAAGCTTCTCAAAAATGTAAAAAATCTGAAAGATAAACATGGATTAGTAGATAAAGAACTGGCTATGTTGAAACGGGAAAATGCTGCACTTTGGACTGAACTCAATTCATTAAGAGTTAAATATACCAAACAGTCCACTATTATTAATATGCTAATACACTTTTTGATAACTTACATTCATTCTCATCAGAGTGCTTTTTCCAAACAAAATATTGGAGTTTCTACTGATAAACATAGTAGTAACAACATTAAATCACGACCTACGATATTAGAAATTGGTTATCAAAATCCTAAAAAAAATGCACCAAAAAAATATTCAATTTCACAACCAGGAACTAGTGATTCTGTAACATATTCACTAAAGCTACCTGAAAATTGTGCACCTTCGATTAAGAGATCAAGAACCACTGGTAAAGATATAAATCAAATCCTTTCAGTAGAAGATGAAGTAGGAATATCAAGTATTAATAGGGTAAAAAAGACACAGGAGTCGGGAATTACATATTCAATAAAATTGCCTGGGCAAAATGACCAACTTAGTCAATCAGATATTCAAAGGTATTTATATGTTTCTTTAATTTCTTTTTTCTTCTCTTCTATCTTAGTTTTTGTCTACTTTCATAGTAACTTTGATTTTTAAGCTCAACCAACCATATAACATATAACAAGCCATATAATTAACTAACTGTACATATCTGATTTAATCTTGGGATTTGATTATTGCAAGTACATGTAAGTTTTCTGGTCTGAGTGTACAGATTTAGCAAATTCACATACAGTAGCTTACATATAAATTTCACATCATTGTTTGCTGATAAAAACACTTAATGATGTGTTCTAGAGTTCTAAGCTGCAGTTTGTTCATAATATGCAAATTCAGGTGAATTTTTATCTTACGCACTACACCACATTTCAGTAGCCCACTTTAAATTTATTCCAGGTCAAATTTTTGTTCAAATATTCTAGGCCCTCTGAATTTGTAGACAACGTTATAAGCAAACAACTAAAGCAAAGCTCACACACTTCTAAACATGACATACAGAGTGAGCTTTTAGTATGAAATGCTTCAATTATCTCAAACGACTTGCATGGTTTTTTAAAAGTTTGGTTTCTCAGGTTTTGTAATACCGACAATTTCATGGTAGTATTTACATTGTTGTTCAATGATCACCAACAATAGTTCATCAAAACCGAGATCGAAACATCAAAGCTGTTATTGTTGCAATGTATTATTTTAACTTGGGCAGATATAATGTAAATATAGTAAAGATGTAAAGATATTCAATAGCTTTTTAGGATTTCAAAAATACATTTGATGTAACAAACTATATTTCCAGAAAATCGGAAAATCTGACAACATTGTAAATATTACCATAAAATCGACCATATTCAAAACCCTCACAAACCAAAATTTATAAAAATCATTCAAGCTGTTTTTGAGCGAATTGAAGCGTTCCATACTAAAAACTCACTCTGTTTAAGCACTCCATCTCCTGTCTTGAACAGGTTAACATTATGCTCCTAATGTACAATAATTATTAAAAAAATGTTGGAGAATTATTTTATTGTGTTTAAGGTCTCTTCTTGATATTTTAAAAGAAAATGAACAGTTATGTGAAGAAGACAACAATGATGTTATCACAGAGCTAAACACTGAATATGAAAATTTAGATGATGAAGAAGAAATGCAGAATTTTTTAGATGATACAGTGGAAGAAATAGATACTGAAAGTTCACCAGGTTACACGGTTAGTTATCCCACTGAAAACACAGATGAAACATGCTCTGAAAGTCATACAGCAGAACCAATAATAGAAAGCCCACAAGAAAATATTGATTTAAATAATCAAGGATTTAAATATGACAATCCTAAAATTATTTCAAAGAAGGTACCAATAAAATTGGGCTCTGAAATTACTAATTACACTATTACACCTCCCAACTTACAGAATTTTGATCAGAATTTTAATGAAAATAAAAACCAAGTTAGTGTTGTCGATCACTTAGTTTTACCAAATACAAATGTAACCTCACAAAAAATCAAAAATGTTCCTAAATTTATAAAAATTCCAATTGTCAATATTAAAGCAGCTAATAATATAAGATTACCAGGCACATATAAAAAGATACTGAAAGTTCCTGCTAACAAAACTTCTAAACCAAAACTAAAATTGACACCATCACCACAATCAAATAATATAACAAATCCCGAAGGGACACTTTTGGAAATACTCAAGGAAAATGAAAAACTTACAAATGATGGATTAAATCAACAATCATCAAATATTATGAATATCCCAGAAACGAATTTTGAACATTTAATTAATGATGTACAAATGGACGAAGCTTTTGATAATTTGTTTCAAGATGGTAAGTTTATTGTAATATTTCATTCTATCCTTCTATTATGTTTATTACAAATACTCTTTAACGCTTCTTGCTTAGTGAATTTTAATCATTCCATAGATTTAAATTTATGAATCCAGTTCCAAAACCATTTTTTTTACCCTAGGTAAGTACTATAGCCATGTTTTCACATCAAGAGCAGTATGGTGCCAAAGGACGATGCCCGTGTTTTCTCTTTAGGATATAAACGAAATTTTGAATAAAGTACGTCCTAGAGAGCCGACGCGCGCGAAACGGCTGTCGTCTCTAAAGGGTTAAATATATCACAAGCTGGCTAAAAAACTATCTCATTTGTTGGACATTTTGTAACTGTTGGGTTGGCGATATTTGACACTGACACTGTTTACCCCAACACTTTACACTATCTTACGCTCGTTACGATAACCAAGTTATCTTCTTCAGAGACTGAAGGTAAACTAACACTATGGTGCTTCGTCATCCATATATACTAAATTTTATCGCCCCAAACTGGTTAATCCGCGGAAACAAACCATCCTGGCGCGAAAATATTTTACAATTACTTATTTCCTAATAATCTATACAACTATAAGGTATAGGTCCTTTGTCTTTATTTAAACTATCACACTTAACTATTTCGATACTTTTAAATGCATCCAACATTCTATTGTTACACAACATTTAAAAAACATTTTTAATAAAGTGGGATGAAATTTACAAATCAAACAATACTTTAAAACAGCTGTTAGGTAATCCTAAGGATGAAATAATGGATTTGGAAAAGAGTGGTATTTATGAAATTAGTTATAATGATTGTGATATGAAATATGTTAGGCAGAAAAACAGCTGTATGCATAGTAGATCGCCACCGACTCGCTATACTTTCGCTGCTCGCTATGCAAGATTTGTAGTGCATAGACAATCACCAGAATAATGACGATTGCGCAGTGGCTTATATTTTGACGCAGCGGTGGGCGTTCGGATTGAGATGGTCAGGACCATCTGGACCATCTCTGGCAACTTTTTAATCATATTTCACCGAACAGTGCAATGAGTATTGATAAAATTATGGTGAATGTGTTCATACAAAACTTAGAAGAGTTAAAGAAGTATTCAAGTAAATATTACACAAGTTAGCTGTTGAAATATTAAAAACTATTTAATAACTTTATTTCTTATAAAAATTTATTGTGAACAAAAACCAGCTTAGTGATAAGGAACTTAGTTTATGATTATATTGGTAGTGTCTATTCAGTCTACTGATCCAAGAAGAAAGGTTTTATTAGAAATTCTTAACAGGGAATATAGAACATTCTAATCACATTTGTGTTGTTTGTCTTCAAATATTAATTATTTAAGAGAAGAATTATCAAAACTAAAACAAAACGTTAAGGAAAAGGACCAAGGATTGGAGGAAATCGAACAGGCAAATGAAGAAAGAATTGAGGAGCTACAGACAATAGTAAATGAATTACATAATGACAATTTAGTTAAAGATAAATATATTACAACACTAATAAAAAATAAACGGGACTTTGAAGATGAAGTTTGTGAAATTGAAAGTAGGGATGCACAAAAGTTGAAAGAGCAGAAGGAAACAATTTTAAAACCAAACAATAATATCACAGAATTTAAAGAGAAGATAACATTGTATGAGAATGAGCTAGTATCAACTTTAGAAACTAGAATAAAAGAACTAGATCACATTAGTCGTCAAATGGTTGAGTCTATAAGAATACTAGAACAGGAAAATAATAGACATTATAATGAATTGAGCATCCTAGAAAATGAAATTAAGGTTTTAGATAATCCCCTTTTAGTAAATAATAAGCATGCAGCTAAATTAGAATTCTCTAATCATAGAAGAGGGAAAGTGTCTGATAAAAAAACATACAGCAAAATCTGATAAAAAAACATCCAGCAAAATGAATATTATAAAAGGAACGCAATTGACGACTCCAATAGTAGTAGAAATTGTGAAGTCTAATGATGACTGGATAGATGAGGTTTTTACTTGATGAAGATCCATACTAAACGATGAAATAAAAAAATTAATTTGTTTAAATCTTCATTGTATTAGAACTAACGTTCAATTTAAACTTGTGACACTTTTCGCTAACACAGTAGCTTTATCAAACTCGTTTGATAGATTTGATAGTTTGATAGACATCCGTTCGGCCCAGGGTTGTGATGTTTAAAACAAGCTTTAAAACATGTTCAAAACACCCAAAAAAAACATGTTTTAAACAAGGCTGTTTAAAACATGTTTTTTAACATGTCTTAAACATTTGTTAATCTTGAATTTATTTTTTTATTACTTTAAAAAAACTTTTCAATACAACTCAGCTTATTTGAAACTGTAACTGACACCTACCTGATATAAGTATAAGTGCTTAACAAAAATAAAAATATTCTTTCAAAAATAATATAAAAATGACATATAATAATATAGATATATTATGCAACATACGAACAAGAAAACTACTCAAAATCAAAACATACTTCATCAATATCAATCGATGTCTGGAGTCTGGGTATTAAAATGTTTTGAGGTATCTGCCTTTGGACTTTCTTTTATGTTTAAAACTGTTTTAAACATGTTTTTTTTGTAAGGTGTTTTAAACTGTTTTAAACAAAAAAACAGCATTTTTTTAAACGTGTAATTTATCGTCCCTGGTTCGGCCTCACCTTGCCTCGTTCCCGTTCGTGCTCAGATGAATACGCGCCTTTAGCCGCTCGACGATGCGCCAGAGCGGACAAAGGAAAGAGATCGATTGTGCAAGGCAAAACATGCACTGTTCTTTCACCAGCAAGTTGCCAGAACGTTCGACGAAATAAATCTCCGATATATCGCCAGGTATGCATACGGCTGGCTGTAAGAGGTCTGTAAAAGTTCGTTTTAAAGAGCATGTAGCTCATTTAAAATATGGACGTACAGAGAAATCGAGTGTTGCTGAATATGTTTTAGATTGTAATCATTCAATAAATTTAGATAGTGTAAAATTGTTAAGAAATGTATGCAACAAGAGAGTGTTGGATGCAGTTGAATGTATAGAAGTAGTTAAGTGTGCTAAATAGCACCGTACATAGACAAGAATAGTAAGTTCACTCGTCGTCGGTACTTTCGTGTAGCGCTGATACAGACATGCCGAAAAACGATAGTGAAAACATACGTGTGTAGTATATACAGGGGTCGCGCGAATTACTACCTTCATAGATTGTTGATTTATCGATGGAGTGTTTGGTACGTGGGATGATAAAAATGTACGTTGTTAAAAAACTCTCTCAAAAAACGATATTGTTTTGCTATGGACGGTACGTTCTAGTATTTAATTGGGAACATAAAATTATAAGGAATAAACTAGAATCGTTGATTAGAATAGTTTTTACTACATTATATTTTTTATTTTATTGTAAGTTGCCACCCAAATATAAATTTCATTTTATTAGTTAAATTTTTTCCTTCACTGTTAACCTCACGGAAATATTTCAGTAAAATTTCAAATTCTTCCATTATCTGGAACTGTTTTTGGGTACCCATGAATGCATGAAAATTATTCAAATGGCACGAATTTACAAAAACATCATTCGTGGTTTTAATGAATTTAGCAGTTACATTGACATCTAAAGGCAAAAATTTAAAATCAATGTATGTATTAAGAGCAACTGCAACACAATGACTAAAAATCTAAGAAATATATTTTACTTTCATTTTCTGAAAATTATTTGGAAACATATCAGTTAATTTTGGACAGACTCTAAATTCCTTTTTTTTCATAATTATAAAATGTATCCAAATACATTTTATTGGTAACTCAAACCCGTAAGAAAAAAAATTGTTCCTAGTAGATTCAAGTAAGTGGGGCACATCAAAAAAGTAAACAAGATTGCTATTATCTATGTAAAAAAAACATTGTGCTCAATTTAAGGCAGCTTTTAACTAATTTTTGGAAGTTACAACCCTAATCAGACACTACATCTAGCACATTTAGACCGATATCACGTAACTTTCTAACTGTTTCAAACAGAATGTCTTTTATTTCATTTGAAGGCGCTGTTGATTTATAAAAGAAGGAGGCAAACGGTTGTTTCCAGCTGCTTAATGCACCCCGTGCCATAACAACTAATGCACTAGTTGCTGGTTCGGATTCGTTTTCTGATGAAAGTGATTCTTGGAAGCCTACTATTTTATCCTTTGATAAATCATAAGATAAGTTCTGTTTATCATCATACTTTAATATTACACTACAACTAATTAAGATTACTAAATCTATTATAAGTATCTATCATTATAGTATAACTGAATAGCATATCTTTAAAATGATCTAATACTTAATTAGAATGAATCAGAATATGAATTGAATATGAATTTCATCTGCATATGTTATTTATATTGTAGTTCAAGTTCAGGCTGATATTTACTTAATGTTATATGTTTATTTACGTGATGAACTTGACTCTCGATATCTATCGGCCTCGTTGGTTTTATTTATGCATTCCTTAACGTTCAATGATTTATTGAAAATAGTTTTAAGGGAATTTATTTCTCATTTTATTTTATGCCAAAAGGCATCACAACTTAATAGTAGAGACCTAAGATCAATAAGACGAAAAATAAATTCGTTAGAGCCTGGGTTTACTGCCTAACGAAGGGTAAAACGGTTAAGCGTGCTTTTGGGAGGTAACTGGTACAAAGTAGAAAATTTGTTGTATGCTTTAGGTCCTAAAAAGTAATCGCTTGAAGCAAACTTCTTAAAATCGTCTGTGCACCTACAACCTTTAGGTGATTTATTTAATAAACTACACTGCTTTTTATAACAAAATTACGAATATCCTTCGCTAAACAACTTTACCTAGTTTCATCCTTGGGAACTCTGAAGAAAGATATTTGTGCTCCAACTCTACTCCAACAACCGTCCACACAACACATTCGTGGCATTTTCTTTTTAATAAATATCCCGTAAAAATAATTAAATAATTCACTGCAAAGAGAGTCCAGCCTGTATACTAATAACTCTGCTCATACCTTGAAACTACAAAAGACACACGGTATCTGTCTATCTCTCGATTGGGAGCTTCAAGATCCTCGGAGACCGAGTAAGATAGACATAGCGCTGGGAGGAGCTTAGGTGAACCTACTATTCTTGTCTATGTACGGTGTAAATAGATTAAATAGAGTTGTATAGTTTATTAGGAAGAAAGTAATTGTAAAATTTTTTCGCGCCAGGATGTTTTGTTCCCGCGGATTAACCAGTTTGGCGCGATAAAATTATATGGATAACGAAAAACCATAGTGTTAGTTTACCTTCAGTCTCTGAAGAAAATGACTTGGTTATCGAAACGCGCGCAAGATAGTGTAAAGTGTTAGTGTTGGTGTAGTGGTAGTGTAAACAGTGTTCGGTATCTCATTTGTGTGAACATGTTGGCCCTTTCCGAAAACTCGCTTCAGTAAGCTCCAGTAAAAGATATGACAAAAGCACGTTGTTTCGAGATGGCAAATGGTTAAGAGACTGTCATTGTCATAATTTCACTCACATTTCTTAGGTTAACGCACTCCCTCTTTCTTTTCATTTCTTTCTGTTTATTTCCACTTAATCCTTAAAATGTATGATTTAGTCAATAAAAGGGAATTTAATTTTGATGTTCCTAATTTTAATTTGAATGAAACGAAATTTGTCTCAAAAATCGAAAGTGAGAAGCGACATATAACAGTCTCTTATCCATTTGTCATCAAAAAACAACGCGCTGTTGTCATATCTTTTACTGGAGCGAATTTTCGAAAATGCCCAATAATAATTTTTTTTTTGTTGCTGCAGGTACAGGAACTAATGAAACAGGATCTCAAAAACAGACTCAAAATGACCCTGTCAGAAACATACAACCACAGTTACAGAAACCTGTACCTAGTACAGTAAAGAATGCACAAAAAGACATAAATAACACCTTCAATATTCTGGAGAATCCAAAAGAAAATTTAAGCTCGTATGTAAATAATACACAAGAAGAAATTGACATGTTACAATACATTTTAAATGATTTGACATCAAAGGATTTTTCTGATATTCTTGATAATGATTCAAGTCAAATCCCAATAAATATAGATGATATACCTGTAGTAGATGAAGATATAGATAAAAATGAATGTACTATAGAAGCGGAACCGGTTAAAGGCTTTGATGAATCTGTTGATAAGTATTTTAAAAAGCATTTTTTAGATTTTTAAATTTGAAGTTTATACTTATAAAAGTGTATTACAAAAAGTCGTACTAATTATACCGTTTTAGTTTTGGTTGGAAAACGGGTAATCACGTTTCTTTTGAAGTTCTTTTATTTAATAAAGATTACTTTGTAGTTATTTTTTGTTTTATTTCCACACCATTCAAAACCCAAAAAAATATTTAACATTTCCCACAACCCGCACAAAGAATGCAGCAATCTATGTTGAAACATTTTGGTTTTGGAACAAACTTGAAAGTGAATCTATAATTAAACATTTTACCAACGTGATTGGTACCACAGAAAATCTACAGGTTTAAGACTTTGACATTAGCAAGCCTAGTAGATTACTGTGCGCATTTCAGTACAGGTGTTGTCTACTCCACCAACCCATAAGTTTTAACCTTAACAAAAATTGCTCAACACGGCTAAACAAGTTTTCACTTCAATAATACATCTCTGGTGTCTAACCACTGAAGTGCTCTATGGTAGTGCACTAATAACTGATTCCCATATTCAAGTCATACCTATACCAAATATTAGTTGACAATACAAAACTGGATTAAATCTTCGTGAATCCCATTTTATGTCGACAATCCTGTTAATGATGAATAAAACTTTCTGGCTGTTTGAGCCAAATGACTTAATTGAATTACATGTTTTACCAAAAGACGTACTAATTATTCAGTTTGAGTTTTGGTTGGAAAACGGGTAATCACGCTTCTTTTGAAGTACTTTTGTTTAATATAGATCACATGGTAGTTATTTTTTGTTTTATTTCCACACCACTCGAAACTCAAATAAAAATATTTAACATTTGCAACAACTTGTACAAAGAATGCAGCAGTCTATGTTGAAACATTTTGGTTTTGGAAAAATCTTGAAAGTCAATCTATAATTATACACTTCACCACCGATATCAAAGCCTAATCAACGTGATAAACCACAGATAATCTACAGGTTTAAGACTTTGACATTTGCAAGCTTAGTAGATTTCAGTACAGGTGTTGTCTAGGTACATCACTAGCTCAAGTTTTACCGCTAACAAAAATTGCTCATCACGGCTAAACAAGTTTTCACATCAATAATACATCTCTGGTGTCTAACCATTGAACTGCTCTATGGTAGTGCACGAATAACTGATTCCCATATATTCAAATCATACCTTCGTTTTTTATTGCCATCGTAGCTTCATCGCAGAATAACATTTTTGAGTAAAAATTGGGGATTTTTTTGTCAGTTGCCAGTTTGCAAACAGTACTCGAGCAGGGAAATCACCATCTTAACTTTTTGAAAGTGAAACGAATAGAAGTTTTCTTTATGAATAATATTCCATATGGAGAATTTAGAAACTGCAGGATACATATAGTTGCGAGTTTTCTTGTACTAAACCAACCAAATTCACCCGTTGCCCCTCCCACGCTGAACGCGTGTGATGGCAATAAAAATCGCGGGTTTTTATTAAACATTCTATCACTGTAGGTTTATACAATGTAAAGTATATTTCACAATATTTCGTTAACTCGATATCTGGTCTTAAGGATTTAATGATAAAAGTTTATAAATCCCTCATTGTACAGTAAACATTAACAGTAGTCGGTAAAATTAAGATACTAAAACTAATAGTATATTATTCAACAAGCATAAAATGATGGCTATTATTCATGGCGAGCCGCAAGTTATATGAAAATACTCGCACACCCAGTATAAAAACTAGCCGACGCTGTAAGTTAGGCAACGCCGAGCTTAATCTTATTTCTATTAGGCATTCTCGTTACTGCCGTTGTCTATGCACAATCTATTATTGTAAAATAAAGTAGTTTTTAAAAACTTAAACTTTCGATTAATTTATTTAACTGGCGCAGTCAGTTAGATTAAACGACGTTAAAATTTTTCGAAAAGTCACAGTATCGACAGCCGGTTTTCGGGAAATAAGAAACGGTGAATTTAAATTCTTCGCGTTTGTACCTACAAGTGCAACTCCGCTGATCCAGCCAAACTCCTGTGGTCCAGCGAGTAGCAGTAGAAGAATCAGAAGGTTGCGTATGTACCGAGTTTCCTTCTTGTTACATCCTTTCTCGGGTCGAGAATTTTTAGATAAGTAGAATTAAGAAACTTAGAGAATTGGTATTTAAAGAAATCATAAAAATTTTAAAATAGTCAAACTATAAATTTATCTATTTTATGATATCCGATATTGAGGATTTAATTATTGATTTTAATAATATAGTTAGATAAAACGAAAATATGGCAACCCTAGTGAAAATGGAACCATATAAAAAAATGAATATGGAACTTATATGGTTCAATGTGTGTATCTGAAACTGGAAATTATGTACAAATCCATATAAGTTCCATATATGTAAATTTACTATAATTCCATATAGGTTCACTATTATTCCATATAAGATTACTGTTATTCCATATACATTTACTATAATACCATATAGGATTTACTATAATTCCATATACATTTACTATAATTCCATATGGATTTACTACAATTCCATATGGATTTACTATAATTCCATATAGGATTTACTATAATTCCATATAGATTCACTATAATTCCATATAGTATATACTATAAATTCCATATAGATTCACTATTTTTCCATATAAAGTTACTACCTACTACTTTCCATACATAAATTAACTGTTGTTCCATATAAAACCAGATAGATAAAAGTAAGAAGTAAATTACCTACTATTGATTCCTATAAGTACATTATGCTAGAAAATTTTATTAGTTTCTCAACATATTTGAGTGCCAGATGAGATGGGATTTTTTTAGAACCATTTTATTTTATGATATACCAATGTGACCTGAAATGTATTATTGTAAATAAAAGGTTTGCCCTCACAGTTCCAATTTTTACTTGGTGGTGCTAGAAGTGTTTATAAATAATGGACGATTTTATAAAACATGAACAAGAAACATTATAAAAAATATTTAGAAGATCAAGATCAAAACTTTAGTAGACAAACCAAGTGGCGATGGCACATTTTAATCAAATAAGAGAACAGAAAACAAAGAAAAAGAAAAACGTTCACAGGAGCACGCCACCTCAAACATTTACTGTTGACACTTGACACTCCAAATTCTGTCAACTTTGGTTAGGTACAGCTGCGCGCACTACCTTGAATTTAATATGGAATTTTCTGAAATTTCCATAGGTATTGGAAACTAAACCATATCAGACCAGATACGAATTCAGTATGAAATTCTCGTCCATATACAACCATTGAAATCCATATAAAAACACAATTTTGTTTCTGATATGCTTCTATATGGATTTATATGGAAATTGTGCCATATACAATCCATAAAGATCCAGATAGCTTTTTAATAAATCATTTTAGTTATTCCATATAGGATCCATATACAAAAATTGAATCCATATGGAACCATACCTATTAAACCATATTTGTTTTCTTATATGGATCAATATGGTTTCTATGGTGCATTTTCACTAGGGAAACGAAATGAACGTTTAGGTATATGTTAAAATTATATGTCGATATGATTCCGAATTATGACGGAAAGTCCACAACATTAATTACTTAAGTTTTTATCACAATGTGATTTTTTAGTAGATTCATACTCTATAGTATAAGATCCGATTTTACAAAACTATTTAATAAAGCTCATTCAATCAAAATTAGAAGATAAAGTATATTAATTAGTACGGTCTAGAATCGAATTAAATACTTGGCAATTAATTAAAAATGCACTGAATCAATGCTTTGGTGATAAAAGAAGTTTAGAGTGTTTAGAACAAGATCTTTTGATTGCTCGTCCTCAAAGTAACGAAACCGCGATACAATTTGCAGAAAGATTACAAGTATAAAATGGTCATTTAATTCATAAAATCAATAGTTTTAGTGACGGGCAAATGAATGCCCAAACCAAATAAATTCATAGACGCTAATACGGGCAAATGACTAAGAACCTTTTATTAAGAAATCTTAAAGGTCAATTACAAGTAACTATACGTTTAAAAAATCCTAATGATATTGAAACAGCCATTTCTTATTTAATAAAGGAAGAAAACTTTTTGTATTCTCAAAATTATTTAAGAAATTATTCGACTATGCAAAATAACAATAATAATCAAATTACATTCAATACACCATCATATACTCAACAGCTAATCGATATTTTGTAAATAGTAATCAACGCCCCAATAATTTTTCTAACAATAGGTACGCATTATAATTCACGTCAAAACTATCAACCAAATTCTCCGACCAATTTTCAAACACCGAATTTTCAATGCCAATATACACCCAATCATCAAATACCCCTCCACCCCCAAAATAATAACTTCCCAAGCCAACCGATAAATATTCAAACTAGACAATTCAACAATAACTACCCTACCAACAGACAAGTTTTTGGTCCTCCAAAAAATGTTTTTAAGCCAACCGGTAAAAACTTAATAACCCTGTCGAACCAAAATGTCAACCACATCCCGAAATACATTCAAACCTAGACAACCGTCAAGAAACTTCACTTTCGAAGAATTATACAAAATCAATCATGTCAAACCTGACACTCCGAATCTTGACGATAATTCTTCCAATATACAACAAACGACGTACCTACATAACGACCGACGAAAACACGTGTGGTTATGCTGATAACTAAAGCTCGGATTATAGGCAAAATACCTTTTTTTGCCTATTTTGCCTATTCTAGATGATTTTTAAATTGTATATTTTGTCTTTTTTCGTAAATTCCGCCTTTTTGTGCCTTTTTTAAACTTTTATGCTACCCTACTGATGATGTTATTCATATTCGGTACTTCATTTTATTACTAAACCTTTGTGTAATAAAATATTAATGGTTTGTTTGTTAATGGTCTTCTGGGAAAATTTACCTACCTATTTGCGGATTACGAAGAGGCTTAACAAATGGGAAATGTTTTGACCTTTATATCAGTTGTACAGGCGGTTACTGAATCAGAGTTTAGTTTTGTTGCGTATACCGAAAAGTAAAGAACACACATTTTAAAAAGTTTTAGACGTTTCGTGAGTTTATTTAGAAACTATCTCTAGAAGGAGATGGAGCATTTTGTAAACCGTGTGGCAAATCAGTAAGTTTCATTTTTTCTTTCTCTCAGTCACCGCATAACTACATAGTATTAAAATTCTAATTAATTATTCTTATATTTTAAAATTCTCAGATTTCAAGTACAAAATAGTATATTATATTACGTAACAAGTCCGAAAAATACTGTTTTTTTGGACGAGTAGACAGGATTCTAGGACGAGCCGTAGGCGAGTCCTGGAAGTCTGCGAGTGAAAAAACAGTTTCCGGGCATGTTGCGTAAATTTTTTTTTCGTCAACCGTGTGGTAGGTATAACAAATCAATAAAACACGTTTCTTTGTAATATCTAAATGGACTAAAAATGGCGTCGATTTGAATGTTTATGTTTTTCATGATGACACTACGCTAAAAAAACTAATTTTTAGAACAAAATTAGCAACATTCTAATAGTAATTATGCGCCAAGGTAGAAAAGTGAGTTATTATTGTCGAGGTCTTTAATGGATCCGAGACATTAATACACTTTTCTACCGTGGCTCATATAGCATTTTTTCACTACTGGTATTTTATTTTTTTTAATATTAGTTTTTAAAACTAATAAAAATCGAATATGAATTTCAAAATTTTATTAAAAATCAAATCATTCATGCTTCTGTCAAATGTAAAACACAAATGTCAGTTTATAATATTTTCATATTATGAGGGCCGTTCGGCAATGCTACTCCATTGACTCAGTACACTCCTCCCTTCTTTAAACTGTTCGGTTATTACAGAACGAGTAAAAGGAGCAGTCTTTAAATCGTTCGTTTACTGTGGAGTGGTGTGAAAAGAGTTGCTCCAATTGTACTACCTCGGCGAGATAGGGTTTTAGGAGACAATATGCGCATTTCGATTATCGGCCAAAAAATAAAATTATTATGTATTTTAGGTTACATAGTTTACAATTGCGAAGGAATATATATTTCGTATTTCATAAAAATACTGAAAAATACCCACAAAAATTATTATTAATTACACCGAATGACATTTGTTTGAGTTTGACGTTTGATAGATGTCCCTCGTTTGACAGTTTGAGAGTGCGGTAACAAATGATCCTTTTACTCTACGAGAAATCTGCTTCTGCTCCACTCCTATCATTCTACATTTCGGAGTTAATTGCCTAACGGCCCTTTTTTGTATTTGCATGAGTTAACCTCACATTCTGTCAAATGGATTGAGATTTAGTTCTAATCCAGTAGGCTCTGTATTTTTCTACCTTGGTTAATAATGAACAACTTTACTACCTCAACAAAAGTCAATAAAGTTAGGTTTAGAGGCTAGTAGTGAAAAATTGAATTTACTGTTTGGACCCTTATTTTGTGGAATCTACTCATATTACTAACATTCTAATTCTTGTTTTTATTAATATTTACATTGAAATTCGAACAATTGCTAATATTAAAGGGATTCAGTTTGTTTGAATGACAGCAACCATGTAATACTTCCCGGCCTAGTCCGGGAAATAGGTACTTTCCGGAGTAGGCCAGAAAAGTGCTACTTTCTCACAAAAAAGCGTCCGGGAAGTGGGTATACTTTCCGGACGGTTGCCGAAAAAAGTACTTTATTGATCAGCATTGTGGAACTCCACTTCACAAACGGAATATGGAAAAATTAAAAACTTCTAAGTTAGTCCAAACATCTCTGCGGGATAGTGTAAGCAGTTCAAAAAAAAGGAGGAGGACACATTTAAATTTGATTTATGTCAGATGATGATTGCATCTAATATACCTCTGTATAAAGTTAATCATCCTAGTTTTAAGTTATTTTTAAAAAAACATTTTAATAAATCCTTACGGGAGGAGAGTACGTTGAGAAAACAAACTATGGACAAATGCTATGTGCAGTGTATTTCAAAAATTAAACGAGTTAGATGGCAATTTCTTGTATATTGTCGTGGATGAAACGACAGATGTATGCGGCAGATATAAACTGTGTTCATTTGAAAAGGACCCGCCCTCAATATTTCAAAAATGGGACATATTAGAAAGAAATGCCGAAACACATCAACTTTCAACTTGAGGGGGACACTTTTTGGCGCTAATGTCATAAACGTCAGATTCACCCTCTCTCTACTGGAGATACCCCTTACATTTGTTCAAATGGCATTAGGTATCAAGTCATACCTCATTTAAAAGGTCTGATAAATCTCCATTCAATCATTTTGTTTTGCCTTTGATACCAGCCTTCCATTGTTACTTAATCGTTGTTTAAAATTGGCTCTTTCAACTTTTCGTATGCCCCCGTATTATATTATGACAGAAAGACTCTTTAAAGAATAAAAAATTTACAAATGGTAAAAAAGACAACTGTTAACAAGAAAAAACGACTATTTAATCATATGTTCAAAGTGACCACCGTTAACATTCAAGCAATAAAAGTAGATTTATACAAGATAGTTTAACAAACCTCTTCTTACCCGATGCTACACCAACCAATAAAATAGTTCTAATGCTTTAAGATGCTGCAGCATATATGTTAAAAGCTGCTGCTAATTTAAGGGTATTTTAACCCAACTTAATCCATTGCAGTTGTGTCGCCCACGGTGTAAATCGAATTGCGGAAGAAATAGGAAATCAGTTTTCGTTGGTGAATGACTTAATTAATTGTATGAAAAAAGTTTTCTTAAAGGCTCCGTTGAGGGTGCAAATGTATAAAGAAAGACTTCCCGGTGTCCCTTTGCCACCTAAACCAGTGATTACAAGGTGGGGAACGTGGCTCGAAGCAGTGTTATTTACTATGAACACATTAATGAAATAGAATTAGTAATGTCAGAATTTGGTGATGATCTTTCCGAAGCAATTCGAGAAGCAAAAAAATATTTTAAAAAATCCGAAATTAAAACAGCAACTCGCATATTATATCAATAGCAATTATAAATTAATCGTTAGCACAATTATATACCTTATTAGAAAGACAAGAGATAAATTTATATGAGTCAGTTAAATTAATAGATAATTTACACTCTAAAATTAAATCGGCACCTGGAAGTAACTGTCAATTAATTACTAAAAAACTGAAATTTGTTTTTTACAAGAATGAAGGTTTCTCCTTTTTATGTGATGTTGCTAAAGTTGTCAATGGGACATTTTCCAGAATTACAAATTGGGCCAGATTTATTATCCTCTCTTAAATATGAACGAATGGGGTGTTAAACTTAACAAAAATATGATGTTTTCTCAATGTTAATAGTTAGTGGTGGACAAAATCATAATGGGGAATCAATTATTTTTAATATTTTTATTCTCACCATGTCGATTTGAAAATTCAACTTTTGGATGATTTAAATAGTTCGCCATTTATGCTGTGACCTACATTACCTAAAAGAAAAGTTAGCTACATAAGGGTTGACATAGGACCACAATTCTGTCGTCTTCTTTTTTAAAATCGTGATGAAGTAGGTTATGCTTATGATATATTGCTTTTATAGTGAATGACTTAGGAATTGTTTAAATTTACTTCCGATTTATTTTTACGGCTACACACACATATATCATTACCTACTTACATCAAAATGATCTTCACAGCAATAATAACTAATTGTAGTCTGTATATATTTTCTTCTAGTAGCCTCAAACCACAATTTTCGTCTACTGCAGGCACAGTCACAAACTTTTTACGAGGCGTTGTAACTGTTGTGTTCGTGCAGTGTATAAAACAAGATTTATATGATTATTGTGGAGAAAAACTAACTAAATTTAACTAAAAAAATATCAACACAATGCTTTTATTTTTTTATAATATTAAAACGTCAAGCTTGTATAAACTGTAAACAAAAAACTTATATATATATTATAGACTTTGACAGTTCTTCAAACTTCAAATTCGAATGGCCCTTTTGTAACTGGCTATTAGTTCATAAAACACATAAATCAGAAAGTGGCTAGCTTCATCTTTAAGTGCGTGACGTATCTGTAGTGAAAGTGGCAAACATTTAGGAATTCTTAATTTCCAGTTTTCTCCTAAAATATTCGGTTTAAAAGCCGGGTATCGGTTTAACACCCCATTGAATATCCTAGACAATGATAAAAGTAAAATAAGAAGATAAAAATATATTGTTCTGGAATTCGGAGAGAACTAACATCTTAATAATTATTATTAGATTTGTCTATAATATCTCTGTTCTGTTATCTCTTAAGTAACAGTTTAATTCAGAGTGTAGAACAGTATCTACTGTAAAAAAGACAAATAGAAACAACATTTCTATTAGCTACGGTAAAAGTCGAGGTAAAAGTGGAGTTCAATATCTAACAATAACACCAAATATCATATTTGTTTTGTTACCTAATATACATAACCAAAGCGATACAAAACTGAAATTGAATACCCATCTATAACCAAATATAAGCAATGATTTCCCATTACGGCTGGAAGTTGTCCTTCTCGAATGGAAGTTGTTCCCTTTATCGGTAGAAAATATAATCAACCGGTTAAAATATTCACAACCGATGGAAAATATTCCCCGCCGGCGGAGGAAATCACAGACAAAACTAGAAAATGCGACCCCCTGAAAGCTGGATGTTCTCTACCGGCTGCACTAAGCCAGAGTTTATCTTTACTCTAGCAAAGTGCAGATATATACATTTACAAACAGGATAAAATAAATGCAAACTTAGCAATTATCAAAAAGATATGTTTAATATCAATAAAATATTAACATTTACATTTTTTTATAAAAGCCGAAAAATTGAAACAAGAATTACAACAAAGATATTTTTACATAAAATATTTTATAATTAAAATATTATCACCACTACTTTACCACCCCCTACAATACATGCACATTTTAAACCCATGCAGCTAAGAAAAAATCATGCAAAGAAAACTTGACCAAATATTAAGTAGGTAATGAAAATTCTGTAGCTCCAAACTGAAGTCACTTTTGTAACCTAAAAAATCCTTTCCTAATAAGAATTCTAAAAGAGAAAACAAAATTAATAAGAAGAATTTTAATGTAAACCCTAGGAATAAAAAAATATATAAGATAGGCCTATCAACAAGATTAAATATATGCATATATTCGAAATGAATCCATCCCTGAAAAAAATCGTGAAACACAAAATCAAACAAAATTAAAAAATGTTGAAAAAATTTGATGACATCTTGAAGCCTGTAAGAGAGTGTTAGTGTGCTGAAAAGGAAGCGCTGAAAAAAATTGTTAGTAATAAATCGCCAAGTATTGCCGTTTTGCATGTATCAACTTAGAAATCTACGATATTTTGATGGCCCATACTGGGCAACTATTCCCCCTACTTGTCAACCCATACCCATTCGACAAACGGAAAAAAAGCGTACTCGCCCATCTGAATGACTGCTCGTTTTGCAAGCGAGGCTTACCGATACCCTAGGTAACGAGTACTTTCTCACAGTGTGATACTGCGTGCATCCGTGCGGGAAATAGTCAATCGTAAACAAAAAAGTCGGTACATGTGGCGTACTTGACAATTGCAATAAAAAAATAATTCACAATTTCAAACCGAATGACACCAACAGGGGAAAAAGAGCAGAACAGAAAATACGAGGAACGACATAGCTTACCTATGTCTTTTGAAAAGTACCAACTTATTAACGAAAGGCATAGTATTTAGAAAATGTTCGGATTGACATAGCTTACCTATGTCTTTTGGAAAGTACCAACTTATTAACAAAAGGCATAGTATTTAGAAAATATGAGGAATGACATAGGTTGCTTACCTATGTCTTTTGAAAAAAGTACCAATTGTAAAAAAAAGGGCTGGATAGTATTTAGAAAATATGAGGAACATCTGTAAAAGAAAGGCAGGATGATACTGAGATATGATGTCATTTGATAGAAATTGAGAATTACTGTATGCTCACGCTCCTTTGGAGTAGACCAATACTTTACGAAACCTAAAACAAATAATAAAAGAATTATATTATTAAAGAACGATTCTAAATAATTTAACTAAACTAATAATTTTAAAAAATCATGTTTTCTAAAAAACAAAAACATTTACGATTAAAAAAACAAAGGCATATAGGGTCATTTTATAAAGAATCATCCTGTATAATAATTTTTTGCTTGTTACTTCAGCTAAAGGAATCTTGGGCATTAAATTAAAATACGCAGTTTGTAAAATTATAAGTTCGTATGTTTAAAATCAGCATTAAAAAATATTTTATGTTGGCGCAAAAATTCAGGTGATTTCCCGTATAAAATTATGATAAGTCTTTCCTATGACAAAATCTCCTAATTTCACCCCATTCCAAGATATCACCCTGAATAAAATTGAGTTTTTATTTATTTTTTCTGTGAAGATGGAAACTTTAAATTTTGTAAATTTCGTGCACTCGCAATTACTAACCACCGGTATTTTCTCAACATTCCTGTTAAATTATAAGGGAGTGAAATTATCAACCCTTACTTTATTTTTCATAAAATTTTTTTTCGAGATTGAGTTTTGTGAAATAAAATATATTATTCAAAATCTCTATTGTCTTGAAAAACTTTTTTTACTCTTGAAGATTTTTCCTAGATACAATAGATTTCGAAATTTTTTTTTCTCTGAATCTATTGAACCTAGGAAAAAACTTTTTATTTATTTCACAAAACTCAATCTCGAAAAAAAATTTGATATTAAATAAAGTAAGGGTTGATAATTTCACTCCCTTGTAATGTAACAGGAATGTTGAGAAAATACCGGTGGTTAGTAATTACGAGTGCACGAAATTAACAAAATTTGAAGTTTCCATCTTTACTTAAATTTGAGAAAAAAGAAATAAAAACTCAATTTCACTCAGCCTCTTTTTAGGGAGTTGAGCGAGGAAATTTTTTCATATGAAAGACCTATTATAATTTTATACGGGCAATAACCACCTGAATTTTTTCGCATAAATTCAGAAACACCCGGTATGTAGTATAAAATATTAAAGAAAATTCTGTTATTTAAGATGAGTCATGGGGAACTGTACATACTCCTACCTCGTATTGATTCTCCTACGGGGTATTTCAAATATAAAATTTCAACTTGTATTTGGTTTTTGAAAACCTTCAACAAGACTTAAGAAAGTATACAAATAGATAATGAATTAAGTTTTCCTTCAGTTATTAAGGTTGGACGGGTGGTAATGTACAATTCCAAAAGTTTATATGTTCCAAATTGCATAGTATTGTCAATTTATCGAGTTATCAGAATATTGTTTCGACAAAAAAAAACAGTTTATCTTTTTTTAAATTAAAGAAAATAAAATGGAAACATTAAAAAAGAATTAGTTTATTTAAAATAAGAAAATTTGAGAATACTGAGTACCTATATAGCTTATAATAGCTTATATTAAATTTGAAAAAAGTATCTGTAGTAGATACTGTAGGTTTTTATTTTGAGTAAAAGTATAGAATTCGATAAAATGTAAATACCTATGAATTACTAAATACATATTATACAGGGCGATGTTTTAATATTATACAAAACAGCTTGTTTCTCTTGAAAATCAGTTTTAAACATTAAGTAAACGAGTTGTATTATTAAAAATATAACATGAATTAATATTATTAGTTATTAAAAATTTGTACAAAAATCAAGATATTTTTCTGATTCTATTTTGCTAAACTTTTATATGAATAAAATGAACTAATTTTTAAAGACCCTGTATGTTAATAAACAGAATGGAAGCATACACATATAAATTGTCATTTGATATTTCCTATAGGAGCCCCTATACGAGGTAGAAGTATATACAGTTTATCATGACTAACCTCTTATATAAGAACAATTTGTCATAGCTAGGAATATATACCGGCCGACTTTCTAGAATTTTAAATATTTTGGTATAAAAACAAAGTAAGAAAAAGCAAAAATGGATTATAGCAAATTTAAAATCTAATAAACAATTGTAAAATACTTCGTTTATATATTAAAAATCAATTGTTTATAGTAATAAAAGTGTTCGTATGTGATTTAAAATATTTTAAAAAACAGTATTACCAATAACTACCAGTAAATAAAATGAAAACTTACCGCAAATGTATCAGATTGTAATCCATATAGGCACTATTCACTACACTCCACGATACACGTTAATTTCGAACGCACCCACACCGGCATACCGATATTTTCTAATCGAAAGTCAACACGCTACTGAATAAAAATCGACAAAATTTATTTCTTAGTCACCCCGTTAAACAAGTAAAGTTATTTTTCATATCTACGATTAATATATATTTATATATACCGGCCGTCCTAGAAGTGAATATAAAAGTAAATTATTTTGAAAACCTTATTTATTAGTCTTTTTGAGTATTTTAATGAAAAAGTAAAAGTAAAAAGGTACACAAGGATATAAATAAAACTGTATTTCTGTTTTTAAGAATGCTCGAAGAATTTTCAAGAAAGTTTTTATTGTTAAATCATTTTGCATTGTCTAAAAAAATAAATAGCCTGTCATCCTAATGAGAAGAACAGAGACCCCAAAAAGAGAGATGCATATATACTGCCGTGTGAAGGTAAAGAGCAGTAAGTGCAAAATAATGATTTTGAGTTATTGCCAATTTAGTGTTTTCTGTTCTACGCAATTTATTTTTATTTCTATTTTAAATAAAAAAACATTATATAACGCTACTGGATAGGAATTATTTTTTAGAAAAAAATAAAATTTTCTCACTTTGAGTTTTGCTGAAAATTCAGCAGTTACTGCTGTTTACCCTAACAGTAACACAATATCAATTTGTTATTAAAAAGCAGTAAATGCAAGTAATATTATAGCTTTATGTAAATTAATAATATCTTCTGCAACATAAATAAAATAAATACAAAATGAAGCATGATAGCAAAAGTACATTAAATAACATGAAACTAAAAGAAAAAATTCGTAAATAAGTACCTACATAATGGAAAAATGAGTAGAACTTATCTATCAAGTCTTCTACGTCATCTTGTTTTAATGAAAGCCAGAACTGTCGTCTGTTTTCAGGCATGATTGGACACAGTTGAGAAATTATACCTTGTTTCTTTTGTTTTGGGATACCTCTAGAATGATCTCGTAGTTTACTCGGAATTTCTAGTTTAAAATTTACTTTAAGAAAATTATATTCTTTAAAGCTTTCGTCGCTAATATTATTTTTATAAAATAGTAATCGGCTCCCTCGTCGAAACTGTACCACAGATATATCGCACAGCAAGGGTCTGTCCTTTTGCTTGGATTTAGCCTTTGAATCTCCAGGCATCCAATTTAAAACATCTTCATTTTTCAAACAAATGAAGTTCATTTTTTTTCCATTTGAATTTTCTACGGCCTTAATAAAATCGTTAAAGTCGTAAATGTTTCCTCCGTTTGTGGTCTTCATGCTCTGTTCGACCCCGTGATGAACAGAATCCGCACTCATAAATGTGTGTCCTGTCTCTAAATATTTAAGGGTAATCTCAGAGGCGGAAATTACATTTGAGTTTACCATCGTGACAAACATGGTGAATAAGCACCAATTTTTATTTTGGGCAGAGCAGTTGTCTGTCCAATACAACACTTTAAGAGCATCCCTTTCCTCAACTAAAGCTCTACAATATGCAGATGTAATTTCTTCTTTTTTTCTACCAGCCACAGCTTCATGCCATAAAACTGATATGTTTTTTTTAATGTTTCTACTCTTTACGTCTGCCATTGATGCAAATGTTAGATGAAAAACCACAATTCTTCTTGTAAAAAATGTTTTTTGACTTTAGGGAATTCTTGGCAGCATTATAACTTTTTGCAAGTCTACATTCCGTACTACTTCGGTTTCAGCCTTTTTCTGTGCCACATCCTTTTTGTACTCAACTCTTTTTGTTTTGGCATGTTCAACGTGCTGTAACCATTTCATACATAATGTACATGAGGCTCGAAATTTAGTAGTTGAAGATTCAAGAGCTGACAGTTTTACTTCAGAGCCAGCAGTTGTAGTATGAGGAATATTTGTTCTGTGAGGTGTTTGATATTCATTAGGACCTTCCTCATTTTCAACAAAATCTTCGTCTGATATGACTGTTTCCTCATTATGCGATTTTATGTGTTGAATGTGTAACATACAGTTGTCGCACTCCTCGTTTCCTAATTTTGTAAAGCTAATGTTCATATCGGACACAACTTTCCTGTAAGTGTAATAGCTAACTTTATTTTCCGGATAATTCTGGAGGTAATCAGCATGCATACTTCTAATTGTGATATCATGAGGCAGATACAAACGATTAGGAGCATGTTCTCTTCGGTAGTGAGATATACATGGATGATAGGATGAAATATGTTGTTGCAGAATTTTACGATTGCATTTGTTTGTCGGTTCTACTTATCCTCGTCTGTCTATTTTTGGTGTCAAGCTATTCGGTGCCACATTTTTTAACATCGTTGTAATAAATTTATCATTTTTTTCGTCGAAGCCAAGAGTTTTCAAAAAGAATTTTTTACATATATTCTGAGAATGTGCGTTTTCATCAGGCAACGTGTAGATCAAAGATCTACTTCTCTTTCGTACTTCCACCTTCGTTGTTGAACGTGCTTTATCTCTTTGTTCAATTCGACCATGTACCCAAGCTCTTCTTGCATTGTAATCCATTTTATAGAATTCATTCCAAATGGCTACTCTTCTCTGTTCTCTTATTTTTTCCACACATCTCTTCTTGCATGCACATGGGCTTCTTAATTGATGACTGTTCTTATCTCTTTCCCTCCTCTCTGAATTTTCTCTCAGTCTTTTCCTTTTTCCGGTGCGGATTATTTCATTATTTATATTTTCAGGTTCATTACCTGCCGAACTGGTATTGTTTTCTGAACTCTCAGATTGTTGATAATTTGGATCATCAATTGAATCGTCAGAGTATCCAGTTATTTGGTCTATTTCTTCATCGTTTTGTGCTTTGTTAGACGATGTTAAAATGTCGGGCGGTAGATGTTCTGAAATATTTAAGTTATTATTATATATATAAAAATAAATTTAGAAAAAACACCAAATCTATACCACATACCACATAACATGTTATGTGGTATTGATTTGATGTTTTTTATTTTTTTTTATGCTGAACACATTTGAGAAGTTATACCATGTGGGCCAAAATTCCGAAAATAATTTTCTTATGTTGTAGTAAATTGGGCAAATAATTTTTTTTTTCTTTTTGGATTTTAGAAACAATATTTTGTAGGTATGTACTAGCGATCATATATTACCTAAACTTGTAAAAAAAGTTGGGTCATTCCATTTAAAAAAACTTAAGTGATTTGCCTAATTTACTATTGGGCCACCCTGTACACAAGAAAATCATTTTGGGATATTTTTTTTGACTACCATTGACAGATATACTTCAGATAAATTGTTAAGATTTGCATAGTAGGAGTTATGGAACTACGACAGAGGTTTGGCCCACCCCGTATTTATTATTTTTAGTTTAATCGCATTTATTGAAAAACCATGTGCTTACCTCCTTGATATGATGTTTCTGTCCCTGCCGTCTCAAAAGAAGATGCTTTAGTAGCTGTTACCGTAACAGTTTTATTTATTTCTTCGATGTTTTGAGCTTCATAAGCCGAAGTTGATGGGTTAGGTGTTAAAAGATCTAAAATATCAGAATTTAATAAAAAATTATAATAAATAAGTTATTAATTATGAAAACAATTAAATAAAAAACACCGTTATGTGGTATAGATTCGCTGTTTTTATTTAATTTATTTTTTATGGTAACCACATTTGAAAAGTTTTATTTATTTTTAATTTAATTGATAGTCGAATTTATTAAAAAACCATATGCTTACCTCCTTGATATGAGGCTTCTGCAAGGTGTTATCATAATAGTTTTATCTATTTCTCTGCTGTTTTGAGCTTCGCAAGCCGATGTTGATGGACAAGTGTTAAAAGATCTAAAATATAAAAAATTATATAGAATTTCTGTATAAAACTTTCCAAAAAAACCTCATATTCTAACATTTGATTTAAACTATATCAAAAATTACCTACCTTGAGCTGGTGCTTCTGCTCCATTAGTAATTACCAACGAAACTAAATATTTGCCCCGTGACATTTTATTTGCAAGTATAAAGACAAAGATCACTGGCGGATAGCGACACCGATTCTACTTTGGCTCTGAGCTTTCCGCATGCGCAAATTTGACGCTTGTGTTAACAGATCTTTGATTAAGTTATCGAGAAGGGCAAGGAAAATCATTGAAGAAGCTATACAGTGTTGAAAAAATGGCTTATATATGATTTTCCTTGCCCTTCTCGATAAATTAATCAAATATCTGTTTTAAGTTTTAACCAATATAACACAAGCTTCAAATTCATGTAACCTTGAGACGACCAATCGTGGAATGCAAAGTGGGAAATATCCGCTTCTCATTTACGCCATCAAATTGATGACGTCATTAGGTTATGTTATGTTTGACACGAATTTGCGCATGCGGAAAGCTCAGAGCCAAAGTAGAATCGGTGTCGCTATCCGCCAGTCAAAGATCACAGTTGACGTACTAAACAAGTTTACACTCGCTAAAGAACTGAGAACAACTAACTAAAGTCAATTAATACAGACTAGGTACCGCGCAGTTTTCGCAAGCGCATAACCATGCTTGGAAAACAAATGATGTTTAGGCAAAAGGCAGTATCTGCGGAGATACTGCCTTATATCTCGACGTATTTCAAATAATAAATACAAATACGAAGGCAAAAGGCAGTAACTAAATAAAATAGTAGATACTGCTTTTTACATTCACATTTGAATTTATGTTTTAAGTAAATGTGTAGGTAAACAGAAGTAAATGGTTTTTAAGTTAGATACTTCCTATTACCTTAACACTGAAGAGTCATATTGTCAGTTACTGCGATTTGCCTTTTCAATTCTGGCCTAAGTTTATTTATATATGTGCACCAAACTCTATCAGAAGTTAGGGCAGTTACTGCTTAGGTATGAGACATTAATATCTCATTTTTGACTAAAATGTTACTTACTGACCTTTACTTTCACACGGCAGTATACTGCTCTGTAACAAAATAGCACTGGACAAAATAGCGCTAGGTTAAAATAACGTCAGTCAAAATAGCGCAGCACGAAACCAGCGTTAGACAAAATAGCTTATTTCCTTCCTCTTTTGGTGAAATTTGAGACTTTTAAATATTTGCGTAACCGAGATACTACTGAACGATAGATGACACCATCATCAGCCTAAAATATCAGATTAGAGAGTAGTCGATCATTGCACTCAGTGACTGGAATTACGCGTTGTGTTTGCTATGACTAGTTATTCTCTGATCGTTTCTGACAGTTTCTGATTGCGGTTTGGACAGACCTAATGTATAACTCGTCACTGTCTTACTCTTTCAATTTATGTAAAAATGTATTCGAACACTTTTTTGATAAAGCTCCTAATAACGTAGATGTCAACATTTAAAATTGACTACTTATCGATTTAAAGATGCTGGATTATTCATAATTGCTGACAATCCGATTTCTGGAGCTTCTCCTGATGCAATTACAAATGAATATGTAGTGGAAGTCAAATGTCCAGCAACAGCAAAAAGTCTAGAGACTTATAATAAAAATGGGGAAATTACTAATAAGTACAAAGCTCAGCTTCATTTGCAAATGACGGCAACAAATAAAAAAAGGGACCAGGGACCAGATTTTGAAATTTCAAATGAAATAATCTGTCAGTGGCTTTCTTATGATGAACCATTTATAACAGATATATTTACCAACTGTAAACATTTTTAAGAAAGTTTTCTTTTTAATAAACTTCTCTCTGCCGTGTATTTTTACAAATTTACAAATCCATCAGGGGTACCAAATATAAGATATTTGACTGTGTTACATTTTTTGTATTGTGACCAAGTCAATGCCTGGTGCATAGGATTAGTAGGCTTCTGAATTTCTATTTCAAAACAATCAATAATGGATTGCACATTATTAAATTTTGCTCGAAATGGAATAGACAAATGCTTTTTTATTTGTTTTCATATAATGTTCAATTTTATAAATGTCAGTTTTGAATATTTTTGAAACTCCATTTACTGATAATGAAAATTGATCTGCTAATCTTGCAAATGCATCATTTAATTTAATTTTCATTAGGCATATTATAACATGTTCTTTATTTAAATCATTTTTACCAAGTAAGTTTATTAAAATGTCATACCACACTTTAGGAACACCGATATATCTCTTCGGATATTTCTCAACGAGAGTGATTGTATTCTGCAACTGTCCGTCTTTTGATTCACTTGTGTCAGTTAGTGACACAAAATCACTGCTTGAGGGTACAGTTTCAGTAGTTGCCTCTGCTGATGTGATATCTTCTACCTTTAAAAATTTCTTTTTCATTGGTGAGGTAGTTGCTTATTTTTTTAATAGTCAGATCTAAAGTATCCAATTTAACAGTATTCTGAGAAGTTAACCGACAACTAACAGCAACACTTTTTACCCCTACGGGACTTGTTTGTTGGTATTGTTTGATCATTCCCCAGGAGGTATGAGTACCAACATCATAATCATGAGAATCTTCTGTTAAAACAGGTTCATCTGGGACTACCAACTCATCTAATTTTAGCTTTATGATTGAAGAAGATTCTGGCCAATTAAAAACGTGAAGCACAACTAATGGTTTCAAAATAATTTCCCTCCCATCAACGAGTGTTTAACATAATTTTCCATGTCACTTTCAAACTAAAAATCAAACATTTTAATATATCGATACTTTCTACACATACATATATAATTACTTACATCAAAATGATCTTCACAGCAATAGAAACTAGTTTTAGTCTGTTTATATTTCCTTCTAGCAACCTCAAACCACAATTTTCGTCTAACTTCTACTACAGGCACAGTTACAAACTTTTTACGAGGCGTTGTAACTGTTGTGTTCGTGCAGTATTTTATATGATTTTGACATTATTCCAACTTGAAAAATTGTGGAGAAAAACTAACTAAAAAAATATTAACACAATGCTTTTTTTTAATATTGAAACGTCAAGCTCGTATAAACTGTAAACAAAAACAAAACACTCATATATATTATAGACTTTGACAGTTCTTCAAACTTCAAATGGCCTTTTTGTAACTGGCTATTGGTTCATAAAACATCTAAATTAGAAAGTGGCTAGCTTCATCTTTAAGTGCGTGACGTGTCTGTAGTGAAAGTTGCAAACATTTAGGAAATCTTAATTTCCAGTTTTCTCCTCAAATATTCGGTTTAAAAAATTTTTAAATTAATTTTTGCAAAGTAGTACTAATATACTTCAATAAAATACCAAATGCCGGATATCGGTTTAACACCCCATTACATCTGTCGATGTAGAGCGTTCATTTTCTATGTACAAATTAATTTTAAGTGAAAGAAGACAGTTTTAAAACAGAAAATATAGAGAAGCACTTAGTTGTAGCTATTAATGATAAAATTTTAAGTGGTTACAATGTTTAATTATTAATTAACAATTGTTTAGTTATGTTGTGCAAATATATTTGTGATAAGTTAATGTTAAGTTAATTCACTTTGTATATTAAAAGAAATTCTTAATAACTTATTATTAATAATCAGGGAATTAAAAGCATTTGCCTATATTGCCTATATGTCAAGATTTCTGCCTTTTTCAATAAAAATATTTGCCTATATATGCGCCTTTTTCTTCAGTTTTTGTTGCCTAAAAATCCGAGCTTTACTGATAACCAAAACTATCACCTAGAAGGTGACAATGATCAAAATTTTTAGATAGCTCAACAAGAAGACTGGCGAACATAAACGAAATATTTTCCGATTCCTTTTCCACCGACCTACTCTATATAAAAATAAAATACCCGCCGATTAAATTGTTAGTAGATACAGGTTCAATGAACTCTCTTTTAAGTCCCCCTATAGCAGAAACATTTTTTTCACAAACAATCTATCACAACATGGCTATTATCAAAACAGCTGTAGGAGAAAAAAATCTAAATTCATGGCAGAAATACCCGCGTTCCTGAATTTAATTCCGAAATAAAAATTAATTATATCTTATATCAATTTCACAATCAGTTTGATGGACTGATTGGTTTAAACGACATTCGCCGACTAAATTTTTTTATAGATTTTCACAATAATTTTCTAAAAAACGAAGTAGCTGAAATTTCTTTGTTTTATAAAATTAATAGATCTAAATATACAATTTCTGTTGATTCTCATGAGACTATAGCTACACAAGTTCCCATGAATCATGAAAACGGTGAGATTATAGTACCAGAAATGAAACTTGATAATCTTAACTTCCCCGAAACATGAACACATGCAAAACATGGCTTTGCTAAAACAGAGATAAGAAATGACACAGATAAAAGAATAACTTTTACATTTAATGAACCTATAAAAGTTGTAGGTATACTTGTAATGCGCAGGAGAGAAAACGTCAACCTGACCTGAGTACCAGGTCACCAGAGTATCGAGGGCAATGAAAAAGATGAGAATCTTGCAAAAAGAGAGTTAGAGTCTGAACTAGGAGATAATCTTGGTATCACAAAAACTCTAGTACGAGGATCTGTAAGGAACTGGATCAGGGAGCAGCAACATTTGTGCAAACTGGTGCAAAGGATAAAGGTGCTGGACTAGATGCTATGACTTGATGAGCTCGATGAGAAATGATAGCTGTATGTTCACCTAGAGCTTAGACTTTTGTTATCAACAATTTTATTAAATTATATTTAGAGTTTGTAACTGTTTTAGGTGTGCGAAAAAGATTGTGACCCAGATAGAGCTGCCTTTGATGAAAAAGGCTACAAATATGAGAAACTACCGCAGGATGAGGATGAAGAAATAGAAAGAACAAAAAGCGAAGCAAGAATCGATAACAAAAATAATGAAATAGTAGAAAAACAGATGGAGTTGAAAGAAAAAAGACGAAAGCTGTAAAATTTATCGAGAAAGCTAATAACCAAAATACCAATGAAGAAAAGTTGTAAACGATTTTATAAAGTTGGTAGGAATATATATATTTTTTAAATTATATCAAACTCATCCCGTTATTTTGAATTAGCTTTTAAACTGAGAATGCAGTCAATATATAATTGCAGATTTTAACGACAATTTTAGTAGTAGGTATTTATAATATTTTGATTTGTCTTACTGACCAAATTGATAATATTTTAAAAACGAAAGGAAATATTCTGTGATGTTATTAAAAAATACAATATAATTGTTTTGGAGTGAGTGAAATTTTTACAAAAATGACTTTGGTACCCCTCAAAAATACAGTACAAACGCTCAACTTCTTCTCCCACGTGATTTAATCCTTAATACAATAAAAAACACACGAAACAGCATACAATAGCGATTGAGCACGTTCAGAAGGGCTCAACGGTTGAGTTGCTGACTTAGGGGTTGCGTTCAGGCGGGATGCTGACCTTCTGCTGTCTCTTAACATGTTTTTTCTGTTGAGTTACGCTAAAAACTGACTAATTGATGTGACGGATGACACTTCTTGTCGTTGTCATAGGTAGATGTAAGGTGTGGTTAAGAAATGTAAAACTATAAAAACATTCCATTCATTTTAATTCTGTTTTGTCATGAGCTAGAAATATATTATAAAACTATTATTGCCATTGTATACTTAAATACCTTGTCCACTATAACTAACATTTTCTACTCCTATACTATAAGTTATTAATTAAATGCGAATTTTCTGTTACATAATGATACTCATTATAACACTGGTTTTCATTATGAAACTGAAAAATTGACCAATAGAACGCTAGATTTTTAAATAAACAAGTAGGCAGACCCAATATTTTCTGTAGAATGTTTGACAGTTTCTAAGAGATTCGCGTTTTATGACAGTTTCAATCTTTTGCGTTACTCAAAAACGTAGGTATACCTTCCACTTTTTAAAAGAAATGTCGAGCGACGAAGAGTTTTCATACACACCACCTGAAATCGCTGAAAAGGCGAAAAATGTATCCAATAGTTTATTACCTGCAAAATCAAAAAAGGTACCTATATAATAAATTTTATGGTCAATTTATGGATTGGAGGGCAGCAAGAGAAGTATCATCCTTTTCTGAAAACGTGTTTCTAGTGTACTTTGAAGAACTCTCAATCAAATTGAAATCCTCATCTCTCTGGACACATTTCTATACATATTAAATATGACAAACTTAAATTAAACGATAATTAGTCTAAATATTTTTAAAATTTCAGTGAAGCCTTGGATCTTTTGTATTTGCAACAACTTATTACGTCAAAAAATTCTCATTATTCTTATTATTTCGCTTCAAATGCTCTCCTTTAAATCAAAATATATCGCGGCCTGCCAACCCCTCTACTCATCTCTTTTCTAAGCGTGTAATAATCAGCAGACGTAAGTCGATTCATCGTTGATATTAAACCGGGCTTTTGACCCATCACATGTAAACTTCGGGCGTGTTTCTCTCACGCCGCGAAGATCGTCAGCGCTCGGCAAATTCCGTTCCCATATAACACCTTGAGGTCAACGGTGGACACCAGCCCGCTTTCCAATTTTGGTTTTCGCCGATTACTTGATGCTTGATACGGAATAACGGTTACACGGGGTTCTTGAAAAACGTTTACAAGGGGGTCTTGAAACGTTTTAGGTAAATTTTATTTAAGAGGAATACTATACTATATACAGGGTGTTTCATTAAGAATTGACCATATAGTAACTGGAGAAACCTTAGCATGAAATATGAAGATTTAAGCCAAAATACTTAAATAAAATATTCCTCCTAACCGAGATATAGGGTGTTTTATTTAAAATATTTTAAATGATTTTAGCCCATAGTTTTGACACCTTCCAATATTTTTAATCTATACTTGGCAAAGAGTTTACACATGTTTTTTTTCAAAATACGCTTTTTGATGAGCTGGAACAGTTACCATTAAACCAAAGAAGAAGTATGTGGTTTATGCAAGACGGCGCCCCACCACATTTTCCTTTAGCTGTGCGAAATTATTTAAACAATCAATTTCCTCATAGATGGATAGGGCGAGGGTGTGAAACAAATTTTATCATCAAGGTGGTTAAATTATTAACGACACTCATGTGAAATAAGCAATAAAAAAAATTGGATATTTTAAACATTACCTTTAAATGCAAATAACTCAAAAACTACTCATTCTATCGCATTGATACAAGAGGATGATATTTACGTATAAAGTGACGAAGAATCAAAAACACATGCTAAAACGATTATTATGATAGTGGCGTAGGTTGTAGGGGGATAAAAGAAAGTATCCAACCCTACCGCGCGCCTCTGGTAATAGAGGAAAACTATCTTTTACCACTATTTAAAGTAACCTAACATGTGTAAACTCTTTGCCAAGTATGAACAAAAAATATTGGAAGGTGTCAAAACTATGGGCTATAACCATTTAGAATCTTTTAAATAGAACACATATATCTTGGTTAGGAGGAATATTTTATTTAAGTGTTTTGGCTTAAATCTTCATATTTCGTGCTAAGGTTTCTCCAGTTACTATATGGACAATTCTTAATGAAACACCCTGTATATGTATAGTAGCTTTATTTTTTTTTAATGCTTATTATTATTTTTTAATGGGAGGTTATTGACCCAATGACCTAATGAAGGAGCCACCACTGACTTTCACTATTCTGTAATAGCAATTGTTTCAACTCAGTTCGATATTCATTAATGTCTACAAAATTATCTAAGGAATTTTCATAGCGAAATTGGGAAAAAAGATATACAATATATACACCGCAATTGTATCCATCCGTTTGTGAAATGTTTTACTTTTTTTAGTGATAAATTTTCGTACGGTAGTTTTTTAGTTTCTAAAAAGTGTACTTTTTTAGAAATAAATATTTTTCAAATAATCTTTCGTTGCCCATTGGATCTAAGATAATTATATCACTGGAATTGAGGTTAATCACTATTGAAAAGTAATGATTATTCCTGAGAACTGGCATAACAATTTCTTGTCCATTTATTTAAATAGAATTGATGACGAATATCTATCATCTTTTAAACATTTTTCGTTGATTGTATCTTGAAATATAAATGACGATTTTTCTACAGAAATAATTTAGAAATATGAGACTGTTTATATAAAATGTGCAAACAGTGATCAACTACGAAACTAGACAACCACTGGTTATCATGCAATGTTACAAAGTCATCTGAGAGAATTTCTTTGATACTGGATACGGTTGAATCACTTGTAATGACATATCTTCTATTTCCAGGCAGTTGTTTATAGTAATCTGGGTTTTTCACTAATCCATTATTATGGAATTCTAAAGGATCCGTTGTAATCCACCGTTTTTCATAAATAGAGAGAGAGAGAAATATATAGGGGATATTAGAAATGGCATCATGTTAACCCCTCAACCGCTATCGTGTGGTATCTCATACCGCTCCATTATTTAGGTTTATATTATTGTCTTAAAAATTTCAGATACGGAACTGGGCACTTGTATACCTCTCGGAAACTGTTGCTTCTGCAACTCAGTAATATTAGTGGTTGCCTGGTACTTGGACGTAGCAGTTTAGAACCAGTTTTGGCCGCGCGCGGTATTCTTCGATCTCGTATTTCTTACTTGCTCGGAGTAGAAGAGCCAGTTCAAAACCAGCAGCAAATTGGCAATGATGACAGAATGGCTACAAAAAAGACGTGTTACCAATGTCCAGCCAAAATAAAAAGAAAAACATTTTATATGTGTCGTGAGTGTCAAAAACCCATCTGCTTGAACTTGAAAAAATAATTTGAATGTATTTTGTTTATATTTTTAGAGTGTATACATTTTGTTTTTGCTAGAATATATTTTGTTTTGTAAATATATAATTAATTATTAATGATAAGTTATTAATATTTTACCTCAATTTTGCAAGTTTGATTTTTTTTTCATCAACCAAAATCTCAAAATGCTTAGCGATATGACATACCGCGCGGTAGCTTGAGAGTAACAATTTTTACGGTAGCGGTTGCGGTTTAAATAAATAAAATTCTTTTATTTTTCTCATCATCATATTACAAAAATTAATATTTTTGTTGATGCGGACAATTTTTATACCTTAAAATGTATATATAACTAAATCACACCATTCCCTATCAGTTATTTCTAGAAGCCCCTGTACCTATTTGGTAGTAGTAATTAAGATTTGGTTTAGTTGAACCATCCTGATGCATAAAGTCGAATAGAAATATATCTGGATCACTATTCCTTCCTATAAATAAAAATTTTGTTCGCAAAAAAATCTAAAATCTGATAGCAATTTGAATATTGAATTAGAATCATGCTGTGATTAAACCATAGAAAATATTGAAAAGATCCTGTTTGTTTTCTCAATTTTGATTACTACGGAATAAAACAAATTTCTTTTGCAGTTTTCAACTGGAGGTCGTACAACACCTCCTGTTGCATCAAAATGATTATAGTGCAATTAGTTATTAATTTTTTGGGACTTTAATATATCAAAGCTGTTTTGAACTAAATAATTTGACATTGAAAGGTATTGAAACTTTTTTAATAAAATCGGGATGATCTCGGTGCATCAACAATATATCAACTACATCATCTTTATGACGGTCTTGTCTTCAGTTACCCTCCGATTTAAGTTTTCGTAAAACGCAATCAGATTTAGTTTTTTGCAGGTTTTTTCCCTTATTTAAGATATTTTCATTTGGCAATAATAACGATCGTTTTTTATAATTGAAGGCTTTTTCGTTAGTTAATTTTGTCTGTAAAATATTACTCTAATTGAAGACGTCATATATTTTGAATGATAATAATTTAGAGAAGAACTGCAAACAAGTGCCACATTATCCAATAGGCTGACTAGGCTATAGCCTTGGGACTTGTTCGTCTTCGTGCTTAACTTTTTTTACTCTCCCCACTTCGCAGCAGAGTTAATCACAACTTCCTGAGTGCAAAAATTGTAACTTGAGAAGCTAAGACACCAAATCACTCCTTGGTCGCCTTCGTGTTCAACTTTTTTTTCTCTCCGCACTTCGAAGCAGAGTTATTCCCAACTTCCTGAGTGAAAGAAATAAGAGTCAGCACTATGCTCACTTGCTCAGTCACTACCAGTGAGGGCAATACACCAAATCTCTCTCTGAGCCTTGGTTGTCTTCGTGCCCCACTTTTCTTTCTCTTCCCACTTCGAAGCAGATTTAATTCCAACTTCCTGAGTGCAATAAAGAACAGTTAGCACAGTGCTGACTTGCTTGGTCCCACCAGTGACTCGTCCATCTCAGAATGGTTTTTGTACCATATTATTTTTATTATCTGACAGTACCTTCCCCCGATCCCGCATCTGTGGATCTATTTATATTAATATGTCGCTCATGTCGGTCTGTACGTATTTATCTCTTCTTTCATTATCACCAAGTCCTGTTCAATTCCGTATGTCAATCCTTCGTCTGAGCTCCTACTGTGATAATGAGATCCAACTTTTGTACTCTATTTTTGCATAATCGTTTTCTGAGTTGTAGCTCACTTCGCCCATTCTCTTCTGACATTCTTTCAACGTTATCCTTCCATAACCTATTGTCTGTTCTAGTCCATCTCATCACATCCTGTATTCCAAATTATTCTCCAATATCTTGACTTGTTATTCTATTGCTGATGATGACTCTCTTGATAGTTTTTAATATTTCTGTCTGTATTTTTGGTGATCCTTTTTAAATTAGGAACATATTTATATTTATATAAAAATAATTAACGAAATTGTAAACAATTATAATTATTGAATGTTTATAGTATGATATATTTATAAATTTGTTTGTTGGTAGTCACGTCAATTATCAAGTAATTTTCAATGAATTAATATAAAAAAAATTATGTACTTTAAAAAACAAATTGCACACCATTAAAAATATTAATCATAATGTTCAACTCGTTCAAGTTATATTATAAAAAAAAATAAATCATGTTACCTATTCAGTAAGGATATTAAATTTCAATATTTATGTTTTCTACCTATCCCAGAAAGTGTTGGTGAGTATTTTTTCAGCTGAAACTTTTATTGGAAAACCTCACCAAATCCTATTGACAGCGCCAAATAAGTATTCCCCTTGTAAGGTTATTAACCCATTAAGTTCCACTGTCATATTTATAGGACAGTACATATTTTATTTTTTTATATTTGTACCGCACCTGGTAGCTTCAGCTTTAGAAAAGTATTTTCAATGATACAGATATATTTTTCTCAACGATCATTTCTTCCAATTTTACCTGCCCTATTTTTACGACGCTGGTATTTACCAATAGCAATTTTACAATCAGCTGTATTTTCTGTCAGTCTCTTTTCTTTCTTTCGTACTATCATATTATAATAACACAATATTATAATATGGTACTATACTATGAAAATATGGCGGTCTCACAATGAATAACGTGGACTATCTTATTGTGAATAGTAGGGAGGTCTGGTAGTTGTCAAGCGCCGATTGTTTTGTTGTTAGTTTCTGTCAGTTTCCTCGCGTAGTTTAGTGTTTTACTGTTTTCTTGAGTTATAAACTTCAGTTATGAGTCGGTATGAAAAGGCTTTAAATCTAGATAAACTTGAAGATATCATCAATGATTCATAATTCATGGATGATGTTGAATCTGCGGATATTGTTGTTCTTCCACCTGAAACAGACTATCTTCCTGACGAGGATGAGGCCGATGATAACCTTCTGGGCGTTGTTGACGTAAATTATGTTCCAGGTGAGCTTGAATTACAGTACGTAACTCCCCAACAGTACACAACTCCAACCCCAACCTGAATGTAGCGGGGAAGAACAAGAACAGGCTACCCTTTCACAAATTCCAGGACCCTCATCTACTTGTAAACGCAATTCCAAAAAATGCGGCTTCTTACAGATATCTCACCTACAAGGAGAAAAGTGATTCCATCCTACACAAAACTTCAACCTGTCGGCGGAGAAAGTTTTACCCAGTCTGAGGAAATGAAAAATGCACTTAATGGTAAAACACCAGTTGAACTTTTTGAAATGATGTTTACGGAAGAAATTGTTGATCATATTACTAAGGAATCTGTACGATTTGCAACAGCTGTAAAAAATGACAGGCGTTTCATTTTGTCATCAGAAGAAATAAAAGCCTTTATGGGAATTCTGTTATTCTCAGGCTATCACAAAGTACCATCTGAAAAAAATTATTGGAGTGAAGATGAAGACCTGGGAAGTGAATATTGTGAAAAAATGCATGTCAAGAAATAAATACCTCAAAATTAAAAAATATTTACACTTCAATGATAACGATCTGGCAACTAATAATAAAAATGATAGAGGTTTCAAGATAAGGCTACTAATCACCAAGATAAATGAAAGTTTTCAGCAGTGGGGAATTTTTGTAAAAGAACTGTCTGTGGACGAAATGATTGTAAAATATTTTGGCAGGCACGGACTAAAACAGTTCATTCGTGGAAAACCGATCCGCTTTGGTTACAGGTTTTGGGCTTTGTGCGGGTCTAATGGATTCTGTTTCAAATTTGATTTGTATTACGGTGCTCAAACTTCTACAAATGAACCGAAAAATGGAGACCTAACTTTGGGTTCTAGGGTAGTTGTGAATCTGCTTGACTGTGTAGTACACCCATCAAGCCATTGTATTTATTTCGACAATCTGTTCACTAGCAGAGATTTGTTACTATATTTGCAACAGCAAGGATTTCGGGCAACCGGTACCTTGAGAGAAAATAGACTATCAAAATGTCCTATAAAAGATTCCAAGACTCTTGGGAAAGAAGCCCGTGGAAATTTTGATTATCGATTCGATACTACGGGTGAAAAACTCTTTTTGGAATGGAACGATAACAAATGTGTAACAATCGCAACCAATCATGAAAATGTTGAAGCACTACATCAGGCAACTAGATGGGATAGAAAAGCTAAGGAGAAAAAGCAGATTCCTCAACCGTCTGTCTTGAAGAAATATAATACACACATGGGTGGTGTAGACCAGCATGATTGGAATGTAGGCAAATATGCGGTTCAAATAAGAGCGAAAAAGTGGTATTGGGTCCTATTTACACGTCTTTTAGATATGTCCATTGTAAATGGTTGGATAATTTAACGAAGGGTAAATAACTCAGATATGCCGTTACTCACCTTTAGACGAAATATTGCAGTGGCTTACCTAAAACGTGGAATTAAACCAGCAATGGGACGTCCGCGTCCCTCTTACTCGTCGGCTTCCAAAGTTTTCGTTGATGTCCGATATGATTGTAAAGGCCATTTTATGGAGTCACGGGGACAACAAAGAAGATGCCAAGGACAAAATTGCAAGTCAAAACCATTAACATTTTGCATAGTCAAGTAACACTATGCAAACAGTGTTTTATTCCTTATCATACTAAATGATTGTTATTGTTCCAATAAGAAAAAAAAATGTTCAGTTTCCTTTAAGATGTTTGTTCGTTTCAATAACATAAAGTTTATAAGATAATCTTGTTTTATTCATTGAAATCGCTTCGATGCCGTCGAAGGGGTAGAAATGCCACCCTCAATATTAAAAAAAATCAATTTAAACCGAAGGAAACGAGAAGCCAGGTTGAAATTTATACAAAAAATTGACATACCGATAAGGACACTAAGTATAAAAAGGAAAATCGCTTCGGTGCCGTCGAAGGGGTAGAAATGCTACCCTCAATATTTAAAAAAATCATTTCAACCCGAAGGAAACGAGAAGCCAGGTTGAAATTTGTACAAAAAATTGACATACCGATAAAGACACTAAGTATAAAAGGAAAATCGCTTCGATGCCGTCGAAGGGGTAGAAATGCTACCCTCAATATTTAAAAAAATCAATTTAACTCGAAGGAAACGAGAAGCCAGGTTGAAATTTATACAAAAAATTGACATACCGATAAAGACACTAAGTATAAAAGGAAAATCGCTTCGGTGCCGTCGGAGGGGTAGAAATTCTACCCTCAATATTTAAAAAAATCAATTTAACTCGAAGGAAACGAGAAGCCAGGTTGAAATTTATACAAAAAATTGACATACCGATAAGGACACTAAGTATAAAAGGAAAATCGCTTCGGTGCCGTCGGAGGGGTAGAAATTCTACCCTCAATATTTAAAAAAATCAATTTAACTCGAAGGAAACGAGAAGACAGGTTGAAATTTATATAAAAAATTGACATACCGATAAAGGCACTATGTATGAAAGGAAAATCGCTTCAGTGCCGTCGGAGGGGTAGAAATTCTACCCTCAATATTTAAAAAAATCAATTTCACTCGAAGGAAACGAGAAGCCAGGTTGAAATTTATACAAAAAATGGACATACCGATAAGGACACTAAGTATAAAAGGAAAATCGCTTCGGTGCCGTCGGAGGGGTAGAAATTCTACCCTCAATATTTAAAAAAATCAATTTAACCCGAAAGAAACGAGAAGCCAGGTTGAAATTTATACAAAAAATTGACATACCGATAAGGACACTAAGTATAAAAGGAAAATAGCTTCGGTGCCGTCGAAGGAGTAGGAATGCTACCCTCAATATTTAAAAAAAATCAATTTCACTCGAAGGAAACGAGAAGACAGGTTGAAATTTATACAAGAAATTGACATACCGATAAAGGCACTAAGTATAAAAGGAAAATCGCTTCGGTGCCGTCGAAGGGGTAGAAATGCTACCCTCAATATTTAAAAAAATCAATTTAACTCGAAGGAAACGAGAAGCCAGTCTGAAATTTATACAAAAAATTGACATACCGTTAAAGGCACTAAGTATAAAAGGAAAATCGCTTCAGTGCCGTCGGAGGGGTAGAAATTCTACCCTCAATATTTAAAAAAATCAATTTCACTCGAAGGAAACGAGAAGACAGGTTGAAATTTATACAAAAAATTGACATACCGATAAGGACACTAAGTATAAAAGGAAAATCGCTTCGGTGCCGTCGGAGGGGTAGAAATTCTACCCTCAATATTTAAAAAAATCAATTTAACTCGAAGGAAACGAGAAGACAGGTTGAAATTTATATAAAAAATTGACATACCGATAAAGGCACTATGTATGAAAGGAAAATCGCTTCAGTGCCGTCGGAGGGGTAGAAATTCTACCCTCAATATTTAAAAAAATCAATTTCACTCGAAGGAAACGAGAAGCCAGGTTGAAATTTATACAAAAAATTGACATACCGATAAGGACACTAAGTATAAAAGGAAAATCGCTTCGGTGCCGTCGGAGGGGTAGAAATTCTACCCACAATATTTAAAAAAATCAATTTAACCCGAAAGAAACGAGAAGCCAGGTTGAAATTTATACAAAAAATTGACATACCGATAAAGGCACTACGTATAAGAGGAAAATCGCTTCGGTGCCGTCGAAGGGGTAGAAATGCTACCCTCAATATTTAAAAAAATCAATTTAACCCGAAGGAAACGAGAAGCCAGGTTGAAATTTATACAAAAAATTGACATACCGATAAGGACACTAAGTATAAAAGGAAAATCGCTTCGGTGCCGTCGGAGGGGTAGAAATTCTACCCTCAATATTTAAAAAAATCATTTCAACCCGAAGGAAACGAGAAGCCAGGTTGAAATTTGTACAAAAAATTGACATACCGATAAAGACACTAAGTATAAAAGGAAAATCGCTTCGATGCCGTCGAAGGGGTAGAAATGCTACCCTCAATATTTAAAAAAATCAATTTAACTCGAAGGAAACGAGAAGCCAGTCTGAAATTTATACAAAAAATTGACATACCGATAAAGGCACTAAGTATAAAAGGAAAATCGCTTCAGTGCCGTCGGAGGGGTAGAAATTCTACCCTCAATATTTAAAAAAATCAATTTCACTCGAAGGAAACGAGAAGACAGGTTGAAATTTATACAAAAAATTGACATACCGATAAGGACACTAAGTATAAAAGGAAAATCGCTTCGGTGCCGTCGGAGGGGTAGAAATTCTACCCTCAATATTTAAAAAAATCAATTTAACTCGAAGGAAACGAGAAGACAGGTTGAAATTTATATAAAAAATTGACATACCGATAAAGGCACTATGTATGAAAGGAAAATCGCTTCAGTGCCGTCGGAGGGGTAGAAATTCTACCCTCAATATTTAAAAAAATCAATTTAACTCGAAGGAAACGAGAAGACAGGTTGAAATTTATACAAAAAATTGACATACCGATAAAGGCACTATGTATGAAAGGAAAATCGCTTCAGTGCCGTCGGAGGGGTAGAAATTCTACCCTCAATATTTAAAAAAATCAATTTAACCCGAAGGAAACGAGAAGCCAGGTTGAAATTTATACAAAAAATTGACATAACGATAAGGACACTAAGTATAAAAGGGATATCGCTTCGGTGCCGTCGAAGGGGTAGAAATACTACCCTCAATATTTAAAAAAATCAATTTAACCCGAAGGAAACGAGAAGCCAGGTTGAAATTTATACAAAAAATTGACATAACGATAAGGACACTAAGTATAAAAGGGATATCGCTTCGGTGCCGTCGAAGGGGTAGAAATACTACCCTCAATATTTAAAAAAATCAATTTAACCCGAAGGAAACGAGAAGCCAGGTTGAAATTTATACAAAAAATTGACATAACGATAAGGACACTAAGTATAAAAGGGATATCGCTTCGGTGCCGTCGAAGGGGTAGAAATACTACCCTCAATATTTAAAAAAATCAATTTAACCCGAAGGAAACGAGAAGCCAGGTTGAAATTTATACAAAAAATTGACATAACGATAAGGACACTAAGTATAAAAGGGATATAGCTTCGGTGCCGTCGAAGGGGTAGATATACTACCCTATATATTTAAAAAAATCATTTCAACCCGAAGGAAACGAGAAGCCAGGTTGTAATTTGTACAAAAAATTGACATACCGATAAAGACACTAAGTATAAAAGGAAAATCGCTTCGGTGCCGTCGGAGGGGTAGAAATTCTACCCTGAATATTTAAAAAAATCAATTTCACTCGAAGGAAACGAGAAGACAGGTTGAAATTTATACAAAAATTGACATACCGATAAGGACACTAAGTATAAAAGGAAAATCGCTTCGGTGCCGTCGGAGGGGTAGAAATTCTACCCTCAATATTTAAAAAAATCAATTTCACTCGAAGGAAACGAGAAGCCAGGTTGAAATTTATACAAAAAATTGACATACCGATAAGGACACTAAGTATAAAAGGAAAATCGCTTCGGTGCCGTCGGAGGGGTAGAAATTCTACCCTCAATATTTAAAAAAATCAATTTTACCCGAAAGAAACGAGAAGCCAGGTTGAAATTTATACAAAAAATTGACATACCGATAAAGGCACTACGTATAAGAGGAAAATCGCTTCGGTGCCGTCGAAGGGGTAGAAATGCTACCCTCAATATTTAAAAAAATCAATTTAACCCGAAGGAAACGAGAAGCCAGGTTGAAATTTATACAAAAAATTGACATAACGATAAGGACACTAAGTATAAAAGGGATATCGCTTCGGTGTCGTCGAAGGGGTAGAAATGCTACCCTCAATATTTAAAAAAATCAATTTAACCCGAAGGAAACGGGAAGCCAGGTTGAAATTTATACAAAAAATTGACATACCGATAAGGACACTACGTATGAAAGGAAAACCGCTTCGGTGCCGTCGAAGGGGTAGATATACTACCCTATATATTTAAAAAAATCATTTCAGCCCGAAGGAAACGAGAAGCCAGGTTGAAATTTGTACAAAAAATTGACATACCGATAAAGACACTAAGTATAAACTATGTATGAAAGGAAAATCGCTTCAGTGCCGTCGGAGGGGTAGAAATTCTACCCTCAATATTTAAAAAAATCAATTTAACTCGAAGGAAACGAGAAGACAGGTTGAAATTTATACAAAAAATTGACATACCGATAAAGGCACTATGTATGAAAGGAAAATCGCTTCAGTGCCGTCGGAGGGGTAGAAATTCTACACTCAATATTTAAAAAAATCAATTTCACTCGAAGGAAACGAGAAGCCAGGTTGAAATTTATACAAAAAATTGACATACCGATAAAGGCACTATGTATGAAAGGAAAATCGCTTCAGTGCCGTCGGAGGGGTAGAAATTCTACACTCAGTATTTAAAAAAATCAATTTCACTCGAAGGAAACGAGAAGCCAGGTTGAAATTTATACAAAAAATTGACATACCGATAAAGGCACTATGTATGAAAGGAAAATCGCTTCGGTGCCGTCGGAGGGGTAGAAATTCTACCCTCAATATTTAAAAAAATCATTTCAACCCGAAGGAAACGAGAAGCCAGGTTGAAATTTGTACAAAAAATTGACATACCGATAAAGACACTAAGTATAAAAGGAAAATCGCTTCGGTGCCGTCGGAGGGGTAGAAATTCTACCCTCAATATTTAAAAAAATCATTTCAACCCGGAGGAAACGAGAAGCCAGGTTGAAATTTGTACAAAAAATTGACATACCGATAAAGACACTAAGTATAAAAGGAAAATCGCTTCAGTGCCGTCGGAGGGGTAGAAATTCTACCCTCAATATTTAAAAAAATCAATTTCACTCGAAGGAAACGAGAAGACAGGTTGAAATTTATACAAAAAATTGACATACCGATAAGGACACTAAGTATAAAAGGAAAATCGCTTCGGTGCCGTCGGAGGGGTAGAAATTCTACCCTCAATATTTAAAAAAATCAATTTAACTCGAAGGAAACGAGAAGACAGGTTGAAATTTATATAAAAAATTGACATACCGATAAAGGCACTATGTATGAAAGGAAAATCGCTTCAGTGCCGTCGGAGGGGTAGAAATTCTACCCTCAATATTTAAAAAAATCAATTTAACTCGAAGGAAACGAGAAGACAGGTTGAAATTTATACAAAAAATTGACATACCGATAAAGGCACTATGTATGAAAGGAAAATCGCTTCAGTGCCGTCGGAGGGGTAGAAATTCTACTCCAATATTTAAAAAAATCAATTTAACCCGAAGGAAACGAGAAGCCAGGTTGAAATTTATACAAAAAATTGACATAACGATAAGGACACTAAGTATAAAAGGGATATCGCTTCGGTGCCGTCGAAGGGGTAGAAATACTACCCTCAATATTTAAAAAAATCAATTTAACCCGAAGGAAACGAGAAGCCAGGTTGAAATTTATACAAAAAATTGACATAACGATAAGGACACTAAGTATAAAAGGGATATCGCTTCGGTGCCGTCGAAGGGGTAGAAATACTACCCTCAATATTTAAAAAAATCAATTTAACCCGAAGGAAACGAGAAGCCAGGTTGAAATTTATACAAAAAATTGACATAACGATAAGGACACTAAGTATAAAAGGGATATAGCTTCGGTGCCGTCGAAGGGGTAGATATACTACCCTATATATTTAAAAAAATCATTTCAACCCGAAGGAAACGAGAAGCCAGGTTGTAATTTGTACAAAAAATTGACATACCGATAAAGACACTAAGTATAAAAGGAAAATCACTTCGGTGCCGTCGGAGGGGTAGAAATTCTACCCTGAATATTTAAAAAAATCAATTTCACTCGAAAGAAACGAGAAGCCAGGTTGAAATTTATACAAAAAATTGACATACCGATAAAGGCACTACGTATAAGAGGAAAATCGCTTCGGTGCCGTCGAAGGGGTAGAAATGCTACCCTCAATATTTAAAAAAATCAATTTAACCCGAAGGAAACGAGAAGCCAGGTTGAAATTTATACAAAAAATTGACATACCGATAAGGACACTAAGTATAAAAGGAAAATCGCTTCGGTGCCGTCGGAGGGGTAGAAATTCTACCCTCAATATTTAAAAAAATCAATTTTACCCGAAAGAAACGAGAAGCCAGGTTGAAATTTATACAAAAAATTGACATACCGATAAAGGCACTACGTATAAGAGGAAAATCGCTTCGGTGCCGTCGAAGGGGTAGAAATGCTACCCTCAATATTTAAAAAAATCAATTTAACCCGAAGGAAACGAGAAGCCAGGTTGAAATTTATACAAAAAATTGACATAACGATAAGGACACTAAGTATAAAAGGGATATCGCTTCGGTGTCGTCGAAGGGGTAGAAATGCTACCCTCAATATTTAAAAAAATCAATTTAACCCGAAGGAAACGGGAAGCCAGGTTGAAATTTATACAAAAAATTGACATACCGATAAGGACACTACGTATGAAAGGAAAACCGCTTCGGTGCCGTCGAAGGGGTAGATATACTACCCTATATATTTAAAAAAATCATTTCAGCCCGAAGGAAACGAGAAGCCAGGTTGAAATTTGTACAAAAAATTGACATACCGATAAAGACACTAAGTATAAAAGGAAAATCGCTTCGATGCCGTCGAAGGGGTAGAAATTCTACCCTCAGTATTTAAAAAAATAAATTTCACTCGAAGGAAACGAGAAGACAGGTTGAAATTTATATAAAAAATTGACATACCGATAAAGGCACTATGTATGAAAGGAAAATCGCTTCAGTGCCGTCGGAGGGGTAGAAATTCTACCCTCAATATTTAAAAAAATCAATTTCACTCGAAGGAAACGAGAAGCCAGGTTGAAATTTATACAAAAAAATTGACATACCGATAAGGACACTAAGTATAAAAGGAAAATCGCTTCGGTGCCGTCGGAGGGGTAGAAATTCTACCCTCAATATTTAAAAAAATCAATTTAACCCGAAAGAAACGAGAAGCCAGGTTGAAATTTATACAAAAAATTGACATACCGATAAAGGCACTACGTATAAGAGGAAAATCGCTTCGGTGCCGTCGGAGGGGTAGAAATGCTACCCTCAATATTTAAAAAAATCAATTTAACCCGAAGGAAACGAGAAGCCAGGTTGAAATTTATACAAAAAATTGACATACCGATAAGGACACTAAGTATAAAAGGAAAATCGCTTCGGTGCCGTCGGAGGGGTAGAAATTCTACCCTCAATATTTAAAAAATCATTTCAACCCGAAGGAAACGAGAAGCCAGGTTGAAATTTGTACAAAAAATTGACATACCGATAAAGACACTAAGTATAAAAGGAAAATCGCTTCGATGCCGTCGAAGGGGTAGAAATGCTACCCTCAATATTTAAAAAAATCAATTTAACTCGAAGGAAACGAGAAGACAGGTTGAAATTTATACAAAAAATTGACATACCGATAAAGGCACTAAGTATAAAAGGAAAATCGCTTCAGTGCCGTCGGAGGGGTAGAAATTCTACCCTCAATATTTAAAAAAATCAATTTAACCCGAAGGAAACGAGAAGCCAGGTTGAAATTTATACAAAAAATTGACATACCGATAAGGACACTAAGTATAAAAGGAAAATCGCTTCGGTGCCGTCGGAGGGGTAGAAATTCTACCCTCAATATTTAAAAAAATCATTTCAACCCGAAGGAAACGAGAAGCCAGGTTGAAATTTGTACAAAAAATTGACATACCGATAAAGACACTAAGTATAAAAGGAAAATCGCTTCGATGCCGTCGAAGGGGTAGAAATGCTACCCTCAATATTTAAAAAAATCAATTTAACTCGAAGGAAACGAGAAGCCAGTCTGAAATTTATACAAAAAATTGACATACCGATAAAGGCACTAAGTATAAAAGGAAAATCGCTTCAGTGCCGTCGGAGGGGTAGAAATTCTACCCTCAATATTTAAAAAAATCAATTTCACTCGAAGGAAACGAGAAGACAGGTTGAAATTTATACAAAAAGTTGACATACCGATAAGGACACTAAGTATAAAAGGAAAATCGCTTCGGTGCCGTCGGAGGGGTAGAAATTCTACCCTCAATATTTAAAAAAATCAATTTAACTCGAAGGAAACGAGAAGACAGGTTGAAATTTATATAAAAAATTGACATACCGATAAAGGCACTAAGTATAAAAGGAAAATCGCTTCAGTGCCGTCGGAGGGGTAGAAATTCTACCCTCAATATTTAAAAAAATCAATTTAACTCGAAGGAAACGAGAAGACAGGTTGAAATTTATACAAAAAATTGACATACCGATAAAGGCACTAAGTATAAAAGGAAAATCGCTTCAGTGCCGTCGGAGGGGTAGAAATTCTACCCTCAATATTTAAAAAAATCAATTTAACTCGAAGGAAACGAGAAGACAGGTTGAAATTTATACAAAAAATTGACATAACGATAAGGACACTAAGTATGAAAGGGATATCGCTTCGGTGCCGTCGAAGGGGTAGAAATACTACCCTCAATATTTAAAAAAATCAATTTAACCCGAAGGAAACGAGAAGCCAGGTTGAAATTTATACAAAAAATTGACATAACGATAAAGGCACTATGTATGAAAGGAAAATCGCTTCAGTGCCGTCGGAGGGGTAGAAATTCTACCCTCAATATTTAAAAAAATCAATTTAACCCGAAGGAAACGAGAAGCCAGGTTGAAATTTATACAAAAAATTGACATAACGATAAGGACACTAAGTATAAAAGGGATATCGCTTCGGTGCCGTCGAAGGGGTAGAAATACTACCCTCAATATTTAAAAAAATCAATTTAACTCGAAGGAAACGAGAAGCCAGGTTGAAATTTATACAAAAAATTGACATAACGATAAGGACACTAAGTATAAAAGGGATATCGCTTCGGTGCCGTCGAAGGGGTAGAAATACTACCCTCAATATTTAAAAAAATCAATTTAACCCGGAGGAAACGAGAAGCCAGGTTGAAATTTATACAAAAAATTGACATAACTATAAGGACACTAAGTATAAAAGGGATATCGCTTCGGTGCCGTCGAAGGGGTAGAAATACTACCCTCAATATTTAAAAAAATCAATTTAACCCGAAGGAAACGAGAAGCCAGGTTGAAATTTATACAAAAAATTGACATAACGATAAGGACACTAAGTATAAAAGGGATATAGCTTCGGTGCCGTCGAAGGGGTAGATATACTACCCTATATATTTAAAAAAATCATTTCAACCCGAAGGAAACGAGAAGCCAGGTTGTAATTTGTACAAAAAATTGACATACCGATAAAGACACTAAGTATAAAAGGAAAATCGCTTCGGTGCCGTCGGAGGGGTAGAAATTCTACCCTCAATATTTAAAAAAATCAATTTAACTCGAAGGAAACGAGAAGACAGGTTGAAATTTATACAAAAAATTGACATAACGATAAGGACACTAAGTATGAAAGGGATATCGCTTCGGTGCCGTCGAAGGGGTAGAAATACTACCCTCAATATTTAAAAAAATCAATTTAACCCGAAGGAAACGAGAAGCCAGGTTGAAATTTATACAAAAAATTGACATAACGATAAAGGCACTATGTATGAAAGGAAAATCGCTTCAGTGCCGTCGGAGGGGTAGAAATTCTACCCTCAATATTTAAAAAAATCAATTTAACCCGAAGGAAACGAGAAGCCAGGTTGAAATTTATACAAAAAATTGACATAACGATAAGGACACTAAGTATAAAAGGGATATCGCTTCGGTGCCGTCGAAGGGGTAGAAATACTACCCTCAATATTTAAAAAAATCAATTTAACTCGAAGGAAACGAGAAGCCAGGTTGAAATTTATACAAAAAATTGACATAACGATAAGGACACTAAGTATAAAAGGGATATCGCTTCGGTGCCGTCGAAGGGGTAGAAATACTACCCTCAATATTTAAAAAAATCAATTTAACCCGGAGGAAACGAGAAGCCAGGTTGAAATTTATACAAAAAATTGACATAACGATAAGGACACTAAGTATAAAAGGGATATCGCTTCGGTGCCGTCGAAGGGGTAGAAATACTACCCTCAATATTTAAAAAAATCAATTTAACCCGAAGGAAACGAGAAGCCAGGTTGAAATTTATACAAAAAATTGACATAACGATAAGGACACTAAGTATAAAAGGGATATAGCTTCGGTGCCGTCGAAGGGGTAGATATACTACCCTATATATTTAAAAAAATCATTTCAACCCGAAGGAAACGAGAAGCCAGGTTGTAATTTGTACAAAAAATTGACATACCGATAAAGACACTAAGTATAAAAGGAAAATCGCTTCGGTGCCGTCGGAGGGGTAGAAATTCTACCCTCAATATTTAAAAAAATCAATTTCACTCGAAGGAAACGAGAAGCCAGGTTGAAATTTATACAAAAAATTGACATACCGATAAGGACACTAAGTATAAAAGGAAAATCGCTTCGGTGCCGTCGGAGGGGTAGAAATTCTACCCTCAATATTTAAAAAAATCAATTTCACTCGAAGGAAACGAGAAGCCAGGTTGAAATTTATACAAAAAATTGACATACCGATAAGGACACTAAGTATAAAAGGAAAATCGCTTCGGCGCCGTCGGAGGGGTAGAAATTCTACCCTGAATATTTAAAAAAATCAATTTCACTCGAAGGAAACGAGAAGACAGGTTGAAATTTATACAAAAATTGACATACCGATAAGGACACTAAGTATAAAAGGAAAATCGCTTCGGTGCCGTCGGAGGGGTAGAAATTCTACCCTCAATATTTAAAAAAATCAATTTCACTCGAAGGAAACGAGAAGCCAGGTTGAAATTTATACAAAAAATTGACATACCGATAAGGACACTAAGTATAAAAGGAAAATCGCTTCGGTGCCGTCGGAGGGGTAGAAATTCTACCCTCAATATTTAAAAAAATCAATTTAACCCGAAAGAAACGAGAAGCCAGGTTGAAATTTATACAAAAAATTGACATACCGATAAAGGCACTACGTATAAGAGGAAAATCGCTTCGGTGCCGTCGAAGGGGTAGAAATGCTACCCTCAATATTTAAAAAAATCAATTTAACCCGAAGGAAACGAGAAGCCAGGTTGAAATTTATACAAAAAATTGACATACCGATAAGGACACTACGTATGAAAGGAAAACCGCTTCGGTGCTGTCGAAGGGGTAGATATACTACCCTATATATTTAAAAAAATCATTTCAACCCGAAGGAAACGAGAAGCCAGGTTGAAATTTGTACAAAAAATTGACATACCGATAAAGACACTAAGTATAAAAGGAAAATCGCTTCGATGCCGTCGAAGGGGTAGAAATGCTACCCTCAATATTTAAAAAAGACAATTTAACTCGAAGGAAACGAGAAGCCAGTCTGAAATTTATACAAAAAATTGACATACCGATAAAGGCACTACGTATAAAAGGAAAATCGCTTCGGTGCCGTCGGAGGGGTAGAAATTCTACCCTCAATATTTAAAAAAATCAATTTCACTCGAAGGAAACGAGAAGACAGGTTGAAATTTATACAAAAAATTGACATACCGATAAGGACACTAAGTATAAAAGGAAAATCGCATCGGTGCTGTCGAAGGGGTAGAAATGCTACCCTCAATATTTAAAAAAATCAATTTAACCCGAAGGAAACGAGAAGCCAGGTTGAAATTTATACAAAAAATATACATAACGATAAGGACACTAAGTATAAAAGGGATATCGCTTCGGTGGCGTCGAAGGGGTAGAGATGCTACCCTCAATATTTAAAAAAATCAATTTAAGCCGAAGGAAACGGGAAGCCAGGTTGAAATTTATACAAAAAATATACATAACGATAAGGACACTAAGTATAAAAGGGATATCGCTTCGGTGGCGTCGAAGGGGTAGAGATGCTACCCTCAATATTCAAAAAAATCAATTTAACCCGAAGGAAACGAGAAGCCAGGTTGAAATTTATACAAAAAATTGACATACCGATAAGGACACTACGTATGAAAGGAAAACCGCTTCGGTGCCGTCGAAGGGGTAGATATACTACCCTATATATTTAAAAAAATCATTTCAGCCCGAAGGAAACGAGAAGCCAGGTTGAAATTTATACAAAAAATTGACATACCGATAAAGGCACTAAGTATAAAAGGAAAATCGCTTCGGTGCCGTCGGAGGGGTAGAAATTCTACCCTCAATATTTAAAAAAATCAATTTCACTCGAAGGAAACGAGAAGCCAGGTTGAAATTTATACAAAAAATTGACATACCGATAAAGGCACTACGTATAAGAGGAAAATCGCTTCGGTGCCGTCGAAGGGGTAGAAATGCTACCCTCAATATTTAAAAAAATCAATTTAACCCGAAGGAAACGAGAAGCCAGGTTGAAATTTATACAAAAAATTGACATACCGATAAAGGCACTACGTATAAGAGGAAAATCGCTTCGATGCCGTCGAAGGGGTAGAAATTCTACCCTCAATATTTAAAAAAATCAATTTAACCCGAAAGAAACGAGAAGCCAGGTTGAAATTTATACAAAAAATTGACATACCGATAAAGGCACTACGTATAAGAGGAAAATCGCTTCGGTGCCGTCGAAGGGGTAGAAATGCTACCCTCAATATTTAAAAAAATCAATTTAACCCGAAGGAAACGAGAAGCCAGGTTGAAATTTATACAAAAAATTGACATACCGATAAGGACACTAAGTATAAAAGGAAAATCGCTTCGATGCCGTCGAAGGGGTAGAAATGCTACACTCAATATTTAAAAAAATCAATTTAACCCGAAGGAAACGAGAAGCCAGTCTGAAATTTATACAAAAAATTGACATACCGATAAAGGCACTATGTATGAAAGGAAAATCGCTTCAGTGCCGTCGGAGGGGTAGAAATTCTACCCTCAATATTTAAAAAAATCAATTTCACTCGAAGGAAACGAGAAGACAGGTTGAAATTTATACAAAAAATTGACATACCGATAAGGACACTAAGTATAAAAGGAAAATCGCTTCGGTGCCGTCGGAGGGGTAGAAATTCTACCCTCAATATTTAAAAAAATCAATTTCACTCGAAGGAAACGAGAAGCCAGGTTGAAATTTATACAAAAAATTGACATACCGATAAGGACACTAAGTATAAAAGGAAAATCGCTTCGGTGCCGTCGGAGGGGTAGAAATTCTACCCTCAATATTTAAAAAAATCAATTTCACTCGAAGGAAACGAGAAGACAGGTTGAAATTTATACAAAAAATTGACATTCCGATAAGGACACTAAGTATAAAAGGAAAATCGCTTCGGTGCCGTCGGAGGGGTAGAAATTCTACCCTCAATATTTAAAAAAATCAATTTCACTCGAAGGAAACGAGAAGACAGGTTGAAATTTATACAAAAAATTGACATTCCGATAAGGACACTAAGTATAAGAGGAAAATCGCTTCGGTGCCGTCGAAGGGGTAGAAATGCTACCCTCAATATTTAAAAAAATCAATTTAACCCGAAGGAAACGAGAAGCCAGTCTGAAATTTATACAAAAAATTGACATACCGATAAAGGCACTATGTATGAAAGGAAAATCGCTTCAGTGCCGTCGGAGGGGTAGAAATTCTACCCTCAATATTTAAAAAAAATCAATTTCACTCGAAGGAAACGAGAAGACAGGTTGAAATTTATACAAAAAATTGATATACCGATAAGGACACTAAGTATAAAAGGAAAATCGCTTCGGTGCCGTCGAAGGGGTAGAAATGCTACCCTCAATATTTAAAAAAATCAATTTAAGCCGAAGGAAACGGGAAGCCAGGATGAAATTTATATAAAAAATTGACATACCGATAAAGGCACTATGTATGAAAGGAAAATCGCTTCAGTGCCGTCGGAGGGGTAGAAATTCTACCCTCAATATTTAAAAAAAATCAATTTCACTCGAAGGAAACGAGAAGACAGGTTGAAATTTATACAAAAAATTGACATACCGATAAGGACACTAAGTATAAAAGGAAAATCGCTTCGGTGCCGTCGAAGGGGTAGAAATTCTACCCTCAATATTTAAAAAAATCAATTTAACCCGAAGGAAACGAGAAGCCAGGTTGAAATTTATACAAAAAATATACATAACGATAAGGACACTAAATATAAAAGGAATATTGCTCCGGTGCCGTCGAAGGGGTAGAAATGCTACCCTCAATATTTAAAAAAATCAATTTAACTCGAAGGAAACGAGAAGACAGGTTGAAATTTATACAAAAAATATACATAACGATAAGGACACTAAGTATAAAAGGGATATTGCTTCGGTGCCGTCGAAGGGGTAGAAATGCTACCCTCAATATTTAAAAAAATCAATTTAAGCCGAAGGAAACGGGAAGCCAGGTTGAAATTTATACAAAAAATATACATAACGATAAGGACACTAAGTATAAAAGGGATATTGCTTCGGTGCCGTCGAAGGGGTAGAAATGCTACCCTCAATATTTAAAAAAATCAATTTAACTCGAAGGAAACGAGAAGACAGGTTGAAATTTATAAAAAAAATTGACATACCGATAAAGGCACTATGTATGAAAGGAAAATCGCTTCAGTGCCGTCGGAGGGGTAGAAATTCTACCCTCAATATTTAAAAAAATCAATTTCACTCGAAGGAAACGAGAAGCCAGGTTGAAATTTATACAAAAAATTGACATACCGATAAGGACACTAAGTATAAAAGGAAAATCGCTTCGGTGCCGTCGGAGGGGTAGAAATTCTACCCTCAATATTTAAAAAAATCAATTTAACCCGAAGGAAACGAGAAGCCAGGTTAAAATTTATACAAAAAATATACATAACGATAAGGACACTAAGCATAAAAGGGATATTGCTTCGGTGCCGTCGAAGGGGTAGAAATGCTACCCTCAATATTTAAAAAAATCAATTTAACCCGAAGGAAACGAGAAGCCAGGTTGAAATTTATACAAAAAATATACATAACGATAAGGACACTAAGTATAAAAGGAAAATCGCTTCGATGCCGTCGAAGGGGTAGAAATGCTACCCTCAATATTTAAAAAAATCAATTTAACTCGAGGGAAACGAGAAGCCAGTCTGAAATTTATACAAAAAATTGACATACCGATAAAGGCACTATGTATGAAAGGAAAATCGCTTCAGTGCCGTCGGAGGGGTAGAAATTCTACCCTCAATAATTAAAAAAATCAATTTCACTCGAAGGAAACGAGAAGCCAGGTTGAAATTTATACAAAAAATTGACATACCGATAAGGACACTAAGTATAAAAGGAAAATCGCTTCGGTGCCGTCGGAGGGGTAGAAATTCTACCCTCAATATTTAAAAAAATCAATTTAACTCGAAGGAAACGAGAAGCCAGGTTGAAATTTATACAAAAAATTGACATACCGATAAGGACACTAAGTATAAAAGGAAAATCGCTTCGATGACGTCGAAGGGGTAGAAATGCTACCCCCAATATTTAAAATAATCATTCCAGCCCGAAGAAAACGAGAATCCAGGTTGAAATTTATACAAAAAATTGACATACCGATAAGGACACTAAGTATAAAAGGAAAATCGCTTCGGTGCCGTCGGAGGGGTAGAAATTCTACTCTTATCAAGCGGCGGTATCGGTATCTCCTCCTTCGGGGTGTATACTATAAAGTAGTACCCCGAGTATGTTGAAGGAGTACCGTCCGGCTTGAATCGAAGTTTTTCTTCGTTTTTCGTATATATATCGGAGTACTCGAACTATACTTGTACCCCCATAAATAATAGGTACTTTCTAGTTCGGTACTCTCGATGCAGCTGCTTCACAGGATAGAATAAAATAAATAAAATTCGCTGGTTCAATAGACAACGTCTCCGTAGATTCACCACGATCTTAGCGAGGTGAAGTCAGAGCTTTTTTTCGTACCGCAGTACTATTCGACGACTATTACTTTCGCAGACTAAAACTCGTAGGTTAAAATAACTCGTACTTCTTCGCAGATAAAATAATTCTCTCGACGATGTTACCCCAGCCGAAGCCGGAGGTGAACTGACTCGTAGAAGTTACCTCCACCGCAGTGGGAAGTGAACTGACAACGTAGAAGGTACCTCCGCCGTAGCGGGAAGTAAACTGACCACGTAGAATGTACCTCCGCCGTAGCGGGAAGTAAACCGACCACGTAGAATGTACCTCCGCCGTAGCGGGAAGTAAACTGACCCAGAGTCGAAATCTGCACCGATATTTATACAGGTGCAGACTGACGACACCTGAACCGTCCGCTGTGACTACTCTTAGCCACACGGACCGCGCCTCAGACGGTACTTCCAGTACTCGTCGGCGCTGGACTTTCCGATTTTGGTGTGACGTCACGGGTATTGCCCGAAACGACTGACGTCACACCACGTTTTTTCCAGAACCCTCACATTTTTACACACATTTTCATTATTTAAAAAAGCTCTGACTTCGCAGTTGAGAACACTACCCTCAATATTTAAAAAAATCAATTTCACTCGAAGGAAACGAGAAGCCAGGTTGAAATTTATACAAAAAATTGACATACCGATAAAGGCACTATGTATGAAAGGAAAATCGCTTCAGTGCCGTCGGAGGGGTAGAAATTCTACCCTCAATATTTAAAAAAATCAATTTAACTCGAAGGAAACGAGAAGACAGGTTGAAATTTATACAAAAAATTGACATACCGATAAGGACACTGAGTATAAAAGGGATATCGCTTCGGTGCCGTCGAAGGGTTAGAAATGCTACCCTCAATATTTAAAAAAATCAATTTAACCCGAAGGCAACGAGAAGCCAGGTTGAAATTTATACAAAAAATTGACATACCGATAAGGACACTAAGTATAAAAGGAAAATCGCTTCGGTGCCGTCGGAGGGGTAGAAATGCTGATCTCAATATTTAAAAAAATCAATTTAACTCGGAGGAAATGAGAAGCCAGGTTGGAATTTATACAAAAAATTGACATTCCGATAAGGACACTAAGTATAAAAGGAAAATCGCTTCGGTGCTGTCGAAGGGTTAGAAATGCTACCCTCAATATTTAAAAAAAATCAATTTAACTCGGAGGAAATGAGAAGCCAGGTTGAAATTTATACAAAAAATTGACATACCGATAAGGACACTAAGTATAAAAGGAAAATCGCTTCGGTGCCGTCGAAGGGGTAGAAATGCTACCCTCAATATTTAAAAAAATCAATTTAACCCGAAGGAAACGGGAAGCCAGGTTGAAATGTATACAAAAAATTGACATAACGATAAGGACACTAAGTATAAAAGGTATATCGCTTCGGTGCCGTCGAAGGGGTAGAAATGCTACCCTCAATATTTAAAAAAATCAATTTAACTCGAAGGAAACGAGAAGACAGGTTGAAATTTATACAAAAAATTGACATACCGATAAAGGCACTATGTATGAAAGGAAAATCGCTTCAGTGCCGTCGGAGGGGTAGAAATTCTACCCTCAATATTTAAAAAAATCAATTTCACTCGAAGGAAACGAGAAGCCAGGTTGAAATTTATACAAAAAATTGACATACCGATAAGGACACTAAGTATAAAAGGAAAATCGCTTCGGTGCCGTCGGAGGGGTAGAAATTCTACCCTCAATATTTAAAAAAATCAATTTAACCCGAAAGAAACGAGAAGACAGGTTGAAATTTATACAAAAAATTGACATACCGATAAAGGCACTATGTATGAAAGGAAAATCGCTTCGGTGCCGTCGAAGGGGTAAAAATGCTACCCTCAATATTTAAAAAAATCAATTTAACCCGAAGGAAACGAGAAGCCAGGTTGAAATTTATACAAAAAATTGACATACCGATAAGGACGCTAAGTATAAAAGGAAAATCGCTTCGGTGCCGTCGGAGGGGTAGAAATTCTACCCTCAATATTTAAAAAAATCATTTCAACCCGAAGGAAACGAGAAGCCAGGTTGAAATTTGTACAAAAAATTGACATACCGATAAAGACACTAAGTATAAAAGGAAAATCGCTTCGATGCCGTCGAAGGGGTAGAAATGCTACCCTCAATATTTAAAAAAATCAATTTAACTCGAAGGAAACGAGAAGCCAGTCTGAAATTTATACAAAAAATTGACATACCGATAAAGGCACTAAGTATAAAAGGAAAATCGCTTCAGTGCCGTCGGAGGGGTAGAAATTCTACCCTCAATATTTAAAAAAATCAATTTCACTCGAAGGAAACGAGAAGACAGGTTGAAATTTATACAAAAAATTGACATACCGATAAGGACACTAAGTATAAAAGGAAAATCGCTTCGATGCCGTCGAAGGGGTAGAAATGCTACCCTCAATATTTAAAAAAATCAATTTAACTCGAAGGAAACGAGAAGCCAGTCTGAAATTTATACAAAAAATTGACATACCGATAAAGGCACTAAGTATAAAAGGAAAATCGCTTCAGTGCCGTCGGAGGGGTAGAAATTCTACCCTCAATATTTAAAAAAATCAATTTAACTCGAAGGAAACGAGAAGACAGGTTGAAATTTATATAAAAAATTGACATACCGATAAAGGCACTATGTATGAAAGGAAAATCGCTTCAGTGCCGTCGGAGGGGTAGAAATTCTACCCTCAATATTTAAAAAAATCAATTTAACCCGAAGGAAACGAGAAGCCAGGTTGAAATTTATACAAAAAATTGACATAACGATAAGGACACTAAGTATAAAAGGAAAATCGCTTCGATGCCGTCGAAGGGGTAGAAATGCTACCCTCAATATTTAAAAAAATCAATTTAACTCGAAGGAAACGAGAAGCCAGTCTGAAATTTATACAAAAAATTGACATACCGATAAAGGCACTAAGTATAAAAGGAAAATCGCTTCAGTGCCGTCGGAGGGGTAGAAATTCTACCCTCAATATTTAAAAAAATCAATTTAACTCGAAGGAAACGAGAAGACAGGTTGAAATTTATATAAAAAATTGACATACCGATAAAGGCACTATGTATGAAAGGAAAATCGCTTCAGTGCCGTCGGAGGGGTAGAAATTCTACCCTCAATATTTAAAAAAATCAATTTAACCCGAAGGAAACGAGAAGCCAGGTTGAAATTTATACAAAAAATTGACATAACGATAAGGACACTAAGTATAAAAGGGATATCGCTTCGGTGCCGTCGAAGGGGTAGAAATACTACCCTCAATATTTAAAAAAATCAATTTAACCCGAAGGAAACGAGAAGCCAGGTTGAAATTTATACAAAAAATTGACATAACGATAAGGACACTAAGTATAAAAGGGATATCGCTTCGGTGCCGTCGAAGGGGTAGAAATACTACCCTCAATATTTAAAAAAATCAATTTAACCCGGAGGAAACGAGAAGCCAGGTTGAAATTTATACAAAAAATTGACATAACGATAAGGACACTAAGTATAAAAGGGATATCGCTTCGGTGCCGTCGAAGGGGTAGAAATACTACCCTCAATATTTAAAAAAATCAATTTAACTCGAAGGAAACGAGAAGACAGGTTGAAATTTATACAAAAAATTGACATACCGATAAAGGCACTATGTATGAAAGGAAAATCGCTTCAGTGCCGTCGGAGGGGTAGAAATTCTACCCTCAATATTTAAAAAAATCAATTTAACCCGAAGGAAACGAGAAGCCAGGTTGAAATTTATACAAAAAATTGACATAACGATAAGGACACTAAGTATAAAAGGGATATCGCTTCGGTGCCGTCGAAGGGGTAGAAATACTACCCTCAATATTTAAAAAAATCAATTTAACCCGAAGGAAACGAGAAGCCAGGTTGAAATTTATACAAAAAATTGACATAACGATAAGGACACTAAGTATAAAAGGGATATCGCTTCGGTGCCGTCGAAGGGGTAGAAATACTACCCTCAATATTTAAAAAAATCAATTTAACCCGGAGGAAACGAGAAGCCAGGTTGAAATTTATACAAAAAATTGACATAACGATAAGGACACTAAGTATAAAAGGGATATCGCTTCGGTGCCGTCGAAGGGGTAGATATACTACCCTATATATTTAAAAAAATCATTTCAACCCGAAGGAAACGAGAAGCCAGGTTGTAATTTGTACAAAAAATTGACATACCGATAAAGACACTAAGTATAAAAGGAAAATCGCTTCGGTGCCGTCGGAGGGGTAGAAATTCTACCCTCAATATTTAAAAAAATCAATTTCACTCGAAGGAAACGAGAAGCCAGGTTGAAATTTATACAAAAAATTGACATACCGATAAGGACACTAAGTATAAAAGGAAAATCGCTTCGGTGCCGTCGGAGGGGTAGAAATTCTACCCTCAATATTTAAAAAAATCAATTTAACCCGAAAGAAACGAGAAGCCAGGTTGAAATTTATACAAAAAATTGACATACCGATAAAGGCACTACGTATAAGAGGAAAATCGCTTCGGTGCCGTCGAAGGGGTAGAAATGCTACCCTCAATATTTAAAAAAATCAATTTAACCCGAAGGCAACGAGAAGCCAGGTTGAAATTTATACAAAAAATTGACATACCGATAAGGACACTAAGTATAAAAGGAAAATCGCTTCGGTGCCGTCGGAGGGGTAGAAATGCTGATCTCAATATTTAAAAAAATCAATTTAACTCGGAGGAAATGAGAAGCCAGGTTGGAATTTATACAAAAAATTGACATTTCGATAAGGACACTAAGTATAAAAGGGAAATCGCTTCGGTGCTGTCGAAGGGTTAGAAATGCTACCCTCAATATTTAAAAAAAATCAATTTAACTCGGAGGAAATGAGAAGCCAGGTTGAAATTTATACAAAAAATTGACATACCGATAAGGACACTAAGTATAAAAGGAAAATCGCTTCGGTGCCGTCGAAGGGGTAGAAATGCTACCCTCAATATTTAAAAAAATCAATTTAACCCGAAGGAAACGGGAAGCCAGGTTGAAATTTATACAAAAAATTGACATAACGATAAGGACACTACGTATGAAAGGAAAACCGCTTCGGTGCCGTCGAAGGGGTAGATATACTACCCTATATATTTAAAAAAATCATTTCAACCCGAAGGAAACGAGAAGCCAGGTTGAAATTTGTACAAAAACTTGACATACCGATAAAGACACTAAGTATTAAAGGAAATTCGCTTCGATGCCGTCGAAGGGGTAGAAATGCTACCCTCAATATTTAAAAAAATCAATTTAACTCGAAGGAAACGAGAAGCCAGTCTGAAATTTATACAAAAAATTGACATACCGATAAAGGCACTATGTATGAAAGGAAAATCGCTTCAGTGCCGTCGGAGGGGTAGAAATTCTACCCTCAATATTTAAAAAAATCAATTTCACTCGAAGGAAACGAGAAGACAGGTTGAAATTTATACAAAAAATTGACATTCCGATAAGGACACTAAGTATAAAAAGGAAAATCGCTTCGGTGCCGTCGAAGGGGTAGAAATTCTACCCTCAATATTTAAAAAAATCAATTTCACTCGAAGGAAACGAGAAGCCAGGTTGAAATTTATACAAAAAATTGACATACCGATAAAGGCACTATGTATGAAAGGAAAATCGCTTCAGTGCCGTCGGAGGGGTAGAAATTCTACCCTCAATATTTAAAAAAATCAATTTCACTCGAAGGAAACGAGAAGACAGGTTGAAATTTATACAAAAAATTGACATTCCGATAAGGACACTACGTACAAAAGAAAATCGCTTCGGTGCTAGCGAAGGGGTAGAAATGCTACCCTATATTTTTAAAATAATCATTCCAGCCCGAAGAAAACGAGAATCCAGGTTGAAATTTATACAAAAAATTGACATACCGATGAGGACACTAAGTATAAAAAGGAAAATCGCTTCGGTGCCGTCGAAGGGGTAGAAATTCTACCCTCAATATTTAAAAAAATCAATTTCACTCGAAGGAAACGAGAAGCCAGGTTGAAATTTATACAAAAAATTGACATACCGATAAAGGCACTATGTATGAAAGGAAAATCGCTTCAGTGCCGTCGGAGGGGTAGAAATTCTACCCTCAATATTTAAAAAAATCAATTTAACTCGAAGGAAACGAGAAGACAGGTTGAAATTTATACAAAAAATTGACATACCGATAAGGACACTGAGTATAAAAGGGATATCGCTTCGGTGCCGTCGAAGGGTTAGAAATGCTACCCTCAATATTTAAAAAAATCAATTTAACCCGAAGGCAACGAGAAGCCAGGTTGAAATTTATACAAAAAATTGACATACCGATAAGGACACTAAGTATAAAAGGAAAATCGCTTCGGTGCCGTCGGAGGGGTAGAAATTCTACCCTCAATATTTAAAAAAATCAATTTAACTCGAAGGAAACGAGAAGACAGGTTGAAATTTATACAAAAAATTGACATACCGATAAAGGCACTATGTATGAAAGGAAAATCGCTTCAGTGCCGTCGGAGGGGTAGAAATTCTACCCTCAATATTTAAAAAAATCAATTTAACTCGAAGGAAACGAGAAGACAGGTTGAAATTTATACAAAAAATTGACATACCGATAAGGACACTGAGTATAAAAGGGATATCGCTTCGGTGCCGTCGAAGGGGTAGAAATGCTACCCTCAATATTTAAAAAAATCAATTTAACCCGAAGGAAACGGGAAGCCAGGTTGAAATTTATACAAAAAATTGACATAACGATAAGAACACTGAGTATAAAAGGGATATCGCTTCGGTGCCGTCGAAGGGGTAGAAATGCTACCCTCAATATTTAAAAAAATCAATTTAACCCGAAGGAAACGAGAAGCCAGGTTGAAATTTATACAAAAAATTGACATACCGATAAAGGCACTACGTATAAAAGGAAAATCGCTTCGGTGCCGTCGGAGGGGTAGAAATTCTACCCTCAATATTTAAAAAAATCAATTTAACTCGAAGGAAACGAGAAGACAGGTTGAAATTTATACAAAAAATTGACATACCGATAAGGACACTGAGTATAAAAGGGATATCGCTTCGGTGCCGTCGAAGGGTTAGAAATGCTACCCTCAATATTTAAAAAAATCAATTTAACCCGAAGGCAACGAGAAGCCAGGTTGAAATTTATACAAAAAATTGACATACCGATAAGGACACTGAGTATAAAAGGGATATCGCTTCGGTGCCGTCGAAGGGTTAGAAATGCTACCCTCAATATTTAAAAAAATCAATTTAACCCGAAGGCAACGAGAAGCCAGGTTGAAATTTATACAAAAAATTGACATACCGATAAGGACACTAAGTATAAAAGGAAAATCGCTTCGGTGCCGTCGAAGGGGTAGAAATGCTACCCTCAATATTTAAAAAAATCAATTTAACCCGAAGGAAACGGGAAGCCAGGTTGAAATTTATACAAAAAATTGACATACCGATAAGGACACTAAGTATAAAAGGAAAATCGCTTCGGTGCCGTCGAAGGGGTAGAAATGCTACCCTCAATATTTAAAAAAATCAATTTAACCCGAAGGAAACGGGAAGCCAGGTTGAAATTTATACAAAAAATTGACATACCGATAAGGACACTAAGTATAAAAGGAAAATCGCTTCAGTGCTGTCGAAGGGTTAGAAATGCTACCCTCAATATTTAAAAAAAATCAATTTAACTCGGAGGAAATGAGAAGCCAGGTTGAAATTTATACAAAAAATTGACATACCGATAAGGACACTAAGTATAAAAGGAAAATCGCTTCGGTGCCGTCGGAGGGGTAGAAATGCTAATCTCAATATTTAAAAAAATCAATTTAACTCGGAGGAAATGAGAAGCCAGGTTGAAATTTATACAAAAAATTGACATACCGATAAGGACACTAAGTATAAAAGGGAAATCGCTTCGGTGCCGTCGAAGGGGTAGAAATGCTACCCTCAATATTTAAAAAAATCAATTTAACCCGAAGGAAACGGGAAGCCAGGTTGAAATTTATACAAAAAATTGACATAACGATAAGAACACTGAGTATAAAAGGGATATCGCTTCGGTGCCGTCGAAGGGGTAGAAATGCTACCCTCAATATTTAAAAAAATCAATTTAACCCGAAGGAAACGAGAAGCCAGGCTGAAATTTATACAAAAAATTGACATAACGATAAGAACACTGAGTATAAAAGGGATATCGCTTCGGTGCCGTCGAAGGGGTAGAAATGCTACCCTCAATATTTAAAAAAATCAATTTAACCCGAAGGAAACGAGAAGCCAGGTTGAAATTTATACAAAAAATTGACATACCGATAAAGGCACTACGTATAAAAGGAAAATCGCTTCGGTGCCGTCGGAGGGGTAGAAATTCTACCCTCAATATTTAAAAAAATCAATTTAACTCGAAGGAAACGAGAAGACAGGTTGAAATTTATACAAAAAATTGACATACCGATAAGGACACTGAGTATAAAAGGGATATCGCTTCGGTGCCGTCGAAGGGGTAGAAATGCTACCCTCAATATTTAAAAAAATCAATTTAACCCGAAGGAAACGGGAAGCCAGGTTGAAATTTATACAAAAAATTGACATAACGATAAGAACACTGAGTATAAAAGGGATATCGCTTCGGTGCCGTCGAAGGGGTAGAAATGCTACCCTCAATATTTAAAAAAATCAATTTAACCCGAAGGAAACGAGAAGCCAGGTTGAAATTTATACAAAAAATTGACATACCGATAAAGGCACTACGTATAAAAGGAAAATCGCTTCGGTGCCGTCGGAGGGGTAGAAATTCTACCCTCAATATTTAAAAAAATCAATTTAACTCGAAGGAAACGAGAAGACAGGTTGAAATTTATACAAAAAATTGACATACCGATAAGGACACTAAGTATAAAAGGAAAATCGCTTCGGTGCCGTCGGAGGGGTAGAAATGCTAATCTCAATATTTAAAAAAATCAATTTAACTCGGAGGAAATGAGAAGCCAGGTTGAAATTTATACAAAAAATTGACATTCCGATAAGGACACTAAGTATAAAAGGAAATTCGCTTCGGTGCTGTCGAAGGGGTAGAAATGCTACCTTCAATATTAAAAAAAATCAATTTAACCCGAAGGCAACGAGAAGCCAGGTTGAAATTTATACAAAAAATTGACATACCGATAAAGGCACTAAGTATAAGAGGAAAATCGCTTCGGTGCCGTCGAAGGGTTAGAAATGCTACCCTCAATATTTAAAAAAATCAATTTAACCCGAAGGCAACGAGAAGCCAGGTTGAAATTTATACAAAAAATTGACATACCGATAAGGACACTAAGTATAAAAGGAAAATCGCTTCGGTGCCGTCGGAGGGGTAGAAATGCTAATCTCAATATTTAAAAAAATCAATTTAACTCGGAGGAAATGAGAAGCCAGGTTGAAATTTATACAAAAAATTGACATACCGATAAGGACACTAAGTATAAGAGGAAAATCGCTTCGGTGCCGTCGGAGGGGTAGAAATGCTAATCTCAATATTTAAAAAAATCAATTTAACTCGGAGGAAATGAGAAGCCAGGTTGAAATTTATACAAAAAATTGACATTCCGATAAGGACACTAAGTATAAAAGGAAATTCGCTTCGGTGCTGTCGAAGGGTTAGAAATGCTACCCTCAATATTAAAAAAAATCAATTTAACCCGAAGGCAACGAGAAGCCAGGTTGAAATTTATACAAAAAATTGACATACCGATAAAGGCACTACGTATAAGAGGAAAATCGCTTCGGTGCCGTCGAAGGGTTAGAAATGCTACCCTCAATATTTAAAAAAATCAATTTAACCCGAAGGCAACGAGAAGCCAGGTTGAAATTTATACAAAAAATTGACATACCGATAAGGACACTAAGTATAAAAGGAAAATCGCTTCGGTGCCGTCGGAGGGGTAGAAATGCTAATCTCAATATTTAAAAAAATCAATTTAACTCGGAGGAAATGAGAAGCCAGGTTGAAATTTATACAAAAAATTGACATTCCGATAAGGACACTAAGTATAAAAGGAAATTCGCTTCGGTGCTGTCGAAGGGGTAGAAATGCTACCTTCAATATTAAAAAAAATCAATTTAACCCGAAGGCAACGAGAAGCCAGGTTGAAATTTATACAAAAAATTGACATACCGATAAAGGCACTAAGTATAAGAGGAAAATCGCTTCGGTGCCGTCGAAGGGTTAGAAATGCTACCCTCAATATTTAAAAAAATCAATTTAACCCGAAGGCAACGAGAAGCCAGGTTGAAATTTATACAAAAAATTGACATACCGATAAGGACACTAAGTATAAAAGGAAAATCGCTTCGGTGCCGTCGGAGGGGTAGAAATGCTAATCTCAATATTTAAAAAAATCAATTTAACTCGGAGGAAATGAGAAGCCAGGTTGAAATTTATACAAAAAATTGACATACCGATAAGGACACTAAGTATAAGAGGAAAATCGCTTCGGTGCCGTCGGAGGGGTAGAAATGCTAATCTCAATATTTAAAAAAATCAATTTAACTCGGAGGAAATGAGAAGCCAGGTTGAAATTTATACAAAAAATTGACATTCCGATAAGGACACTAAGTATAAAAGGAAATTCGCTTCGGTGCTGTCGAAGGGTTAGAAATGCTACCCTCAATATTAAAAAAAATCAATTTAACCCGAAGGCAACGAGAAGCCAGGTTGAAATTTATACAAAAAATTGACATACCGATAAAGGCACTACGTATAAGAGGAAAATCGCTTCGGTGCCGTCGAAGGGTTAGAAATGCTACCCTCAATATTTAAAAAAATCAATTTAACCCGAAGGCAACGAGAAGCCAGGTTGAAATTTATACAAAAAATTGACATACCGATAAGGACACTAAGTATAAAAGGAAAATCGCTTCGGTGCCGTCGGAGGGGTAGAAATGCTAATCTCAATATTTAAAAAAATCAATTTAACTCGGAGGAAATGAGAAGCCAGGTTGAAATTTATACAAAAAATTGACATTCCGATAAGGACACTAAGTATGAAAGGAAAATCGCTTCGGTGCTGTCGAAGGGTTAGAAATGCTACCCTCAATATTTAAAAAAATCAATTTAACCCGAAGGCAACGAGAAGCCAGGTTGAAATTTATACAAAAAATTGACATTCCGATAAGGACACTAAGTATAAAAGGAAATTCGCTTCGGTGCTGTCGAAGGGTTAGAAATGCTACCCTCAATATTAAAAAAAATCAATTTAACCCGAAGGCAACGAGAAGCCAGGTTGAAATTTATACAAAAAATTGACATACCGATAAAGGCACTACGTATAAGAGGAAAATCGCTTCGGTGCCGTCGAAGGGTTAGAAATGCTACCCTCAATATTTAAAAAAATCAATTTAACCCGAAGGCAACGAGAAGCCAGGTTGAAATTTATACAAAAAATTGACATACCGATAAGGACACTAAGTATAAAAGGAAAATCGCTTCGGTGCCGTCGGAGGGGTAGAAATGCTAATCTCAATATTTAAAAAAATCAATTTAACTCGGAGGAAATGAGAAGCCAGGTTGAAATTTATACAAAAAATTGACATTCCGATAAGGACACTAAGTATGAAAGGAAAATCGCTTCGGTGCTGTCGAAGGGTTAGAAATGCTACCCTCAATATTTAAAAAAATCAATTTAACCCGAAGGCAACGAGAAGCTAGGTTGAAATTTATACAAAAAATTGACATACCGATAAGGACACTAAGTATAAAAGGAAAATCGCTTCGGTGCCGTCGGAGGGGTAGAAATGCTAATCTCAATATTTAAAAAAATCAATTTAACTCGGAGGAAATGAGAAGCCAGGTTGAAATTTATACAAAAAATTGACATTCCGATAAGGACACTAAGTATGAAAGGAAAATCGCTTCGGTGCTGTCGAAGGGTTAGAAATGCTACCCTCAATATTTAAAAAAATCAATTTAACCCGAAGGCAACGAGAAGCCAGGTTGAAATTTATACAAAAAATTGACATTCCGATAAGGACACTAAGTATAAAAGGAAAATCGCTTCGGTGCTGTCGAAGGGGTAGAAATGCTACCCTCAATATTAAAAAAAATCAATTTAACCCGAAGGCAACGAGAAGCCAGGTTGAAATTTATACAAAAAATTGACATACCGATAAAGGCACTACGTATAAGAGGAAAATCGCTTCGGTGCCGTCGAAGGGTTAGAAATGCTACCCTCAATATTTAAAAAAATCAATTTAACCCGAAGGCAACGAGAAGCCAGGTTGAAATTTATACAAAAAATTGACATACCGATAAGGACACTAAGTATAAAAGGAAAATCGCTTCGGTGTCGTCGGAGGGGTAGAAATGCTAATCTCAATATTTAAAAAAATCAATTTAACTCGGAGGAAATGAGAAGCCAGGTTGAAATTTATACAAAAAATTGACATTCCGATAAGGACACTAAGTATGAAAGGAAAATCGCTTCGGTGCTGTCGAAGGGTTAGAAATGCTAATCTCAATATTTAAAAAAATCAATTTAACCCGAAGGCAACGAGAAGCCAGGTTGAAATTTATACAAAAAATTGACATTCCGATAAGGACACTAAGTATAAAAGGAAAATCGCTTCGGTGCTGTCGTAGGGGTAGAAATGCTACCCTCAATATTAAAAAAAATCAATTTAACCCGAAGGCAACGAGAAGCCAGGTTGAAATTTATACAAAAAATTGACATACCGATAAAGGCACTAAGTATAAAAGGAAAATCGCTTCGGTGCCGTCGAAGGGTTAGAAATGCTACCCTCAATATTTAAAAAAGTCAATTTAACCCGAAGGCAACGAGAAGCCAGGTTGAAATTTATACAAAAAATTGACATACCGATAAGGACACTAAGTATAAAAGGAAAATCGCTTCGGTGCCGTCGGAGGGGTAGAAATGCTAATCTCAATATTTAAAAAAATCAATTTAACTCGGAGGAAATGAGAAGCCAGGTTGAAATTTATACAAAAAATTGACATACCGATAAGGACACTAAGTATAAAAGGAAAATCGCTTCGGTGCCGTCGGAGGGGTAGAAATGCTAATCTCAATATTTAAAAAAATCAATTTAACTCGGAGGAAATGAGAAGCCAGGTTGAAATTTATACAAAAAATTGACATTCCGATAAGGACACTAAGTATAAAAGGAAAATCGCTTCGGTGATGTCGAAGGGTTAGAAATGCTACCCTCAATATTTAAAAAAATCAATTTAACCCGAAGGCAACGAGAAGCCAGGTTGAAATTTATACAAAAAATTGACATACCGATAAAGGCACTACGTATAAGAGGAAAATCGCTTCGGTGCCGTCGGAGGGGTAGAAATGCTAATCTCAATATTTAAAAAAATCAATTTAACTCGGAGGAAATGAGAAGCCAGGTTGAAATTTATACAAAAAATTGACATACCGATAAGGACACTAAGTATAAAAGGAAAATCGCTTCGGTGCCGTCGGAGGGGTAGAAATGCTAATCTCGATATTTAAAAAAATCAATTTAACTCGGAGGAAATGAGAAGCCAGGTTAAAATTTATACAAAAAATTGACATTCCGATAAGGACACTAAGTATAAAAGGAAAATCGCTTCGGTGCTGTCGAAGGGGTAGAAATGCTACCCTCAATATTAAAAAAAATCAATTTAACCCGAAGGCAACGAGAAGCCAGGTTGAAATTTATACAAAAAATTGACATACCGATAAAGGCACTACGTATAAGAGGAAAATCGCTTCGGTGCCGTCGAAGGGTTAGAAATGCTACCCTCAATATTAAAAAAAATCAATTTAACCCGAAGGCAACGAGAAGCCAGGTTGAAATTTATACAAAAAATTGACATACCGATAAAGGCACTACGTATAAGAGGAAAATCGCTTCGGTGCCGTCGAAGGGTTAGAAATGCTACCCTCAATATTTAAAAAAATCAATTTAACCCGAAGGCAACGAGAAGCCAGGTTGAAATTTATACAAAAAATTGACATACCGATAAGGACACTAAGTATAAAAGGAAAATCGCTTCGGTGCCGTCGGAGGGGTAGAAATGCTAATCTCAATATTTAAAAAAATCAATTTAACTCGGAGGAAATGAGAAGCCAGGTTGAAATTTATACAAAAAATTGACATTCCGATAAGGACACTAAGTATGAAAGGAAAATCGCTTCGGTGCTGTCGAAGGGTTAGAAATGCTACCCTCAATAATTAAAAAAATCAATTTAACCCGAAGGCAACGAGAAGCCAGGTTGAAATTTATACAAAAAATTGACATTCCGATAAGGACACTAAGTATGAAAGGAAAATCGCTTCGGTGCTGTCGAAGGGTTAGAAATGCTAATCTCAATATTTAAAAAAATCAATTTAACCCGAAGGCAACGAGAAGCCAGGTTGAAATTTATACAAAAAATTGACATTCCGATAAGGACACTAAGTATAAAAGGAAAATCGCTTCGGTGCTGTCGTAGGGGTAGAAATGCTACCCTCAATATTAAAAAAAATCAATTTAACCCGAAGGCAACGAGAAGCCAGGTTGAAATTTATACAAAAAATTGACATACCGATAAAGGCACTACGTATAAGAGGAAAATCGCTTCGGTGCCGTCGAAGGGTTAGAAATGCTACCCTCAATATTTAAAAAAGTCAATTTAACCCGAAGGCAACGAGAAGCCAGGTTGAAATTTATACAAAAAATTGACATACCGATAAGGACACTAAGTATAAAAGGAAAATCGCTTCGGTGCCGTCGGAGGGGTAGAAATGCTAATCTCAATATTTAAAAAAATCAATTTAACTCGGAGGAAATGAGAAGCCAGGTTGAAATTTATACAAAAAATTGACATACCGATAAGGACACTAAGTATAAAAGGAAAATCGCTTCGGTGCCGTCGGAGGGGTAGAAATGCTAATCTCAATATTTAAAAAAATCAATTTAACTCGGAGGAAATGAGAAGCCAGGTTGAAATTTATACAAAAAATTGACATTCCGATAAGGACACTAAGTATAAAAGGAAAATCGCTTCGGTGATGTCGAAGGGTTAGAAATGCTACCCTCAATATTTAAAAAAATCAATTTAACCCGAAGGCAACGAGAAGCCAGGTTGAAATTTATACAAAAAATTGACATACCGATAAAGGCACTACGTATAAGAGGAAAATCGCTTCGGTGCCGTCGGAGGGGTAGAAATGCTAATCTCAATATTTAAAAAAATCAATTTAACTCGGAGGAAATGAGAAGCCAGGTTGAAATTTATACAAAAAATTGACATACCGATAAGGACACTAAGTATAAAAGGAAAATCGCTTCGGTGCCGTCGGAGGGGTAGAAATGCTAATCTCGATATTTAAAAAAATCAATTTAACTCGGAGGAAATGAGAAGCCAGGTTGAAATTTATACAAAAAATTGACATTCCGATAAGGACACTAAGTATAAAAGGAAAATCGCTTCGGTGCTGTCGAAGGGGTAGAAATGCTACCCTCAATATTAAAAAAAATCAATTTAACCCGAAGGCAACGAGAAGCCAGGTTGAAATTTATACAAAAAATTGACATACCGATAAAGGCACTACGTATAAGAGGAAAATCGCTTCGGTGCCGTCGAAGGGTTAGAAATGCTACCCTCAATATTAAAAAAAATCAATTTAACCCGAAGGCAACGAGAAGCCAGGTTGAAATTTATACAAAAAATTGACATACCGATAAAGGCACTACGTATAAGAGGAAAATCGCTTCGGTGCCGTCGAAGGGTTAGAAATGCTACCCTCAATATTTAAAAAAATCAATTTAACCCGAAGGCAACGAGAAGCCAGGTTGAAATTTATACAAAAAATTGACATACCGATAAGGACACTAAGTATAAAAGGAAAATCGCTTCGGTGCCGTCGGAGGGGTAGAAATGCTAATCTCAATATTTAAAAAAATCAATTTAACTCGGAGGAAATGAGAAGCCAGGTTGAAATTTATACAAAAAATTGACATTCCGATAAGGACACTAAGTATAAAAGGAAAATCGCTTCGGTGCTGTCGAAGGGTTAGAAATGCTACCCTCAATATTTAAAAAAATCAATTTAACCCGAAGGCAACGAGAAGCCAGGTTGAAATTTATACAAAAAATTGACATTCCGATAAGGACACTAAGTATAAAAGGAAAATCGCTTCGATGCCGTCGAAGGGGTAGAAATGCTACCCCCAATATTTAAAAAAATCATTTCAACCCGAAAGAAACGAGAAGCTAGGTTGAAATTTATACAAAAAATTGACATACCGATAAGGACACTAAGTATAAAAGGAAAATCGCTTCGGTGCCGTCGAAGGGGTAGAAATGGTACCCTCAATATTAAAAAAAATCATTTCAACCCGAAGGAAACGAGAAGCCAGGTTTAAATTTATACAAAATATTGACATACCGATAAGGACACTTCTTACAGAAGGAAAATCGCTTCGATGCCGTCGAAGGGGTAGAAATGCTACCCTCAATATCTAAAAAAATCAATTTAACCCGAAGGAAACGAGAAGTCAGGTTGAAATTTATACAAAAAATTGACATACCGATAAGGACACTAAGTATAAAAGGAAAATCGCTTCGGTGCCGTCGGAGGGGTAGAAATGCTAATCTCGATATTTAAAAAAATCAATTTAACTCGGAGGAAATGAGAAGCCAGGTTGAAATTTATACAAAAAATTGACATTCCGATAAGGACACTAAGTATGAAAGGAAAATCGCTTCGGTGCTGTCGAAGGGGTAGAAATGCTACCCTCAATATTAAAAAAAATCAATTTAACCCGAAGGCAACGAGAAGCCAGGTTGAAATTTATACAAAAAATTAACATACCGATAAAGGCACTACGTATAAGAGGAAAATCGCTTCGGTGCCGTCGAAGGGTTAGAAATGCTACCCTCAATATTTAAAAAAATCAATTTAACCCGAAGGCAACGAGAAGCCAGGTTGAAATTTATACAAAAAATTGACATACCGATAAGGACACTAAGTATAAAAGGAAAATCGCTTCGGTGCCGTCGGAGGGGTAGAAATGCTAATCTCAATATTTAAAAAAATCAATTTAACTCGGAGGAAATGAGAAGCCAGGTTGAAATTTATACAAAAAATTGACATTCCGATAAGGACACTAAGTATAAAAGGAAAATCGCTTCGGTGCTGTCGAAGGGTTAGAAATGCTACCCTCAATATTTAAAAAAATCAATTTAACCCGAAGGCAACGAGAAGCCAGGTTGAAATTTATACAAAAAATTGACATTCCGATAAGGACACTAAGTATAAAAGGAAAATCGCTTCGGTGCTGTCGAAGGGTTAGAAATGCTACCCTCAATATTTAAAAAAATCAATTTAACCCGAAGGCAACGAGAAGCCAGGTTGAAATTTATACAAAAAATTGACATACCGATAAAGGCACTAAGTATAAGAGGAAAATCGCTTCGGTGCCGTCGAAGGGTTAGAAATGCTACCCTCAATATTTAAAAAAATCAATTTAACCCGAAGGCAACGAGAAGCCAGGTTGAAATTTATACAAAAAATTGACATACCGATAAGGACACTAAGTATAAAAGGAAAATCGCTTCGGTGCCGTCGGAGGGGTAGAAATGCTAATCTCAATATTTAAAAAAATCAATTTAACTCGGAGGAAATGAGAAGCCAGGTTGAAATTTATACAAAAAATTGACATACCGATAAGGACACTAAGTATAAGAGGAAAATCGCTTCGGTGCCGTCGGAGGGGTAGAAATGCTAATCTCAATATTTAAAAAAATCAATTTAACTCGGAGGAAATGAGAAGCCAGGTTGAAATTTATACAAAAAATTGACATTCCGATAAGGACACTAAGTATAAAAGGAAATTCGCTTCGGTGCTGTCGAAGGGTTAGAAATGCTACCCTCAATATTAAAAAAAATCAATTTAACCCGAAGGCAACGAGAAGCCAGGTTGAAATTTATACAAAAAATTGACATACCGATAAAGGCACTACGTATAAGAGGAAAATCGCTTCGGTGCCGTCGAAGGGTTAGAAATGCTACCCTCAATATTTAAAAAAATCAATTTAACCCGAAGGCAACGAGAAGCCAGGTTGAAATTTATACAAAAAATTGACATACCGATAAGGACACTAAGTATAAAAGGAAAATCGCTTCGGTGCCGTCGGAGGGGTAGAAATGCTAATCTCAATATTTAAAAAAATCAATTTAACTCGGAGGAAATGAGAAGCCAGGTTGAAATTTATACAAAAAATTGACATTCCGATAAGGACACTAAGTATGAAAGGAAAATCGCTTCGGTGCTGTCGAAGGGTTAGAAATGCTACCCTCAATATTTAAAAAAATCAATTTAACCCGAAGGCAACGAGAAGCCAGGTTGAAATTTATACAAAAAATTGACATTCCGATAAGGACACTAAGTATAAAAGGAAATTCGCTTCGGTGCTGTCGAAGGGTTAGAAATGCTACCCTCAATATTAAAAAAAATCAATTTAACCCGAAGGCAACGAGAAGCCAGGTTGAAATTTATACAAAAAATTGACATACCGATAAAGGCACTACGTATAAGAGGAAAATCGCTTCGGTGCCGTCGAAGGGTTAGAAATGCTACCCTCAATATTTAAAAAAATCAATTTAACCCGAAGGCAACGAGAAGCCAGGTTGAAATTTATACAAAAAATTGACATACCGATAAGGACACTAAGTATAAAAGGAAAATCGCTTCGGTGCCGTCGGAGGGGTAGAAATGCTAATCTCAATATTTAAAAAAATCAATTTAACTCGGAGGAAATGAGAAGCCAGGTTGAAATTTATACAAAAAATTGACATTCCGATAAGGACACTAAGTATGAAAGGAAAATCGCTTCGGTGCTGTCGAAGGGTTAGAAATGCTACCCTCAATATTTAAAAAAATCAATTTAACCCGAAGGCAACGAGAAGCTAGGTTGAAATTTATACAAAAAATTGACATACCGATAAGGACACTAAGTATAAAAGGAAAATCGCTTCGGTGCCGTCGGAGGGGTAGAAATGCTAATCTCAATATTTAAAAAAATCAATTTAACTCGGAGGAAATGAGAAGCCAGGTTGAAATTTATACAAAAAATTGACATTCCGATAAGGACACTAAGTATGAAAGGAAAATCGCTTCGGTGCTGTCGAAGGGTTAGAAATGCTACCCTCAATATTTAAAAAAATCAATTTAACCCGAAGGCAACGAGAAGCCAGGTTGAAATTTATACAAAAAATTGACATTCCGATAAGGACACTAAGTATAAAAGGAAAATCGCTTCGGTGCTGTCGAAGGGGTAGAAATGCTACCCTCAATATTAAAAAAAATCAATTTAACCCGAAGGCAACGAGAAGCCAGGTTGAAATTTATACAAAAAATTGACATACCGATAAAGGCACTACGTATAAGAGGAAAATCGCTTCGGTGCCGTCGAAGGGTTAGAAATGCTACCCTCAATATTTAAAAAAATCAATTTAACCCGAAGGCAACGAGAAGCCAGGTTGAAATTTATACAAAAAATTGACATACCGATAAGGACACTAAGTATAAAAGGAAAATCGCTTCGGTGTCGTCGGAGGGGTAGAAATGCTAATCTCAATATTTAAAAAAATCAATTTAACTCGGAGGAAATGAGAAGCCAGGTTGAAATTTATACAAAAAATTGACATTCCGATAAGGACACTAAGTATGAAAGGAAAATCGCTTCGGTGCTGTCGAAGGGTTAGAAATGCTAATCTCAATATTTAAAAAAATCAATTTAACCCGAAGGCAACGAGAAGCCAGGTTGAAATTTATACAAAAAATTGACATTCCGATAAGGACACTAAGTATAAAAGGAAAATCGCTTCGGTGCTGTCGTAGGGGTAGAAATGCTACCCTCAATATTAAAAAAAATCAATTTAACCCGAAGGCAACGAGAAGCCAGGTTGAAATTTATACAAAAAATTGACATACCGATAAAGGCACTACGTATAAGAGGAAAATCGCTTCGGTGCCGTCGAAGGGTTAGAAATGCTACCCTCAATATTTAAAAAAGTCAATTTAACCCGAAGGCAACGAGAAGCCAGGTTGAAATTTATACAAAAAATTGACATACCGATAAGGACACTAAGTATAAAAGGAAAATCGCTTCGGTGCCGTCGGAGGGGTAGAAATGCTAATCTCAATATTTAAAAAAATCAATTTAACTCGGAGGAAATGAGAAGCCAGGTTGAAATTTATACAAAAAATTGACATACCGATAAGGACACTAAGTATAAAAGGAAAATCGCTTCGGTGCCGTCGGAGGGGTAGAAATGCTAATCTCAATATTTAAAAAAATCAATTTAACTCGGAGGAAATGAGAAGCCAGGTTGAAATTTATACAAAAAATTGACATTCCGATAAGGACACTAAGTATAAAAGGAAAATCGCTTCGGTGATGTCGAAGGGTTAGAAATGCTACCCTCAATATTTAAAAAAATCAATTTAACCCGAAGGCAACGAGAAGCCAGGTTGAAATTTATACAAAAAATTGACATACCGATAAAGGCACTACGTATAAGAGGAAAATCGCTTCGGTGCCGTCGGAGGGGTAGAAATGCTAATCTCAATATTTAAAAAAATCAATTTAACTCGGAGGAAATGAGAAGCCAGGTTGAAATTTATACAAAAAATTGACATACCGATAAGGACACTAAGTATAAAAGGAAAATCGCTTCGGTGCCGTCGGAGGGGTAGAAATGCTAATCTCGATATTTAAAAAAATCAATTTAACTCGGAGGAAATGAGAAGCCAGGTTAAAATTTATACAAAAAATTGACATTCCGATAAGGACACTAAGTATAAAAGGAAAATCGCTTCGGTGCTGTCGAAGGGGTAGAAATGCTACCCTCAATATTAAAAAAAATCAATTTAACCCGAAGGCAACGAGAAGCCAGGTTGAAATTTATACAAAAAATTGACATACCGATAAAGGCACTACGTATAAGAGGAAAATCGCTTCGGTGCCGTCGAAGGGTTAGAAATGCTACCCTCAATATTAAAAAAAATCAATTTAACCCGAAGGCAACGAGAAGCCAGGTTGAAATTTATACAAAAAATTGACATACCGATAAAGGCACTACGTATAAGAGGAAAATCGCTTCGGTGCCGTCGAAGGGTTAGAAATGCTACCCTCAATATTTAAAAAAATCAATTTAACCCGAAGGCAACGAGAAGCCAGGTTGAAATTTATACAAAAAATTGACATACCGATAAGGACACTAAGTATAAAAGGAAAATCGCTTCGGTGCCGTCGGAGGGGTAGAAATGCTAATCTCAATATTTAAAAAAATCAATTTAACTCGGAGGAAATGAGAAGCCAGGTTGAAATTTATACAAAAAATTGACATTCCGATAAGGACACTAAGTATGAAAGGAAAATCGCTTCGGTGCTGTCGAAGGGTTAGAAATGCTACCCTCAATAATTAAAAAAATCAATTTAACCCGAAGGCAACGAGAAGCCAGGTTGAAATTTATACAAAAAATTGACATTCCGATAAGGACACTAAGTATGAAAGGAAAATCGCTTCGGTGCTGTCGAAGGGTTAGAAATGCTAATCTCAATATTTAAAAAAATCAATTTAACCCGAAGGCAACGAGAAGCCAGGTTGAAATTTATACAAAAAATTGACATTCCGATAAGGACACTAAGTATAAAAGGAAAATCGCTTCGGTGCTGTCGTAGGGGTAGAAATGCTACCCTCAATATTAAAAAAAATCAATTTAACCCGAAGGCAACGAGAAGCCAGGTTGAAATTTATACAAAAAATTGACATACCGATAAAGGCACTACGTATAAGAGGAAAATCGCTTCGGTGCCGTCGAAGGGTTAGAAATGCTACCCTCAATATTTAAAAAAGTCAATTTAACCCGAAGGCAACGAGAAGCCAGGTTGAAATTTATACAAAAAATTGACATACCGATAAGGACACTAAGTATAAAAGGAAAATCGCTTCGGTGCCGTCGGAGGGGTAGAAATGCTAATCTCAATATTTAAAAAAATCAATTTAACTCGGAGGAAATGAGAAGCCAGGTTGAAATTTATACAAAAAATTGACATACCGATAAGGACACTAAGTATAAAAGGAAAATCGCTTCGGTGCCGTCGGAGGGGTAGAAATGCTAATCTCAATATTTAAAAAAATCAATTTAACTCGGAGGAAATGAGAAGCCAGGTTGAAATTTATACAAAAAATTGACATTCCGATAAGGACACTAAGTATAAAAGGAAAATCGCTTCGGTGATGTCGAAGGGTTAGAAATGCTACCCTCAATATTTAAAAAAATCAATTTAACCCGAAGGCAACGAGAAGCCAGGTTGAAATTTATACAAAAAATTGACATACCGATAAAGGCACTACGTATAAGAGGAAAATCGCTTCGGTGCCGTCGGAGGGGTAGAAATGCTAATCTCAATATTTAAAAAAATCAATTTAACTCGGAGGAAATGAGAAGCCAGGTTGAAATTTATACAAAAAATTGACATACCGATAAGGACACTAAGTATAAAAGGAAAATCGCTTCGGTGCCGTCGGAGGGGTAGAAATGCTAATCTCGATATTTAAAAAAATCAATTTAACTCGGAGGAAATGAGAAGCCAGGTTGAAATTTATACAAAAAATTGACATTCCGATAAGGACACTAAGTATAAAAGGAAAATCGCTTCGGTGCTGTCGAAGGGGTAGAAATGCTACCCTCAATATTAAAAAAAATCAATTTAACCCGAAGGCAACGAGAAGCCAGGTTGAAATTTATACAAAAAATTGACATACCGATAAAGGCACTACGTATAAGAGGAAAATCGCTTCGGTGCCGTCGAAGGGTTAGAAATGCTACCCTCAATATTAAAAAAAATCAATTTAACCCGAAGGCAACGAGAAGCCAGGTTGAAATTTATACAAAAAATTGACATACCGATAAAGGCACTACGTATAAGAGGAAAATCGCTTCGGTGCCGTCGAAGGGTTAGAAATGCTACCCTCAATATTTAAAAAAATCAATTTAACCCGAAGGCAACGAGAAGCCAGGTTGAAATTTATACAAAAAATTGACATACCGATAAGGACACTAAGTATAAAAGGAAAATCGCTTCGGTGCCGTCGGAGGGGTAGAAATGCTAATCTCAATATTTAAAAAAATCAATTTAACTCGGAGGAAATGAGAAGCCAGGTTGAAATTTATACAAAAAATTGACATTCCGATAAGGACACTAAGTATAAAAGGAAAATCGCTTCGGTGCTGTCGAAGGGTTAGAAATGCTACCCTCAATATTTAAAAAAATCAATTTAACCCGAAGGCAACGAGAAGCCAGGTTGAAATTTATACAAAAAATTGACATTCCGATAAGGACACTAAGTATAAAAGGAAAATCGCTTCGATGCCGTCGAAGGGGTAGAAATGCTACCCCCAATATTTAAAAAAATCATTTCAACCCGAAAGAAACGAGAAGCTAGGTTGAAATTTATACAAAAAATTGACATACCGATAAGGACACTAAGTATAAAAGGAAAATCGCTTCGGTGCCGTCGAAGGGGTAGAAATGGTACCCTCAATATTAAAAAAAATCATTTCAACCCGAAGGAAACGAGAAGCCAGGTTTAAATTTATACAAAATATTGACATACCGATAAGGACACTTCTTACAGAAGGAAAATCGCTTCGATGCCGTCGAAGGGGTAGAAATGCTACCCTCAATATCTAAAAAAATCAATTTAACCCGAAGGAAACGAGAAGTCAGGTTGAAATTTATACAAAAAATTGACATACCGATAAGGACACTAAGTATAAAAGGAAAATCGCTTCGGTGCCGTCGGAGGGGTAGAAATGCTAATCTCGATATTTAAAAAAATCAATTTAACTCGGAGGAAATGAGAAGCCAGGTTGAAATTTATACAAAAAATTGACATTCCGATAAGGACACTAAGTATGAAAGGAAAATCGCTTCGGTGCTGTCGAAGGGGTAGAAATGCTACCCTCAATATTAAAAAAAATCAATTTAACCCGAAGGCAACGAGAAGCCAGGTTGAAATTTATACAAAAAATTAACATACCGATAAAGGCACTACGTATAAGAGGAAAATCGCTTCGGTGCCGTCGAAGGGTTAGAAATGCTACCCTCAATATTAAAAAAAATCAATTTAACCCGAAGGCAACGAGAAGCCAGGTTGAAATTTATACAAAAAATTGACATACCGATAAGGACACTAAGTATAAAAGGAAAATCGCTTCGGTGCCGTCGGAGGGGTAGAAATGCTAATCTCAATATTTAAAAAAATCAATTTAACTCGGAGGAAATGAGAAGCCAGGTTGAAATTTATACAAAAAATTGACATTCCGATAAGGACACTAAGTATAAAAGGAAAATCGCTTCGGTGCTGTCGAAGGGTTAGAAATGCTACCCTCAATATTTAAAAAAATCAATTTAACCCGAAGGCAACGAGAAGCCAGGTTGAAATTTATACAAAAAATTGACATTCCGATAAGGACACTAAGTATAAAAGGAAAATCGCTTCGGTGCTGTCGAAGGGTTAGAAATGCTACCCTCAATATTTAAAAAAATCAATTTAACCCGAAGGCAACGAGAAGCCAGGTTGAAATTTATACAAAAAATTGACATACCGATAAAGGCACTACGTATGAAAGGAAAATCGCTTCGGTGCCGTCGAAGGGTTAGAAATGCTACCCTCAATACTTAAAAAAATCAATTTAACCAGAAGGAAACGAGAAGCCAGGTTGAAATTTATACAAAAAATTGACATAACGATAAGGACACTAAGTATAAAAGGAAAATCGCTTCGATGCCGTCGAAGGGGTAGAAATGCTACCCTCAATATTTAAAAAAATCATTTCAACCCGAAAGAAACGAGAAGCCAGGTTGAAATTTATACAAAAAATTGACATTCCGATAAGGACACTAAGTATAAAAGGAAAATCGCTTCGATGACGTCGAAGGGGTAGAAATGCTACCCCCAATATTTAAAAAAATCATTTCAACCCGAAAGAAACGAGAAGCTAGGTTGAAATTTATACAAAAAATTGACATACCGATAAGGACATTAAGTATAAAAGGAAAATCGCTTCGGTGCCGTCGAAGGGGTAGAAATGCTACCCTCAATATTAAAAAAAATCATTTCAACCCGAAGGAAACGAGAAGCCAGGTTTAAATTTATACAAAATATTGACATAACGATAAGGACACTAAGTATAAAAGGAAAATCGCTTCGATGCCGTCGAAGGGGTAGAAATGCTACCCTCAATATTTAAAAAAATCATTTCAACCCGAAAGAAACGAGAAGCCAGGTTGAAATTTATACAAAAAATTGACATTCCGATAAGGACACTAAGTATAAAAGGAAAATCGCTTCGATGCCGTCGAAGGGGTAGAAATGCTACCCCCAATATTTAAAAAAATCATTTCAACCCGAAAGAAACGAGAAGCTAGGTTGAAATTTATACAAAAAATTGACATACCGATAAGGACACTAAGTATAAAAGGAAAATCGCTTCGGTGCCGTCGAAGGGGTAGAAATGGTACCCTCAATATTAAAAAAAATCATTTCAACCCGAAGGAAACGAGAAGCCAGGTTTAAATTTATACAAAATATTGACATACCGATAAGGACACTTCTTACAGAAGGAAAATCGCTTCGATGCCGTCGAAGGGGTAGAAATGCTACCCTCAATATCTAAAAAAATCAATTTAACCCGAAGGAAACGAGAAGTCAGGTTGAAATTTATACAAAAAATTGACATTCCGATAAGGACACTAAGTATAAAAGGAAAATCGCTTCGATGCCGTCGAAGGGGTAGAAATGCTACCCTCAATATCTAAAAAAATCAATTTAACCCGAAAGAAACGAGAAGCTAGGTTGAAATTTATACAAAAAATTGACATACCGATAAGGACACTAAGTATAAAAGGAAAATCACTTCGGTGCCGTCGAAGGGGTAGAAATGCTACCCTCAATATTAAAAAAGATCATTTCAACCCGAAGGAAACGAGAAGCCAGGTTGAAATTTATACAAAAAATTGACATACCGATAAGGACACTTCTTACGGAAGGAAAATCGCTTCGGTGCCGTCGAAGGGGTAGAAATGCTACCCTCAATATTAAAAAAAATCATTTCAACCCGAAGGAAACGAGAAGCCAGGTTTAAATTTATACAAAATATTGACATACCGATAAGGACACTTCTTACAGAAGGAAAATTGCTTCGATGCCGTCGAAGGGGTAGAAATGCTACCCTCAATATCTAAAAAAATCAATTTAACCCGAAGGAAACGAGAAGTCAGGTTGAAATTTATACAAAAAATTGACATACCGATAAGGACACTTCTTACAAAAGGAAAATCGCTTCGGTGCCGTCGAAGGGGTAGAAATGCTACCCTCAATATCTAAAAAAATCAATTTAACCCGAAAGAAACGAGAAGCTAGGTTGAAATTTATACAAAAAATTGACATACCGATAAGGACACTAAGTATAAAAGGAAAATCACTTCGGTGCCGTCGAAGGGGTAGAAATGCTACCCTCATTATTAAAAAAGATCATTTCAACCCGAAGGAAACGAGAAGCCAGGTTGAAATTTATACAAAAAATTGACATACCGATAAGGACACTTCTTACGGAAGGAAAATCGCTTCGGTGCCGTCGAAGGGGTAGAAATGCTACCCTCAATATTAAAAAAAATCATTTTAACCCGAAGGATACGAGAAGCCAGGTTGAAATTTATACAAAAAATTTACATACCGATAAGAACACTCCTTACAGAAGGAAAATCGCTTCGGTGCCGTCGAAGGGGTAGAAATGCTACCCTCAATATTAAAAAAATTATTTCAACCCAAAGGAAACGAGAAGCCAGGTTGAAATTTATACAAAAAATTGACATGCCGATAAGGACACTTCTTACAAAAGAAAAATCGCTTCGGTGCCGTCGAAGGGGTAGAATTACTACCCTATATATTTAAAAAATGTAATTCAACCCGAAGAAAGCTAGGTTGAGATTTAATCATAAAATAGATATACTGACAAGAACATTAAGTATAAAAGGAAAATGGCTCCGGTGCCGTCGAAGGGGTGAAATTGCTACCCTTAATATTTCAAAAATTGAATTCAACCCGAAGGAAACGAGAAACCAGGTTCAATTTATACGACCCAATTCGCATATTCCATTGATTTTTTTGTTGTTCAATGATATTCCGTCTTCAATTTCATACACAGAGCGTAAACATTTCTCATGAATGTACCTTAGACATGATTCGCATCGAAAATTATGATGATTCGTTTGAACTTCGTCAGAACAGAAAAGACATCTATTACACATGTCGGAACTATTTTTCAACAACAACCATTTCATATCACTAGTTAGTTGTTGCTGTTTAACAATTTTCGAAAAAAAGTATATCACGTATACTCCACAATTAAAATTATCCGTTTGAGTCACATGATTCAGTTTTCGAAATTCCCAATTTTCGGTATCCATTTTTTTCATCCGGAGAAATTCTAGTAATCGAGTCATATTAAAGTTTTTAAATATTACCTCATTTCCTAGAGAATCTAGGAGTGTCAGTTTTTTTTCCGAAACATCAAGCATTACTGAAACGAAGTGATTATGCCTTGCCACCGGGAGTACAATTTTGTCATTTTTTATATGAATATTCTTAACGAAACTCGAATGAAGAATGTCATTACTGAATATCAAAGAAGATTTGGCAACAGAAATTAGTTGATAATGTTGGAGTGGTAAATTCATGATACATAAACAATTATCAATAACAAAACTGCTTAACCATTCTCCGGGATCTAATGTTACAAAATCATCAATCATCAACTCTTTTAACGAAAAATCAACATTATTATTCCGAGTTACGATATATCCCCTCTTTGTGTTTTTTAATTCCTTATAATAGAGGATATTAGTAACCGACAATGAGAGCTTGTAGATCTGATATATTCATTTCTTGCTAAGCTCTCTTGTTCAATTCCATGGTTGATTGCAGATGAACTAATAGATTTTTGTTCAATCAATATATCTATAATATTAGAATAAGAATAATCATTACGCACTTTGCATATTCGCCCAAAATTAGATGAAGTAACTCTAATTTTTCTTTCTTCAAACCATCTTTGACATTGTCCTTGCTTACGAGTTTCTAACTCTAACTCCTCTCTTGCCCCATTATCCATTGTTAACGAATTTAAGAACGCTCTACATTTGGATGCAAAACTAAAAACATGTTCATTAGTTATCGACTCCTTGTGATCCAGAAAACATAGTTGGCAAATGAAGGTTCCACAAAAATGCTTTTCTCCTGTCTGACACATTTTTGTTGAATCCACTTCTCATATTGATCGCATTTTATCCAATCTGTAAGCTCATCGACAATGCCGTGACCACAATATGCACAAAGAGGTAATTCATCATCATCTTCAGGAAAAATTATGCCCGTTTTAGCTGGTTTGTTTGTTTCCCTCTCGATCAATATAAGGAATCTACCTTCAAAATGGGTACCTGTATATTTTTTGGGTTTTTTATTCCATTCCTCTTTCGAGAATTTTTCTTCAGATGGGTCGCCTATGGTTAGTTGACTCTTGCCAATTTTCAAACTGTGTTCAATTTTCAAAGATATCATATCTTCTCTTAATTTGCGTACAAATTGAGAACATCTCAAGTTTCTCGAGCTGCACAATCTTATTTTTTCAGTTGTCCAAAATAATTTTCCACTATTGAATTGCTTAGAGAGACTTGATCCGTTAACATCAGCGCACTTCAAAGTGGACAAAGTATTTGAATAATATCAAATCCATAAACTCGTGATTATGATACATGTATTCTTCGATTCCTGAATTTTGTAATTTTATTGAATTAGTCATTTGCATATATCTCTTGTAATACGGACTAGATTTCATTAGACCTTCTGATTATACAGGTTTATCTTCATAATTGTGAGGCCTCATAAAAAAAAAGACTATAACTAAATTATACGAGGTCTCTTAATAAAATAAAAATATAACTTATTCAATAAAAGTTTAATTTATCGCATTGATAAAATAAAATAAAAGGGCGAGTTTAAATACTACTTACATTTTAAAAATTTGTCTGATTATAACCAGGCTGGCCGCCAATTGTCGATTCGATAAGGTAATTATCTATAAATGAAAAAGAAACAATATCTGAGCAAAAGAATTTGTCTGAATAAATGAATTTGACTTATTATGGTATAATGTGCTCTTTAATTATTATATTAGTGATTACAATTACAACGGACCAAAAATACTGAACGACAGTATGCGGCATGAACGACAATGCCTAAAATATTCCGAACGACAGGAATAGTGCGACCCTGAACGACAGCGTCTTGACACGAACGACAGTGTCTAATATCTGAACGACAGATAAAAAGGTCTAAGTATTGTAATCAGTAATTTATTGTTTAATAAAAACTCAGTAGGATATCTATTGAGAAATAATTAAATAAAATGCATGTGCAAGGTAAATTCGGTTTGCCCGTGAGTAAACTCACCTAGTTTGTAAAACAGCAAGCACAACCACAAAAGTCACAACTATTACCAAATCACTTAGGTAACCAACTTTTAAATAGAACAAAATCACTTTTACTCGATAAAGCACTAGGTTAAAATGAAGACGAAATATTCTTTTTAACGATGATGCGATCGATACAGATATTATGTTAACATAAACAAATACTAAGAGCTTGCCCTTTTCTTTGTTTAGTCTATCGTCTTCAGAGTCGGGTACCTATTTAATTTTTATGAAAGAAAGTTTGTTCTTGAAAAAATGAATTCTTACATAATCACCATAACTTTCGTTGTTAAAATAATCCTGGTCATGTTTTCCTGCTTTGTGAATTTTCAAAAAATAAGCTGCAGTTTCTCTATTCACGAATTTTGTCTTGAGTAATATATAAGCATATTTGATAATATTATCAAAATATTTGAAATTTTTTTTTAATATTAATGCGGCTATGAGATCCTTAAAAAATGTTCTTTGAAATTCATTCTTTGCAATGTTATCGACATCTTTTGCAACCATTTTCATGTAATGCGCACAACAAAGATGAATTCCGACCAGAGATTTGTCTTTCAAAGTTTGACCATTTTCATTTAAAACATAACATTCAAATTCAGTTTATTTCAAAAGTACATAATTTACAAAAATATATAAACTTGTCGAGCAGCATACGATGAGCTTTAGAAGCTTGTGTGTGTGCTGCATCTGGCTAAGTATTTATTTTAAGGTATATATATACGCTGATATATATATATATATATATATATATATATATATATATATAGTGAACAGAATAGGACCCAGAACGATACCTTGTGGCACACCAAACTCCACTCCCTGCTCTAGACTATATAGTTTGTTAACTTTGACAATTTGAGTTCTCCTATCAAGGTACGATTTGAATAAGTTGTAAGCTGTGCCTCGTATTCCTATTGCATGTAGTTTTTGAAGTAGAATTTGGTGGGCCACCGTATCGAAGGCAAGGTCCAAGGTCCAAGAAAACCGCAATGGGTTTCAGACCCTCATTTATTAATGAAATTGGTAACCTCAAATAAAGCGTCCTCCGTGCTACAGTTTTCTTTAAAGCCATATTGACTTTTAGATATTAGGTCGTACTCTTCCAAAAATTTCCAAAGTCTTTTCTTCATACACTTTTCAACAATTTTTTTATGTTACTGGTTAATGCAATTGGTCTGTAGTTATTACAAGATTTTTTATCACCCGATTTATGCAAAGGGATTACTACAGACTTCTTTAGTACATCTGGATAGATACCTGTTTTAAATATTGCATTAATAAGTTGTTTTAATGGTAATAATAACGCTTTATGGTTTACTTTTATCGCTTCTGATGAGATGTTATCCTATCCACAAGATTTCATGTGTTCTTTAGAGATCTAATTGCATTAATTATATCAGTTTCGGTAATAGGGTAAAAAAATATAGATTCAGTATTAAAATCAAATTCATCTTCAAACAAGTCTGAATCATTCTTAACTATATTAAGAGCCAAATTTCTCCCTACGTTACAGAAAAAATCATTAAACCTATTTGCAATACCAGTATGGTCTGTGACTTCCTTATTATTTTCTGTAAGTATAGAATTTATCTCGCATTTTTTCTTGTATTCGTTAGTTGCTTCCTTTATAGTGTTCCAAGTTTCTTTTGAATTATTTGAAGATTTTTCTGATTTGTCTTTATAATACTGATTTTTTGCTCGTTTTATAAGTTTAGAAAGACAGTTTCTGTAATTTTGATGATCGCTTAGTATACCTAGATCATTGGGATTCAAAGCTACCCGTTTTTTAAGTTTATCGCGGTGTCTTATAGAATTTAGTAACGTTTTAGAAATCCAAGGTTTAATGCATTTTTCTTTACAGGTTATCTTAATTTGTTTTGTAGAAATATCTATGTTGTTTTTGACAGTATTAATTAAACAAGTTGTGATATCATTGGGGTCGTTGCACACAACTAAGTTCTCCCATCTTTCATTTGTCATACAATTATTGAATTTATTTGTATCCAGTTTGTAAAATATATTATTATTATTATTTGAACATTCTTCATTTAATTTAAGATCTATATTAAAAATTATTGGGAAGTGATCTGTGAAGCAACTTTGATATATAAAGCTCTTACTATTAAATGTATTAGATTTCAAGAAGAAGTGATCTATACATGTTTTAGTTTTATCAGAAGACCGAGTTGGCCTATCTATTTTATTTATATATCCAAATTCAGCAAGTGTATTTAGGTATTCATGTACAATTATATCGTCTTTATTTAGTACATTATTGTCACCCCCAAATATTTCTATATTATTTTCATCGGAAGTAGAAGTGTGAATGTCTGCAAGCAGAGACTTTAAATCTTTGATAAACTTTTCTTTACTTAGGGAGGGAGATCTGTAGTGTGCAACTACTCCAACGGTTATTCCATTTTTGCGCACGCCTACTCTGAGAAATTTGGTACCATCAATAACACAAATTTTATGTTCAGTTGTTATCTCACTGTTGGTGTAGATAATAGTCCCATCATTTTTATTGACACTACTTTTCATTACTAAATACATCATATCCTTTTATTGAAAAATCATGAATATTTTCTATGTTATGGGTTTCAGACATTATCAAAACATCAAAACTAACATTAAAGAGATTTAGAAGGACTAGGAATTCATCATAGTTTTTTCTTATGCTTCGAATGTTAACATGTAGAATTTTAAGGTCACTAATAGCACTATCATACCAGTCAAGCTCAGTAGTATTATCACATAACTTAGTATCACATACCTGGTAATCATCCAAAAGATTATTTAGTTGTAGATCGAAGAGGAGTCTTTATTGCTAAGTCCGCAAGGTCCTTGGCTCGATGGAGCTTAATTTGTGTTTGTTGATCAGATCCTGAATTTGTTCCATGTTCCTTACCTTTATAGCTGCAGTTCCCTCTTTTTCTCTGGTAAACACTTGTCCATTCTTCTGCCACACAAATTTGTATCCACTTCGTTTTAGTGTCTCTGCCTCTTTCATTAGTGTGTAAGTATATGTTGTTATATCTTCATTAATGTATATTTTTTCAATATTTGTGACTTATCTTCCAGGGTGTTTATTGTTTTTGCTGCTACAGATAATTGGTTGTCTCTACTTTTCTTGATGATTTTAACAGCTTTGATATCATCTCCTGTTATTGACTCATCAATAGTTTTTAGCACTTTTAGTGCCTTACTTTTTGTTGTCTGAATATTTTCTTTATCATTGTATATTCCTGATATTGTTACATTATTCTCAATGTTTTTTGTTTCAATACCATTTATGTATGACTTCACATGATCCATTTCTCTTCTAAGAGATATATTTTCTTTCTTCAGCTCTTCATACATTCCACTTATTATTTTATTTCCACATCTCTCTTCTTCAAAGACGTCGTTCATGAATTTGATTGCCTCTCTTATTTCAGTAACATCCTTTCTTAGACTTATGATACATTGCTTAATATATTCTAGGAGAGAGCACCTATTAAATGCTTTGCAGATAGCATGCAAGTTGGCGAAACTGAAATCAGATACCACACCACTAAAGGCAGGCCAGTTGTTGATTTCGCAGAAATAGCGAAAATCGTTCATTAATTTGAATATGGAATTGGCGTCATGGGTTGAGGATATCATAGAAAAAATCGGATAAATTCTGTTGGTTTTTTTATTCTTATCACGGCGGTATAAAAATATATTCGATTAGAATTGGGTACAGGACAAAATGTATAAATTGCATACCATTTATAGTGTTCTCGGATTTTAGAACTTCGAATTGCTCATAGCTATATAATTTAACATTAAATGGAACGCTCACTTCTTTAATAAATTCTGGATGATCCATTTGCAAGAGAATTATATCAAGCAATTCATTTTTGGTTCTATTCAATTGGGCCATCACTTCAGATTTCATTTTGCGTATTACAGGATCAGATTTGATTTTTTGTAAAGTCTTAGCTTCTTTAATTAATTTTTCATTTGCCTCCAAGAAAGTTTTTTCTTGTAATTCAGAGGCATTTTATGAATTAGGTTTTTTTTCACTAATGTGCGTTCTACACCTCTTATGTTACCTGTCAAATATGTAGGATGATTGAAATTAATTGAAGTGCTATATACTTTTGCTAAAGGTTTGTGCATAATAATTTTGAATTTTTTACATTTATATTTGTTGTGTTTGCATACTGCAAATATATTTGCCGATTAATTTTTCTTATTATACTCAACATATTTAAAAACGATGACGCATGTATTATTTACATATTTTTGAATTCTATTCCGAATATAATGTGGATAGTATTTTTGATTCCGCCTACCATTCGAAAATATAAATCTCAGATTTTTTCATCACACACAGTGTTGATAGACATTCCAGATACAGGAAGCGTAGCGAGTTCATTAGATTTTGACATTTCCCTTTTTAGTTCATTAGCGTGTTTCACATTTTTTAAGGCATCTTGAGGAAAGTCAAATTGTAAGATTCGTTTGGACTCTTCATCAATATTTTTGTTAACAATAATGGTTGAACTATGAAAATCCCCATCATCCAAAAAGTGGTTGTCGTGAAATGAATGTTCATTTTCATAATCCTTGCCAATGGATCCCTGATTAATGGTTTGACTTTCTATATTATCTCTGGAATTAATATTATCTTCAAGTTTGAAACTTCTCCATACAATATATATTCTCTTTCTGTTTTTGGGTGAATTTTTCAAACCCATGTCAAGACACAAAGTTCTATAAATTGAAAATTCATTTCTCCAGTACTGGCAATGTATTGTCAAATCTTGTTTATTTTTAGAGAGTGATAATTTGAGATCATCGGTAAAAGAATTTATTTCGTTCTTTTTAATAATTCCTGGAAAATATTTTTTTAGGAAATATGATTTGAAGCTAGATGTTTCGTTTATTATACGTGTTATAACACTAGCATATCCGTATTTGGTTATTTTCAAAGAGAAGGCAATGTTTTCGGCGATCTCTTGTTCAAATTTTTTATCCAAATTATAAGAATTACAATTTTTACGTAACTCTACCCCAATCACTTCGTAAAGATGGACTTGTGATATGGGGCTTTTCTTTCTAGTTGACAATGTTATCGGATTTCTAGCGAATTTATAAAAAAAACGCAACTAATCTAAATATTATAGCTACTTAGTCGCATACAATAATTAACAAGTAAAAATTTAAAGTGGTTGATTATTATTTGAAAAATAAAAATTTAAACCTTATTCCATTAATTATTATTAAAAAACAAAAATAACTAATGCTAAATAAACTTTTAAAGAATACCTACACAAGTAATTAAAAATTCACATCTAGTAGGAAAACGCTTTAATTAACAAAGCAACACAATGATATAGATAGATATCCACAGAAAAGATTTGGCAACGCAGTATACCGACCTAACCAACAGTAAAAATATTTGCCTATAAGGTGCACGCCTGAGAACAAGATATGATTTTATTATCCATATTGGCTGAACCAACTAATAGAATCGATTCATATTTTATATCCAAGAATAATTTTTGACTTACAATGTAGGGGTGTAATAATTTTAATTAATTTGGAACGTATTGAGGCACTTTACTCTTGTGAATTTTCAAAAAATATAGGAAATTTCATGTATTGAAAACTGAAAATTTACTTTTTGATACATATTATGTCTTCTAATGTGATTTTTCATCTATTGCATCAATATTAAACTATTTTCTTGTTTCCTTCGGGTTGGAATGATTTTTTTAAATATATAGGGTAGTAATTCTACCCCTTCGACGGCACCGAAGCGAATTTCCTTCTGTACGTAGTGTCCTTATCGGTATGCCAATTTTTCGGATAAAACTCAACCTGGCTTCTCGTTTCCTTCGGGTTGAAATTATTTTTTAAAATATATAGGGTAGTAATTCTACCCCTTCGACAGCATCAAAGTAATTTTCCTTTTGTACATAGTATCATATAATCTGACTTTCCGTTATATTTGAGTTGATACACTATGTTTAATTTTGTAGTCTTTTATATATTGGATTGTATCAAATAAATAGAAACATGTATTCTTGATTTTTTTCCAATTTAAATTATATTGTCAATATTTTCTTATTCTCTCATCAATGTATAATGATGGCTTGTTATGTGCTAATTATTGAAAAAATATCTACCTACGTCTATGATCGTTCGGGAATTGGCTGCTAATTTTTGGCTGTCAAGTTCACTCCGGTCTACCCTAGCATACTTCGAGACGGGCGGCGGTCCCTCGCACACTCTCCGCTCACTCCGTCATCTTCTCCCTAACTTTCTCTCCCACCTCTCATGCCATATCGAGTCGTTCTCTCACCCTAACCATGCTCTCTACTACCCCACTTACCTCCATCCATTCCTCCTCCCCCCTTCCCTCGACCCATGTACAGTGAACACCTGTGTCAAGAAGTAGTTCACCTCCCCAAATTTCCGATCCATCCAATCTCTCCTATTCCCAATCGCTCCTTTTAGCGTGCCCTCATACTCCTCCCACCTTCTCTCCATATCCTCCTCCATCCATTCCTGTACTTCCTCTCTGGTCGCACCCCTCCAGCGTTTATTTCTGGCTCTAGCCATCACGTCCAATGGGTAGGTCTTTGCCAGCACCGCTGCTGCCAGTCCACCCACTGTCCTGTACCCTCAGCAATATACCTCTCTGCACCCGCAGGAGTGGCCTAACCCTCGCATTCACTCCCGCTCTTTCACCCCACACCTCCGCACCGTACAGCATACTCTGCTCTACCGTTCTACCAATGATCCTCCTCTTCCACTCTCCCGGCCCTTTCACATTACACATCAATCTCCCCAGCCATGCTGCCCTCACTTTCCCCTTCTCTGCCTTCTTCAACATGTGTGTTCGGAAGGATAATTGACTATCCAACCACACCCCTAGGTATTTCACAGACTCCTCCATACGAATTCTCCTTCCCTTCACCATCACCCCCACATCCCTCGTCTTGCTCCGTCCCTTCACTAGCAACTCAACCGTCTTATCTTCCGCCACTTCTAGTCCGCACCGCTCTATCTTCTCCACAATCTTCCTACACATTATCTCCGCCTTCCTTTCTATCTCCGCCTCTCCCTTTGCTGTTCCTACCAGACACACATCGTCCGCATACACCGTGATCTCACATCCCTCTTCATATACTATACCACACACCTCATCAAACACACACTTCCATAGCGTCGGTCCAAGAACCGAGCCCTGGGGCACTCCTGCCTCCGTCTCATACCTCCTTCCTCTAGTGTCTACTATCACATGTCCCGTCAGGTAGTCCTTCACTAGGTTAACCAAACCCTCCCCCAATCCAAGCTTCAGCAACGCGCTCAAAACTGCCCGTTTGCTAAAACTGTTGAACGCGTTCCCAGTGTTTGTTGAAGTTCCTATAAAAATTATTAAATCTATGACATAGGAAAAGAAAAGTATATAGCTAAACTGGTATGTACTGTTACCTTCCCATTTATTAACGTCTGAATGAGAGGCTCCCTTACTATCTTTTTGTATATTACTTGGTCCTTTTTGGTTATTATCACTTTCTTCGCTACTGCTACAATAATACTGAGACTTTTCTCCAAGAATTTTATCTTCCAAGGTACTCATTGTAAATTCGAATGATTGTATTCCTTTATAAATGAATTATACCGATAAACTGGATCAACGGTTTTTAATAAATATCACGTATAAATTTTTGTGGATGTACTTTTTATTGAATAATTTAAAAAATCGCAAATAATGAGTAAAAACTTTAAATTATTTAAGGTCCTATTTTAACTTGTTCGGATTTCAACCACAGAATACTAAGAATCAGACTACCAATAAAAACTCTGTTGAAAGAATAAGAACATAGACTCATGAAAGGTTCACTTCTATGGCATCTGCTACACAGACCACAGATAATCTACTTCTTTCTTCTTCATTTAGTATTTTGGCCTCCACTCCTTGGGTATTTAGCTAGCGCGAATAGAATAGCTTACAGTTTGGGAATGTTCACTGAGGAACACCTCGAATTTTCCATCTTCCACTTGACAACTCCCTGCTTCTCGTTTTCCGATAATCTACTTAATTTGATCTTCAATTCATAGACCAAAAACCAGTTATAACCATGTGCTAAGATCTCTGTGGTTACCTAGTCCCAGAATAGGGCATGTCCACCATAGAGAATCATTCACATCACACCCTGAATCATTTCTTTATGATATTCAAGCTAATGACTTGCTAATGACAGTGGACAATAATTATTTGGTTAGATTTTAGATTTGTAATTTGGTTGTTTTGTAGGAAGGGTTGATGTTTTGGATCAAAAAAGAAGGGTACATCAATTTACAGGTAGTAGATAATCGTCTAATAATATAAAATTTAAGTAGAGAAGTCGAAAAGCAGCCAAAAAACACGTCTTGGCAGCAGTATAAAACATACAAGTTTCGTTTTGGCTGAGACCACAAAGCACGTTGGCTCACTATTTATAAAAGCAAGGAAGCTCAAAGCAATTAAAACAAATCAAAACCAAATGGTCTCAAACACGATCAAAATGACTTTTGTAAAGAACGCTTGTTTATCCTCAGGGCGACTGTCACATGACGTCACGTGGACTTGGATGTACGTTTTCGAAAACTTCATATTATTTAGTAGTTCTTCGGCCCGTTTAATATGTGTGACACCTATACAGGTCTTACTGTGAACCTGCTTTGGAGTGTGCCTCCACTGTAGTCAATAATGGCCTTTGTGCCCATTTTTGTATTTGTCCTCTGAGCACTTTATGGCCCCAAGGACTGGTTCTGACCCAACATTGTTGCTGCACCACAGATTATATACTATTATAAACTAACATAGATGGGCAACTCTAGATTACCTCCTAAACACGTTTCACTAGCGACGCTCGCGATCTGAGGTTGTACTAAGAAGATCAATGGCGCCAATTTTTAAATTAGCATAAATCCACTTCTATATGAAACCATGGTGTAAATATACCCATGTATGAAACTATTTGGGCAAAAGTGGTGCGACTTTTTATTTTATGTGTTTACGTTTTATACTTGCAACGGGTCGACATATATGTTAGTTAAATAACTTCAAGTCGACGCTTTTGTAAATTAAAACGCATATACAAATAATTACAGTCACAATAATTTTGCCCTTATTGCTTCAAGTGGAGGTTACATTAAATTTTCGTACATATACTTATATAATGCAGCTTCTAGATTGTTTTTGGTCATCCCAGTGTAACCCTAGGATATCCTTTTTTGATAGCAGCTCACATAATTTCCAGTTTGTATTGATTACTGAATTCTAACTATTTTTATCATATTTAATACAATGCAATTCCAAACCTTGTAATTTACATTTTTGCGGTTAAAAAAATATTCTGAAACTCTTAGTGTTGCATTGATATAACGTTGAAATAATGGACTTGGACAAGAAAAAAGAAAAAGAAAGAAAAAAATTTATTATACTTAATAATGTTTAGTTCATAAGTACATAAAAGTGATATAGCGCAGTTGACCATTCAGATTTTCCGTTACTCGTTACGTTACCTCGGGATCTTTTGGCAAACAATGCAATAAATTTGTATTCTTACAACCAGGAATAGAGCACTTATAAACAATCTTGAAAACAAAATGTAAAATCCAAAATGTCTCTTCAAAAACACGATGCAAAATAATCAGATAATATACATATAAGTACTCTTAGCAAAATTAAATGAACAAAATGAACCAACACAATACACAACACAGTTTAAAAACAGCAAATATAACGCTACAAACTTCTTCTGATTTAAGAACTTAACTTAATCTTCTTTTTCGCGGTCTCTACAGTCCGAGTTATTATTGTAAAAGGTAACAACTCCAGCGACCTGAGGGGTAACTAAAAACGTGGATCTGTCAAACATCGAGAGTGAGCTGAGCCTCTTCTCACGAGTTCATCAGCTTGTTCACCAAAAATTGAATTCGTTTGATAAAGCTAATGTGTTAGTGAAACGCGTCACAAGTTTAGGTGAATTGAACGTTAGTTCAAATATAATGAAGTTTTAAACAAATTATATTGTTTTATATTATATTGTATTATCAGCTTGTTCTTATAATTTCCAAAAATATCGTTATGTCCCGGCACACACGCTAATCTTATTTTAGAGCGGTTTGCTAGTTCATTTAATTCTTTCTCCACGATCATCACAGAATTTGCCAATTCTGAAATCAAATTTGATTACAGAATGCTGGAATTCTCTCTCTTGAGATTGAAGAAATATTCTGCAACACCTCTGCCCCCATGTAATTTAAATGCATTTACATTCTGTCTATTATTGTGATAGAATAATATTCTCACACTGGTTAGCAAATAATAACATTAGCCTTGACGCAGTTGATTGTCATCGTAGTGGCAAAACTTGAGTAAGTATCAAAATGATTGCTGTCACATTGAGTGTTTACCTAATTTAATTGTGATTGAGTTCTTTTGTTCATTTCCATTTAAAATCTTTGATCGTGGAGAAAGTATGGTCTGCTACTCGGTTAGGATGAAAATTCGTGATGCTCGTGGTTCCTCACGCTCACCTTCGACTCGCGCTCGGAACTTTCCACTCGCATCGAATTTTCATTCTAACCTTGTTACAGATTATACTATTCTGGCATTTCTCTACCAGTTTGGATGTTACTTTGCGACTTTGTAAAGCCGCAAGGGCTGTCAGTTAAAATGTTCATCCTCTGAGCGTCCGTCCTGTATTTGTTCATACTGGTGCATTTCCACCTGAAATACAGAGGTATATTTTTCTAGTGAGAAAAGGAGCATCTTGTGTTTCTCATTTAACTATATACACCCCTGCTCCTGTCCTTTCCCTAGTTTTTGACCCGTCTGTGTAACAGGTCCCACCTCGGGGCTAGGTCAGTTTTCTTGGGTCTTGTGAGTCTGTTCTGTGGGGTATATACCTAATATCTAGGACCCGGGAGAAGTTTAGTATCTAAAAATGGCTTCACTTACGATTCCCTTCACCACGTTGCTTGCAATAAGAATATTTTACGTATCGGTAACGTTACGTATAATGAGTATCGCGCTGTAAACGTAGTATGTCACCGAGGTTCCTGACGAATTTTTCATGTAGCTAGCTTATAGCTGTAAAGGTTTTATCTGAATTAATTTTTAAGCAAAAATCTTCAATTGATGTCCTGTGCAATTACCAATCGTTATAACTGTACTTTTACCAGCATTCGATTCTGAGCAAACAAGAACCAAATTTGGGATTCTGAAGTTATTGACGAACCGCCACTGCTCACTATTTGCATACTATAGGATAAGTAGGTGGTGCACTGCCAAAACGTCCTACAATTTCCATCAAGGAAGCCGAAAGTAATGTCAAGCTAAAAAATTCTTGTCAATCTGAATTCAACAAAATTACCTGTGGTTAATATAATGTTCTGTTAGACACACAAGTTACTAATATTGATCGGGGACTCGCATTTAGTTGATACATTATCAGAATATATTCTATACGCAAAGAAACATGTTACGTAGTATCTTCACCTTGTTGCAAAATATAATATATTCGGATAGAGAGTACAATAATACAAAATCTTGTACAGTTATAGGTTTGAGGTCGACTCCGGTGGATCATAACATTAAAATGGATTTTGAAATTGATGGAAAATGTAAAAGGAGGATGAAGTCTGTAGAGGCTTTCCAAACCATTCAACCATCAAAATATTTTACTATTACTACCGAAGAAGGTGATGCAGTCACGTGTAAATATGCTCCATACAATAATAGCAGATCTAAAAAGCAGGTAAGTACCTACACATTTTCAATATTTCATATTTATTTAGTAATTGTATTGGATATTAAGTATATAGATTTAAATTAACTTAGAACACTTCAGAGAATTGGTCTACAAGTATCTACCGAAACGGAAATGCGTAGTTGCCAAGTTTTTTACCATATACATTACATATATAACATATAATTACGAAAAAACTGAGTGGTAACGCTCTCGGGTTACATTCAGAAGGATCGGGGTTCAAATCTTAGGCCCGCCTGACTTGCTATGAGTTTTTCAGAGGTTATCTCGTAGCAATAGATGAATGCTGGCTCAGTATACACTTCTCAGGCACCTACCACCGTTCACTCCACTCCCATCTCCTGAACCCAAAAATCCTTCTTTCTTCCAATACTGGCTGAAGAGGCAAGCCTATAGCGACCTGTAATCCTTAAATTTAATATTTTAATGATCGTATTTGTGGTTTATTAGATCAACGAGGAAAATAAGGAGGCAACTGATATATCAACTGACAAAGAAGTAGGAGACAAACGTAGGTTTACCTGCGTGAATAAAGAATCACATGTAGAAGATGAAAAAACGGAAACAAAGAGTAGAATTAATCTAAGAGAACTCTGGGCTTCCTTGTCTCTAAAGAAAACACCCGTTCTTGAAAAAGGTGAAGAGTATTTTAGATTTTTTTTTATATATTTATTTAATATTTGATCTAATTTTTTAGACAAAGGCCAATTGGGTGTGCTGTTAGATCAAATACCAAACGAGAAGAAGCGTAAGGAACGGCAGCAAAAAATAACGAAACAGTTTAATTGTACTGATGATTTTAAACAAGAAGTGGATTCTTTAATGAATAAACATGAGTCTTCAAAAACCAACTGATGAAACAACTGACAATAATAAACTGTCTCCGTCATATCCATGAACAGTGTGTTTATTTTTAAAAATATCAGTATTTATTTTGTCCTGTACACTCCTATAAATATTAAATTTGTAAAAATTCTAGTGAAACGTATTAAAAAATTATTACTCTTTAAATAAATAGTATCTCAAAATCTGACAGCCTTATTAATAATAAAATTTAGATTATTCCAACATGACTTTAAAACTAAATTAGTAAAAAGCATATTAATAAATACATTTGACATAATTTTAACACTATAGAATGATACTAAATCCTTTGTAATGAGTTTGTGTATGTTTTACACCCTGCTTAAGTCAACCTAACTTTTTTGGTCAAATGTTAGTAGAATTAATTGTCCCTTTGTGATTATAATAGAAAAAATTTTTACAGGTAAGTTGTATTTGATTATAATATATACAAAAAAATTCAGGTTACCATTCCTTACATATTGAAACAAATTAGGAAATTATGTGTAGATTCTGAAGATGAAGATTTGCTAGACTTTGCATAGAAAAATGAAAATATCTCAAAAACTATAATAACCTAAAACGTATAGGAAATGCTTGATAAAAATAGATGTATGGTATTAGTACTCTTCGACAATTATATGAAATACAGGGTGAGTTTTGACTCACTATGTATTTGATTTAATAAACATTAGCAGATCATTAATGTTTATGAATTTTAATAATCATTAAAAAGCTTTGATTTCAGTAGATTTTTATTCTTTAAATCTTATCCAATTACTTATATAGAGTGTTACGATTTTGACGGAAAATTTGTTATATCTTTTCAATAACCTTCTATAGCAGATAATTGTTGTAATGGGGAAGTGAAGCAGATTTCAGTTTTAAAGTAAAATATAGGGTGTTTCATTTAAAAAAAAACATAATTTTGATCTGTCACCGAGTTATTGAACACCCTGTAACATTGTTACTAATTCTGAAATATGAAGCTTAAAGCTGCCTACAATTTTTATAATTGGATTTTCTTGGTATATTTTGTAACAGACCTATTGAGCTTTATAACACTAATAAATCACCCGTGTTATGGTTTTGTTATTTTTGAAATTAATATTCGATATTTGTATACCATATTGCTGATGTAGCCTTTTATTTTATTTCCGAGTTATATTGTTTATATGAAGGAGTATGTATGTATGTATGTTTGTATATTTGGGTGACATTCACTGAGACCTAAAAGATCTATTATGCCCCCTTACTTCTACTTAGTTCCTGAGGAAAGTCTCAGCTCCTTTAGACCTATTTCCCGGAGGAATTCTAGGATGTCCGCAGGCTTTAGTTCAGGTCAGTGTAACTCTTCTATCCAGTAGTAGGTATTGTACCCTAGGATTCTGAATTGCTGTGCAATCCGCAAGTAAGTAGGTAGACGGAGCAGGTTTCTTCTTCCATACCACAGAATCTACATTCTTCTGTCTCCACTATTTTGAGCTTCTTCAGGTGCCCATTCAGACGACAATGTCCCGTCATGGTCCACACTTCCAGAGCGTGGGTCTCAGAACCGAGCCCTAGGGCACTCCAGCCTCCGTCTCATACCTCCTCCCTCTAGAGTCTACTATCACTCGACCCGTCAGGTAGTCCTCTACTAGGTTAACCAACTCCTCCCCCACTCCGAGCGTCAGAAACGCGCTCAGCACCGCCCGTTTGCTGACACTGTTTAACGCGTTCCCGACGTCGAAGAACACGAGTAGGGCCAATTTCTTGTTCCTCCAGCCGCCCTCCCTAGCCCTTTCCACGAAGCCCATCTCTCTGCCCAGCGCCGAGATGCAAACCCGTGCTGGTTTACCCTAAAACACCCATTCCCACCAACTTCCTCCTAAAAAAAAAACAATATCACTGCGTCCCGGCTTCGAACCTTACACCTACAATTATTAATTCTCGCAGTCAGACCTCTATACCACTCTGCTACAAAGACATAATATATCCTCGGGCTAAATACTTCATAACCTTAATTAGGATGTTATTTAATATTCGTTTGTCGACAGGAATTGTTAATATTTAGAGACAGTTTGGAACACTGGGGATAATTCTGTTGTTTATTATTTCCCAGAATGGCATAGTGGAAATATATCCAGGTGGAAAGATAAACGACTGCAACTCGGTGATAATATCTTGGATGTAAACGGTAGGTAGGTACATCTTTGAAAGACGTTTCCCACAATACCGCATCCCAAGATTTAAGACAAACACTGCCAAAGGTGAAAAAAACCAAGCAAATATCCATTGAAGTATTATTGAAGAATATTTTTTACTTTGTAGATGAAAATAAACTATGAAATAAAACAATTTAATTTGTTTTAATCTACATTATAATTTGAACTAACGTTCAATTTAAACTTGTGACGCGTTTCGCTAGCTTTATCAAACGAGATTTTTTAATTTATACAGTGCATTAATATGGAATTTTAAGGATATTGACAAGAGTATTATAATATGTTTACATGGGAATAAAGTACAAAAAGTGCCTAAATACGGAATCCTACGAATATTAACAAAAGTATTGAAGATAGTTCAGGTGTGATTGTTGTGAATAAATTTCAAGGTAAACATGTTCAATACGTTTGTGAATATTCGTAGAATTCCGTATTTAGGCACTTTTTATACTTTATTTCCATGTAAACATATTATAATACTTTTGTCAATATCCTTAAAATTTCGTATTAATGCACTGTATAAATTAAAAAAATGTCATTATACCTTCACTCGTTTGATAAAGCTCTGACTGCGAAACGCGTCACAAGTTTAAATGTAACGTTAGTTCATATATATATGTATAGAGTTTTAAACAAATTATATTGTTTTATTTCATCGTTCAGTATTGGTCTTTACTGCCTATTCATTTCTACTCTTCAGTGGAAAAGTGCCGTCATTTCTGCTTGGAAAAATGTGACATTTATCGATTGGATTAGTGAAAAATCTATTCATTGTTCCATTCCAACCACTCCAGCTCCTTCTTCCTCCGAGGTTTTTAAGCCGTCCGAATTCCAGGTTGTTTTCGTTTGTGATTCACAGAAAGAAGAGGAGGCTAATATATTAAACAAGTAGGTATCCACATATTAAAAAAAAGTGTAAAAAAGCAACCAAATACAAAATAGTTTTTCTTGTATTTTAAGCGATCAACCAAAAATTATCTATCTTCAGTGAAGTCAACGACTGACTACAGGGCCCGTATTATTAAGGGACTATTACAGTGATTATATACCTCCATCCGTTTTTAACCAATCAAATGCCATTTTGCGACCAATCAGAAGCAAATTATACTGGCTATTTTTTGACATAAGTGAATATACCCCGGCCCACCTGCCACAGCCAATTTTTAATGTTGTAACATTAACGTCACATTTTGGTTAATTAACTTGGATTTCAATCGATTTGGTGATGTTTCAAGAGAAAATATTCGAAAAAACGCCGAAAAGACCATACCAACGAATACGATAAAAACAAAAAAGTACGTATGGACCGATTCCGTTTATTTACAAAAATGAGGTTCAAAAACAAATTCAAAAAATGTTAAACTGAAATATCATTCAACTGAGCAACTCACCCTGGTCGTCTCCTATTTGGGTAGTTCCCAAGAAAATGGACGCCACAGGTCAACAAAAATGGAGAGTTGTTATTGATTATCGTCCATAAAATCCTAAAACTGTAGACGATAAATACCCTTTGCCTAATATAACCGACCTCTTAGACAAATTAGGAAAATGTCAATATTTCACCACCCTCGATTTAGCTAGTGGGTTCCACCAAATCGAGATGGATGAAAAGGATTTTGAAAAAACAGCATTTGCCACCGAAAACGGGCACTGGGAATTTTTGCGCATGCCATTCGGGCTGAGAGGAGCACCCGCTACCTTCCAGCGTGTCATGGACAATATCCTTCGTGGCATACAAAACGAGCAATGCCTTGTTTTCTTGGATGATATTATAATATTCTCCACATCCTTACAAGTACACTTAGAACGTTTAAAAAATGTTTTTCAACGCCTCAGAGAATCGAACTTCAAAATACAGGTCGATAAATCAGGGTTCTTGAGAAAGGAAGTAGCCTATTTAGGACATGTTGTGACCCCCGAGGGTGTCAAACCAAACCCAAATAAAATTGAAGTTATAAAAAATTATCCGATACCCAACACTACTAAGCAGATAAAAGGATTACTTGGTCTGCTGGGCTATTATCGCAGATTCATTCCAAATTTTGCCAAAATTACGAAGCCCCTAACCAAATGTTTAAAAAAGGGAGCGAAAATCGTTCATGATAATGAATTTAATAACTGTTTCGAGATATGCAAAAACTTTCTAATAAACGGACCAATTTTACAATATCCGGATTTTTCCCAAAAATTTAATTTGACAACAGACACTAACAACTTTGCTGTAGAAGCAGTGCTATCGCAAGGTCCTATCGGAAAAGATCGACCAATAGTGATGAAATAAAACAATTTAATTTGTTTAAATCTTCATTTTTTATTTTGAACTAACGTTCAAATTAAAATTAGTGACGCGTTTCGCTACACAGTAGCTTTTTCAAACTAATAAAAAATGAAGATTTAAACAAATTAAATTGTTTTATTTCATCATTAGTATGGATCTTCATCAAGTAAAAGCCTCATCTATTCAATTATCGACCAATAGCATATGCATCGCGAACATTAAACGATTCGGAACAAAATTACTCGGTTATCGAAAAAGAATTATTGGCGACAAAATATTTTAGACCATACTTATACGGAAAAGAATTTAATATATTGACTGACCACAAACCACTAAAATGGCTTTTTGCTTTAAAAGTCGAAAATAGTAAATTCACCCGTTGGAAATTAAGACTGTCTGAATACACCTACAACATTATTTACAAAAAAGGAAGTTTAAATTCTAACGCCGACGCATTATCTAGAATCGAAATCCACATAAAAGAGACAAATGACTTTTGGAAACAAATAGACGATATCATTGAAGACACTGAGAATTATATCTCTTTAAATAGAGGCTCGCTTAATAACAATGAGCCAACAACTGCGAGTAATCAAACTCCACCAATGGATTTTTATACTGAAACCATTCCTATTCCCAAAACTAACACAACCAATCAAGACAAAAAACTACCGACAACGACTCACTACAAGTAGAACATGACTTCGACAACACAACAATACCAGAAAATGAAATAGAATTTAACGAGCAACCGAATACAAACGACGACTCAGTTAAAAGCGATGACCAAACCGTACATTCTAATAATGATCCAAATCCAATCTTCGGAATTTCCACGATATCCACGGCGGTTACCTATGCATCAAAAAACTAATTGACGTCACGAATAAAAATGACATACAAGATATAATCCAATCTTATCACGAAGGTAAATCAAATCATCGAGGAATTGACGAAACTCACCAAAGAATCAAAGACAAATACTTCTGGCCTTTCCTAAAAAACTCTATCCAAACTTTCATAAATGACTGTGAACCCTGTCAAAGAGCTAAATATGAACGACATCCAGTTGCCATAAAAATGAATCAAACACCAACAGCAACCAGACCGTTTGAAATTTTATATATGGACAAATTTTATAGAACAACACAAGTTTTTGACAATCATAGACTCATCAAAGTATGCACAAGCCTACCAATTATCAATTTTATCAAGCACAGAAATAGTAAATAATCTTTTAATATATTTTTCTCATCATGGCATACCTGAACTAATATTCACCGATAACGGAACCGAATTCGAAAATTCTGTTATAGCAGAACTCCTAGACTTGCACAAAATTGAAATTCATTTTGGATCACCTGACCACCCTCAATCACAAGGTTCTATAGAGAGATTACACTCGACACTCATCGAACATATTAGGATATTCCAACAAACACAAAAACTTACGTTAAACAACACAAAAGACAGAAACAAGCAGGTAAATTTCAAAAGCTAACCCTAATAAAAAAGGTTAATACCGAAAATAAAACTGTAGAAAAAAATAAAGTCCACATGGACAATTTAAAACGACCTTTAAAGATAACATATAAATTCAAAAATTAAAAAATAAACAAAAATATTTTATTTCAGTCTTTTATGGTCCGATGGATCCTCTGACGACATAATTTCGTTAAAAAATATGGAAAACAATTTCGGATTATTGCCAGTAGAACTGGGAATTGCTAAAATTACAGTTAATAATTTTGAACTATTGCATTATTATGACCTAAATCCAATTATTAGTGAAGTGAATAAATTAAATCTCCATTCAAAATATTTTAAACACTATTTGTGAAAAAATGAAAATTTCTCATTCGATGTAGCTAATTATTTGAAAATTTTTACATTTGTAGAACAAAAAGTTGAAAACAAATTACGTGAAATACTACCTGCTGCTCAAAAGCCAAAAAAGAGGTATTATTAACGGTCTAGGATCAGTCTTCAAGACAATAACTGATAACCTCTATGCAAGCGATGGGGAGAGATACGATCAATTGATTGAAAAGTTCCAAGAAAATCAAAATAAATTTAATGATAACTTAAAAACACAAAATTTTCTTTCTATTTCCTTAATAAATAAATTTAACTCTACTATAAATCAAATAAGTCACAATGAAAGAACTTTAGCCTCAAAATTAAACCAAATTTCAGCATTAATTGAAGGAAACTTTCATAGAGAAAACACATTCATCCTTATAGACACCATTAGTCAAATTATTAAGTTGTTTGAAATTATCATATCAATACTACAAGATATTGAGAACTCTATAACATTTTCAAAATTAAAAATTATGCATCCAAGTATAATAACAACAACCGACGAATTACTTTTGATCGAAAAACAGTTAAAAAATAGTCAACTACCTATTAAAGTAGAAATAGAAAATATCGGACTATTTGAACAACTTACAAAAATTAGTAGCTATATATTAAATAAAAGAATCACATATGTACTACAAATCCCGATAACACTTACCGAAATTTTCAATTACTATCATTTGTATCCTATCCCTGTTGAAAAACAAGGTCAAATAACAGTAGTTATTCCAAAAAATAAATATCTATTAAAAAGTAATTCAAAATATTCATTTATGAGCAATCCATGTCTTAAATTATACCCAGCGACAATATACCTATGTGAAGAGATCGAATTGCAAGACACCAAGAAAGAAAATCCATGCGAAATAGAGCTGTTAAATACCAAAAACACCTCCACTTGCCAAAAAACACGAATAATCACCACTAAACCTCTTTTCGAACGACTACACCACACCGACCAATGGATTGCAGTTTTTCCAACTAAAGAAGCCGTCACACTCATCTGCCACAGCCAAGTAGAAACCATTGAAATAATAGGAACATATATTTTCCACATTCCAAAAGGCTGCCTTATCGACACCAACCAAAAGAAAATTCTGAACGAGAACAGTACCAGCATCCACAGTCAGCCAATATTGTTCCCAGAATTAAAATTTCAACATCCAGATAATCCAAAGATAGCTATTCAAATACAGCTACAAGAAACCAATTTAGATGAATTTCAAAAAATTAAAACAAGAATAATTGAAAATTATCCAGATATGACAACATCAAAAATACCCCAAACTCCAAGTGTTAAGTTTTAATTTTAATTGATGACATTTTTATTTTTTATTTTGTATCAAATGTATTGCTTTTTTGTAAACTGTGGCAACGCTGTTGATTTCAAAGGCCACCTATGACCTATCTATTGTTCTCGTCCGAGGACAGTCGTAGGGTTGCGCGATACACTAGAAAGTATCGATATTGGGTATCGATACGGATCGGAACGTAAAGTATCGATACAGTAGAATATCGAATATTATTTTATCGATACTCGAAGTATCGATACGTTAACGATCCGAGATTTTGCTAATTTTGACGTTTTTTCGGTAAAAGTTGGAAAAAGACATTATTGCGATTTCCGGCCAAAGTTGAGGTTCTAGAATAAAAAGTTGATCATAAAAGTTGTACATCTTGAGAAAATCTACAACTTTTACATCAGTGACTTTTCCACATAACCTCAAAATTAGCTCGAAAAACGCAAAAAACTACATTTTTCGTTTTTTATTATTAGTTTCCTTAAAAAATGTTCGATTTTGATGAAAATTTAGTAGAAGGTAGCTTTGATAGTTACAAACCATGAAAAAAATTTCAAATTAAAATATTGGAAATTTTTCGAGTTATGACGTTTTTTCGGTAAAACATACTTTTTTGGGGGGGGTGGAAAAAGACATTATTGCGATTTCCGTCCAAAGTTGAGTTCCTAGAATAAAAAGTTGATCATAAAAGTTGTAGATCTTGAGAAAATCTACAACTTTTTCATTAGTGACTTTTCCACATAACCTCAAAATTAGCTCGAAAAATGCAAAAAACTGCATTTTTCGTTTTTTATTTTTAGTTTCGTTAAAAAAAGCACGATATAATTTCACAACGTGATTAAAAAATCACGATTTCGCTCATCACTATAGATAACGCCACTTGCCGCTACCACTAAAAATCCCGTATCGCAAGGTATCGATACACTACAAATTTATCGATACTTGGAATGCATCGAAAAGCATAGTATCGATACAAAATATCGAGTATCGGAAGTAAAAGTATCGATACACTGGAATATCGGATAGTATCGCGCATCCATAGGCAGTCGGTAATTACACACAAATGCATAAACATGAATATTATTTTGTATCGACTCAAATATATTATGTAAAACTGATAGTAGAAAAATTTATTTTTTCAACGTAAGAAGTGAAAATCAAAGTTTAATACAGTCCTCTAATTGTATATTTAACACCAAGCATATGGACCATTCGGATATATTGCTTCCTACTTATATTAGGAGGCTACTTAATTGTTAGACGACTTTCGAGACATTAGAAGAAAACCCCAAGAGAATCAGCCAGTGGACCTTGCCAACATTCAACTCCCTCGCTAACTCTCGTTGAATTTGAGGAGGGAGGAGTTACATCAGTACTCCACGTAGGATAAGCAGACATCATCATTATCACTATTCTTAGAAACCTCCGATTCGGCATTTTTTATCTTTTCTAAACTCATAATGTAAAACTCATTCTATTGTTAACTTTTGTAGTATAAAGACTAGTTATTGTTAGATTTCATATAATTAAATTAATAAATACATTTTTAGAAACATAATTTGAGCATTACAAATCATTTCTCGTGATATTCCGGTCAGCGTGATCACCCAAGTAACAATTTGAGTTTTAACTTGGTATACAGGATACCTATAAAGCTTATCTTATTCCATTTTCATCAAACTTCTTTATCTACAGGATACTTATAAAGCTGTCACAAGTAGGCTTTAAGATAAAAGGGAGAATCCTAAGACGGTTTTCAGGAGTAATTTAAAAGATCTTTTTAAAACCTACTAGCTGAATTTTGAAGCCTTGCATAACGTTTTTAGGATAACCATAAAACTTATTATTAAAACTTTTATAAGAGTAACAAATCCCAGAACTGCTTTAGGAGTATTATAAAGCTGAACGATAAGAGCATCATAAGACTAAATTTATAAATTATAAATGAGTTTGCTCTTAAAATAGTTTTAAAAAAATCTTTCATAATATTATTCGGTTTTATGGTACTCTTTTCTCCAGTTCATTCTCAAAGAATTCCTAAACATAAACAAATTATTTGAAGAATGTATTCGATAACATAAATGGCTGCTAAAATTATTTCCAAAAGCTTTCTGGTTCCATAAATTTTTAAACGAACACTACATTTCTGTTAAAACTTACTATGATGGGACATATATTTTGACGCGCCCGGTGAAATATTGATTTTTATAAATTTAAAAAAAAAGTTTCCGCAGTAACATTTTTTTACTACTATTTTTGCAAGTATTTCTATTTATTTACTTATGTTATACACTGTGTTCATTTGAAAAGGACCCACCATTAATATTTCAAAAATGGGACATATTAGAAGGAAATGCCGAAACACGTCAACTTTTAACTTGAGGGGGCCACTTTTTGACGCTAATGTCATAAACGTCAGATTCACCCCCTCCCTACTAGAGACACCCCTTACATTTTTTCAAATGGCATTAGGTATCAAGTCATACCTCATTTAAAAGGTCTGGTAAATCTCTATTCAATCATTTTGTTTTGCCTTTGATTCGAGCCTTCCATTGTTATTTAATCGTTGTTTAAAATTGGCTCTTTTTCAACTTTTATTGCCTGAATGTTAACGGTGGTCACTTTGCGCATGATTAAATAGCAGTTTTTCCTTGTTAACAGTTGTCTTTTTACTATTTGTGAATTTTTCATTCTTTAAAGAGTCTTTCTATCGTAACACAATATGGAAGCATACGAAAAGTTGAAAAAGAGCCAATTTTAAATAACGATTAAATAACAATGGAAGGCTAGTATCAAAGGCAAAACAAAATGATTGAATAGAGATTTACCAGACCTTTAAAATGAGGTGTGACTTGATACCTAATGCCATTTGAAAAAATGTAAGGGGTGTCTCCAGTAGGGAGGGGGTGAATCTGACGTTTATGACATTAGCGTCAAAAAGTGTCCCCCTCAAGTTAAAAGTTGACGTGTTTCGGCATTTCCTTCTAATATGTCCCATTTTTGAAATATTAAGGGTGGGGCCTTTTCAAATGAACACAGTGTATGTATGTTTACAACTAATTAACGTACAAGACTATTTTTGTTGTTTTCTTTAATCGAAATTGATAAAAAGTTGAAATATTTTTTACTGAAGAAATTATTAGTAGTGGCTAGTAAATCATCAGAAATCTGACGGAACTATAAATAATTGTCAATGGTCGTTAAAACTAAGAGGAGATAGGTAATAATAAATATCTTTTTAATCTATTTAATAATACGTTAGCTCTTACCACATTAGTCAAATAAATTATATACAGGGTGTTCACAGATGCGGTTGACGAGAGGAGGAAAGCAGTCTTTTACTTTTAATTTTACGACAAAAAGTGATTCTTTATAAAAAATTCTGCTTATTCAAAAAAATCTTAGATTGGGTGATGTACAGGGTGTTAGTAAACTAGGAAGACATGAAAATGTTTCAGAAGACAAAAAACTATAATTATTTATCATTTTATACAAATTATTTATAATATAAAGTCTAGCCCAATAACAATTTTCAAATTAAAATTCCAATTTTTAGTATCTGTGCAATTATTATTCGCTGCATTTAACAAAAACTCTTAGTTAACACAAGATGTTGAAGTATTTTTTGCATTTTTTTTATATTTCTTTGCAAATAGTCGCACAATACCACTATGACTTGCACTAGCTTGGAGACAATTCTCGCGTGGGGGGCGGTCGGTCTCCCTAAAAACTTATTAATTTTTTATAGAAAAAAATTTATGATATGAAATTTTTTTTTCTTTTAATCGGAAGTGTTTGTTATTACAATAAAAAAAATGTCGAAACATATATTCGGTCATTCCCACATTCCGACACCCCTAAAATCCGCCCCCCTACCTAAAATTGTCTCGTAGTACAATTCGACTCGACATACAAAAAAAATCTGGAAATCGGTTGACCCTAAAGGCCATCCCTGCAACTTCCCGCTAAATTCAATTTTCAAACGCATGCGATTTTGTCGCTAGTTGCGAGGTTTTTCAGCTCTTGGAGCTCAAAAATTTCATTTTTGTGTTATTTTGAGCTCTCCAAGCTCAAAGATACGGCTATTCGATGCTTTTGAGCTCGAAGAGCTCAAAAGTCTTATCAAAGTTCGATGAAACACAATTTTTTTAATTTTCAAACTGCTATAACTTTTGAATGAATCAACCGATTTTCACGGGGTTGACGGCGATCGATGTAGTTTTTTGAGCTCTATAAAAGATTTAAAACAAAAAAATTGATCAGATGAAACATTTCGGAGTTATTACAAAAAAACACTTTTTTTCGATTTTTTTCGACAACGATATCTCACGAACGCATCAATCGATTCTGGCGCACTTGGTGACGGTCGATGCGGGTTTTCAAGTTCAAGAGCTGATTAAAACAAAATGATCTCTAGGAGTATTATAAGAGTAAACTGCCCTATCACTGCAAATTGTAAGATACTAATAGGAGAGTAATAAGAATACAATATTTTTAGGATAATTTGGATTTAAGACTATACTTTAAAGTTCTTTTTAAAGCTATACTATAAAACAATATTGCCTTTAAGTCATAAAAGTACATATCATAACCTTTTTAAAATAAGAGTATGTAATTCTACCTTTATAAAACTCTAATAAAACATAAATAAAACTTGCATGACTTAAAAATGTTACTTGAGCACCCATATCCAGTGCAGGTACTTTTAATTAAATTTGTCTTTTTCAGTTTCCCGATACTGCCGCTAAATTGAAGGAAATTGCGAGTCTCTTTAAAGAAAGGTGGAATTTTCCTCATTGCCTGGGAGCAATAGATGGCAAACACATTGATATAATCCCACCTGCTGACAGTGGTTCTTATTACTACAACTACAAAGGACCACACAGTATGGTTCTCATGGCAATTGTTGATGCAAGATACCGGTTTATACTGGTTGATTTTGGAACAAATGGAAGAGTTTCCGATGGAGGAGCATTAGCAAAATAACACATTGAATATTCCAAATCGTGAAAACATCGAAAGTAACTGCCGTACGTGTTTGTTGCTGATGATGCGTTCCCGTTGAAAACCGATATGTTAAAGCCATATCGCCAAGCTGCTTTGGACAGCCACGAAAAGAGAATTTTTAACTACCGATTATCTCGCGCAAGACGTATCGTAGAAAACGCATTCGGCATATTACCTTCAGGATTTCGCATTTATCATACTGCAATTAATATAGATCCAGATAATATACAAAATGTAGTGATGGCTACCATAGCTTTGCACAACTTTTAAATGGAGAATGTGCCATATCCTTATGCACCCCCAAGATGCTTTTATCGAGAAAATATCCACTATGATATTGCAAGGTGCAATATGGATAATTCACAAAGGAAATATATTTAATAATGGTAAAATTGTCAGACAAGGTTACCAAAATTACTTTGTCAATGAAGGCAAAATGCCGAGGAAGGATAATTGTGTTTAAAATACAATTTACGTTTTTATGAAAAGTTTTAATTAATAAAAAAATTAGCATTAAAATATCGTGGTATTATAATTATTATTTAATTATTAGTATGGCTTAATATTTATGACGAAAGATGCTGCAGAATCTTTAGGTATTGACAATAAATTCTCCGGGCCCGGGGCTTCGTAGATTTGCGGGAAATGCTGATCATTCTGCACGTTTTGTGAAGACGAATAACTGGGAGATGTAATTTGTTATGATGGCGAGTTTGTTTGTTGGTTATGCTGCATGTTTATTGAAGAAGTTGAAGAAGATGACATTTCATATGAGTGCGAAAAATAATTTGATAAGGTGGTAGAGTATCGCCTATTAGCAGGACCAGTATTTATAACTTTATAATCCAGTGTCAAATTTCCCCACTCAGCTTCAAATAAGACATCGTTTATAAGTTTTTCGGCCAGCATTCTTTGCTGTCTTTGCAAGTCCCGTAATTTACTCGCAACAGTCTTGCAAAAAGTATCGTACCGATCTTCCCTTCTTACTTTATCAATGGGGCGCTTAAAATGGTCATTTACAGATTGAAGAACACTGTTTACGAGACTGTCATCATTTTTTCTTTTTGTAGTCGACCTACTTGCTGAGTTGCTTGGTATAGATCTATAATTATCCGATTGTTCATTTTGCTGCGAGGATTGTTCATTAGGCTGCGAGTTATTCTCAGAATTCTGAAACAAAACAATTTGATAAATCGCTAGTGAAGTAATTATCGAAGATCTTTGATATTCTTCATTTTGCGCACTTACTATATGATCTTGCTCTATTCTGCTGTTCTCCATGTATGTTGATCATTTAAGAAGGATAATTCTTTGTGGTACCAAAGCTAATAGGTTCATACTCTGCACCAGCGCCAGAACGCTTAGAAACCTCCACTTTCTTTTTCTCTTTGTTGTATGCCGTTCTCAATGAATTGATTATTTTAAAAACAATATAGCGGTCTGCCTTATCATCTACTTCTTTATACTTTGTTAATAACTTATCCAAAGCTGCGTTTCTCTTGTCTCTGCAATAAAAAATAAATAAGTATGAATATCACTTAAAAATAGGCCTACTAAAAACAAAACCGTAAACACATAAGAACGTAGATACGTACCTGTTCCTATATACTTTGCTTTTCACTTTCCATAAAGACGTTTCACTCTTTGATATATAGAAATAAACTCCAGCATCACCTCGAGGTATCGGGGTGTATTTTGCGACATGTTGAGTCGTGCGCGCATGCACGATGCGTCTACCAACAACAAAAATCTTGACTCTACTGGTCTCAGTACTTTGAAGAGATGTTTAAAAATAAAGATGAATATATAGAAGATACAACCGAGAGTGGTGAAGAAGACGTAGAAGAATCGCCAACTTATGAAGAATTCAAGGAAATAATTAATCAACTAAAGAAAAAAAATAATTAACGGCCCAAGATAATAAATAACGATTAGTATAGAGGCCTAAACAATAAAGAGATTGAAGATATTCTAGAAGGAGAAGATATCATAAACGTAGTTAAGGCACAAAGACTACGCTGGTGGGGGCACAACCAGAGGAATAAGAAAAATCACTGCATGGATCCCACAAACAACAAGACCAAGGGGAGGACCGAAAAAAAATGGAGGAATAAAAAAATCGAAGATATTAGGATACTTCAAATTAGGAACTGGAATAAACTTTGCCGGGACAGGAAAAAATGGAGAGAAATCGTTGACAAGACAAAAAAAACATACCAAGCTACAAAAGAAAAAGCGGAGTGATTCATCGCAAAAAAGGAATCATAGGAGCTCCACAAATGAGCGCCTATCATTTCACTAGAAATATATAGGATATATATATATATATATATATATATATATATATATATATCTTATATAATGATATGTCTACAGAATTGTAGGCTCCTTTAACATATAGGAAAGCTGCTCCCATGTAGTGATTCTTAGTAAAACATGTATTGGTGAATAATTGCATAATAGCATCAGTGGTACCATATCCCCTTTTAAATCCAAATTGGCCGAAGGGTAGAAGGTTATAGTACATCATTGTATACCTCGACTAAGAATATTTTAGCATTAAAGGGTAGGTGATAAATCATATCATATGTTAAGCCGTCTAATCCAGGAGAAGGTCATTGGTACAGATAATTAAGTCACTAACGTTATTAAACTCTTTATCGGCAGAGGGTGGTGCAATTTTTTGAGTAAATTCTTCAATCAAATTATGATTATTGTAGCATGATATATTGTTGATATGTCTTGGGGTTCTTTGTTTGTTTTTTTTTGCTTGATGCCATAACTCATTGTATGGTGTGTACGAGTTTAATTTATTGCAGTAATTGACCCAATGTTTTTTTGCTTTGTATTTGAGGTATCTTTTTGTTGTTGCCATTTCTTTTTTGACCAGTAAATAGTTGTCGAATGTACTGTATGTACTGTTTTTGTAGGCGTTTAGTGCTTGTTTTCTTTGGTTGACCGACTGGTCACACTGATTATCCCACCAAGGTGGAGGAGGCGGATGTTTACTAGGGTTGAAGAGTTTATTGACTGGAAAAGACGATTGCGCTGAGTGTTCAATACCTGCTAAAAAGAATTGATATTTTTCATTCGGGTCATCGATCCGTTCTGGTATGTTACTAAAGAATGTTTCAGATAAAGAGTCGTATAAATTCCAGTTAGCCTTTCTAGTGTTCAATTTAGATTTGAGTTTTGAGTTAATTGCTTGTGCGATATGGAAAACAATTTCCATGTAAATTAAGAAGTTATCTGAACCAAGTGTGTCGGGAACTACCTGCCAGTTGATCTTGTTTGCAATGTCGGGAGACGCCAATGCTAAATCTATTGCCGAATTATTATTTGACCTCGATATTTTAGTTGGAGACCCGTCATTTAGAAGTACACGGTCAGTTTGGTTCAGGGCATTAAGAATGTTAGATCCAGAGAGGTTTCCTTTGTATGATCCCCATAGATCGTGGTGTCCATTAAAGTCCCCGGCTATAATAGTGCAACCGTCGGTTACACTCTCAAAAATATGAATGAAATTATGTACAGACAATCTCACATCTGGTGGGCAATACACAGAAGCAAAAGTAATACTTAGACTGTTATTCCAAATTTTTGCGGCACAAGCCTGAATACCGTCCGCAATATTATTTAGAGATATTTCTTTAAACCGTATATTTTTTTTTAATGAAAATTGCAACACCTGTGATTCCGTCAAATCTGTCTTTTCGAATTGTTGAGTAGCCTGAAAAAATTTATGTACTTCATTTAATACTTTTTCTAGTTTAATAAATAAGAATTGGTATAAGTAGACAAGGTTCAATTGGTCACACTTTCCAGCTATATGTATACTGTGTGTATATGTGTACTTTTTTATGAGGGGTTAATAATTTAATTGTACAAAATTTCCTTCTTCCATAGGCGTACAAATTTTTTTTTAAAAGGGATCAATTTATTTGTAAAAATTTACATCTACCATGGGCGTACGATAGAATTTTTAAAGAGGGTTAATTTATTTGTGAAAAATTCCATTTACGATGAGGTTACGATAAAAATTTTAGGAGGGATTCATTTATTGGTGTTTTCATTTCTGTCGGCAGTCCCATGACTGGACTCTAAGTTTTTTTTAAACTTAAATCATTGGTTACATTTGATTTTTTTTCTTATACTTGTTATTTGTGAGATACCAGGGAAAATCGATAAGTAGTCAATTTTAATAAATGTTGACATCTACGTTATTAGGAGCTTTATCAAAATGGTGTTCAAATATATTTTTACATAAATTGAAAGAGTAAGTCAGTGGCGTACATAATTTTTTAAGGTTTTGAAATCGAGAGTTATACTTTAGGTCTGTCCAAACCGCAATCAGAAACTGTCAGAAACGATCAGAGAATAACACACCGAGTTTACTTTCGCGTAATTCCATTCACTGATTGCAATGATCAACTACTCTCTGATCTGATATTTTAGGCCGATGATGGTGCCATCTATCGTTCAGTAGTATCTCGGCTACGCAAATATTTAAAAGTCTCAAATTTTACCGCAATTTACTTAAACCGTTGAGTGAAAAATGCTTAAACCCACAGAACATACCCAAGGCTTAAACTGCCACCTCTCAGTGGCAGAATGGCAGAATGGCAGAATGGCGTCAGTCAAAAAAGCGCTGGACAGAATAGCGCTAGGTTAAAATAGCGTCAGTCAAAATACCGCCGCACAAAAATAACGCAGAACAAAAAGAGCGGCGGACAAATTAACGCAGAACAAAAACAGTTGCAGACAAAATAGCTTATTCCCTTCCCCTACTCAAAAATATATCAAAGAATTTGTATTCCACATGAAGTTTTCCCAAAAGAGGAAGGAAATAAGCTATTTTGTCTGACGCTGTTTTTATGCTGCACTATTTTGTCTGACGCTATTTTAACCTAGCGCTATTTTGTCCAGCGCTATTTTGACTGACGCTATTTTGCTACAGAGCAGTATATATCTGTACCTCGGAGCAGAAGGGTATTAAGTCACAAAACTGATATTTTACAGGAGTACGTAAAACGTTTATTTTTATTCATTTTTCCTGTGTAACAATGCTTGTTCTTCTAGTTTTTTTAGCAGAAATTGTAAGTAAATAATATGGTATGACAACATCACCTGATGGTTAAAAATTTCAAAGGACTTAATACACTTATGCACAAAACAAAATAGACAAAAATGTGACTTAATACAATCTGTTTAGTGTTGGTAAGTAGGTAAATTCTGTACTAATAATCGAAAAAAAAGTTTTTGTAATCGAAAATTATTTATTTAAAAAACACAAATACAAAACTCATCAAATAATTAAGGTTTAACGAAACTAACAGCTAATGGTATTGCAAATTTTAAGTTTTGGTCGTCCTCATCTTGGTTTGAGTTTTTGTCATTATGGGCCAAGTTCTGATAAAAATGGTGGAACATCTAAGGCACCCACTTTTTGAATGTCTTTAAATTTTTTCAAACTTATTAGGTTGGAGGTTTCGCGGAGTGGAGTTAAAGAGTTTTCTATACTAGGATGCTGCTTTCATCCTTCTCTTTTGTTGAAATATATGCTATCAAATTCCTGATCAAAATCACTTTTAAAATACAGAACACCTGGAGAGTTTTGCCTGACCTGCATCATAACTACTTTTGACATCAAACATTTTTCGCCCTTCTCTGTTTTCTTGCAATTTTGGAAGGGAGCGTTAGGTATGCTGTAGAGCTTGTTAAAGTCCTTGAAATCAGAGGTTGTCATTTCAAATACAATGCATTCTTTGTTTTTGCCCGATAGGAGAGTCAACTGCATCCAGTCCCAAGGAATCATTATTTTATAATTCGGGTATTTCTTAGATTCCCGCTCAATCACGGAGTGGATACTATCCACCTCCATGTGAGTATGACCACGAAGGAGAAACTTGTAGCTGATCTGCTTGATTTGCAGATTCGTCGCTAAAATATAAAAGTAGCACATAATCATTTGAATGTTGCGATTTTGTGATGGACAGTTATCTGTCCAAATGGTATTCGATGTAATCGTTAATCGTTTTAGAAATAGAGTTTAGCTCATCAGACAGGAAGCCGTTTCATTTCCTCCCCTGCCAGCAATAGATTCATACCACATCAGACAGTTAGTGAGGAATCGTAGATTGTATAGTTGAAGCACCATAATTTCAAACTATAAAAACTTTGAGCATTTGATAGTTTTGGACATGGTAAACACTTTTGGTTTGTCTAGGGCTAACTGTTTATCTTGTTTTTTTAAATCGTATCTTTTATCTGCTTCATTTAAATGTTAATCATAGTCCGTCTGTATTTTTTCACTCTCAAGAACTTGCCTGCCTCACATTGACAACAAACTCATCACATGTATCGTTGGCAGGCGGAGCGAATGCTAGGTTAAATTCGGTGTTGAAGATTTGGCTATAAATCCATTCTTTGGGAATCTCTTCTGGGCATATGTTCTCTAATTGGCATTGTTCTCTATACAATTTATACATCGAGGAAATGTTCAAATGACCTTCGACTATAATGTGACTCCTTACATGGAAATGACATGATGTGTTGACGAATGGTATTTTTAACTTCATCCTTAATTCTATTTACTGAAGGCTGCTTTCCCCTTTTGTCACATTCGACCATGCCACTCGATTGTCGTTTTTGTAGAGCAAACCTGACAAATGTCTGGGAAATATCGAGGGTGTTAAAAAAATATTTTTGACACACCTGAATTTTTTCTCCATCTATAGAGAAATAATATTTTAGAGTATAGAGACGTTTTCCTTCCCGACTGCCTGTTCGCTGTCTTGCTCTTAAAATAGGTGTTTGTTGAATGGATAAACACAAAAATTGTGTCTTTTGATTAAAGGAAATATCTTCATTCCAAAATTCTTCATGAACCTTTGATCTCTGAGATTCTGTTATTTTCTCTGAATACTTTACACGGCAGTTTATGCAAGATTCCCTCATTTTCCTCTTTTCCATATGTTTGTTTGTTTTACTAGATTTGTATATCTGCCCTCCCATTCTCTTCTTTTTTACGATATTCCTTTTCCATTTTTTTCGTTTCTTAACCTTTTTTTCCCTTCTTAATCTCGTAATTATTAGTTGCCGAATGCTCTTCTTCGATTTGAACTTCATCTGAATTAGATGAGTACGAATCTACATCAAAGTCATCCTCGCCATTACACGCCTCATTGTCAGGAGCATAGGAACTTCCTGAGTCTTCATATGGATCATTTTCACTTATATCCCCATTTTCAGAAAGCTCTTGAGATTCATTTCTGGGAACAGTGGTGGAATCGTTTGACCTTAAATCACAGAGGCTGATTCTCTTTGAGCGAAATCAGTAAAACTTCAGCTTGGTTTATCAAACTCAGAGTGGTCAACAAAATTGTGCGAAATATCCAACTGCTCCGCATTAATCTTATCCTGGTTCTCCATTGTTTGGGGGGATCCACCAATTTGATTCACTATAAAAAACCACAGATGATAATAATACCTACTTTAATTTTACTTTTACCTTGGCAAGGAAAATTTTCTATAGACATTATTCCTTCCCTTTCTTTTGCTCTGCCATATTCAATTCCTGAGACGTACTTATTTTTAAGGGTAGACTTTTTAACATGTGAATCCGGGGAATTTTCCAAAATGTTAGGAGCTGTAATAAATTAATTATTTATTGAGTTTACATCTAACCTTCCATCAAATTAACGGCTTACCTGGATCTGAAATCTGTATAGGTGAGGTTGAGAGAATTTTGTTCATTTCCCTTCCAATTCATTCTTGAACCATTCTTCTATTTCTCTCACTGATTTTTTCCTAAAACACACTCAACTTTTGACTCACAATTTATATTTTTGAACAACAGCTCGACAAAGAGATCAGTACATAACCACAGACAAATCAAAAATAACGATAATGCATGATTCAACTCGAAAACATCAGCCTGCATTACAAAATAATGGGTGGGAGTGGACTTAATACTTGTGGCTGTCATGTAGCATGTGGACATAATACTATTTCTGCGACTTGATACGGTTTTGCTCTGTAAACTGTATGCGATGTTGTGGACTTAAGACATGTGAAAAGTAGCTAATACTCTACTGCTCTTATTACTATGTGGTCTTAATACCATTCATAAAATTTCAGAAGCCTTTAGTCCAAGGGCGTTGAATTTTTGCCAGCTGATTAAGCGTGAAATTTCAAGTGATTTGAATAAAAAAAGCGGGAAATAGAGAATTTGGACTCAATACTCTTCTGCTCTGAGGTACAGATATGCATCTCTCTTTTTTGGGGTCTCTGTTCTTCTTATTAGGATGACAGGCTATTTATTTTTTTAGACAATGCAAAAAGTATCCTGAAAAATCATTTAACAATAAAAATTTTGTTGAAAATTCTTCGAACATCCCTTGAAACAGAAATACAGTTTTATTTATATCCTTGTGTACCTTTTTACTTTTACTTTTTCATTAAAATACTCAAAAAGACTAAGAAATAAGGTTTTCAAAATAATATACTTTTATATTCATTTCTAGGACGGCCAGAATATATAAATATTAATCGTAGATATGATAAACAACTTTACTTGTTTAACGGGGTGACTAATGGGGGTGACTAACGAATAAATTTTGTCGATTTATATTCAGTAGCGTGTTGACTTTCGAATAGGAAATATCGGTGCGGTATCGGTGCGTGCGTTCGAAATTAACGTGTATCGTGGAGTGTAGTGAATAGTGCCTATATGGATTACTTGGATTACAATCTGATACATTTTCGGTAAGTTTTCATTTTATTTACGGGTAGTTATTGGTAATACTGTTTTTTTAAATATTTTAAATCACACACGAACAATTTTATTACTATAAAAAATTGATTTGTAACATATAAACGAAGTATTTAACAATTGTTTATTAGATTTTAATAGCCCATTTTTGCTTTTTCTCACTATTTTTTTAAACCAAAATATTTAAAATACTAAAAAGCCAGCCGGTATAATTTCCTAGCTATGAAAATTTGTTCTTATAAAAGTGGTTAGTCATGATAAACTGTAGATATTTCTACCTCGTATTGGGGCTCCTATAGGAAATATTAAATGACAATTTATATGTGTATGCCTCCATTGTTTCTTAATATAGAGAATTGATATATATTGTTTATTTATAATCCATTTTTGCATCTTTTTAATGTTTTTTTTATACCAAAATACTCAAAATTCTGAAAAGTCGGCCGGTATATATTCCTAGCTATGACAAATTGTTCTTATATTATAAGAGGTTAGTCATGACAAACTCTATATACTTCTACTTACTTCTACCTCGTATCCTATGGGAAATATTAAATGACAATTAAATTGTGTCTGCTTCCATTCTGTTTATTAACATACAGGGTCTTTAAAAATTAGTTCATTTTATTCATATAAAAGGTTAGCAAAATAGAATCAGAAAAATATCGTGTACAAATGTTTAATTTTTAATAACTAATAATCTTAATTCATGTTATATTTTTAATAATACAACTGGTTTACTCAATTTTGTTTTGAATAATATGAAAACATCGCCCTGTATAATATGTATTTAGTAATTCATAGGTATTTGCATTTTATCGAATTCTCAGACGTGTCTTATACTTTAACTCAAAATCTATTACAGATACTTTTTTCAAATATAAGCTATACACTCTTGTGTATTCTCAAATTTTCTTATTTTAAATAAACTAATTCTTTTTTAATGTTTCTATTTTATTTTCTTTAATTTAAAAAAAGATAAACTGTATTTTTTTGTCGAAACAATATTCTGAGAACTCGATAAATTGACAATACTATGCAATTTGGAACAAATAAACTTTTGGAATTGTATGATGCTTATTTAGTACCACCCGTCCAACCTTAATATCTAAAGGAAAACTTATAATTTATTATATATTTGTATACTTTCTTAAATCTGGTTAAAATGTAACCTCAAAATTTGAGCTCAAGCCCAAATAAGAATAAAGTCATAAAATTTAATTAATTAAAAAAAAAGTGCAAGAAAAAAAACTTTCAATTATATGTTACCTGAAAAGTAGTGTAAAGTTTATAAAAAAAACAATTCCATATAAGGCGACACCGTAGTCAAGGCGTTGGTACCAAGGCAGAGACGCATGCGCAAGTGGATAAAATTATAAAAATTAAATTGTGAAAATTCTCCGCAAAATATTAATTTCCACCATTACAATTGCATAATAAAATAAATCAGTAGGAACTACCTAGCTAATGTATATACATATTGGCGTAAAGCCTAAAGTAAAAATAAGTAAATAAACCAGAAAAACCCCCGATACCAGGTTACCCTCAATGTGGTCTTCTTCAAGAAGTTGTTGAAGAGTAGCAGCAAACTGCAGAAGACATCACCATCGATCTACCAGGTAAACTCCAAACATCCCGAAGTGTGTATCTGGCCCCACCGGTGAACCCTTTTCCAAAAAGGGTCCAATACTCAAAATTTTCCTCTTACTGGACGGCTACCAACAAATAACGAACCAACAACAGCATGTGGCACACCTTCAATTTCAAAACTTCACGTTGGCGATTTCAATCGTTTTAGTGCAATATATCGTCTATAAGGGTTTGTGAAAACGGCTTCCAGAACAGGACGTGATTCTTCAACAATACGAACTCCCATAGAACCAAAATACTAGCCGTATATTCCACAACTCATTCAGAACGAGAACCTATAAATCCCATCAGGAGATGACTACCCAGTCATTAATAAAATTCAGATTCAAGTTCCATGCACTTTTGGAAACCAACTATCAAGTAGGAGCACACACCGGAAAGAAGCAGTGAGTGACACATCTTCAACTTCAAATACAGAATACTACCACAGAGAAACCTAGCCGAAACATACATCCGAACTACACTGCTCACTACACCGAGCGTGTTCCGCACAGATCAAGTCATAAAGTGCTACACTTCTATGTAAGTCATGACGAACGAACGCTTTCATCCAAAACACGACTGTCACAGCCAATTGTCATTGTTAGTGATGGTAAAACCCGGCTCATTTTGGTGACCCGGGTCTTCCAGATCAATCATTAAAATGACCCGTTCTTGAAGATTCGTTCATATGACCTTGTTTATTTGTTCCATCGTTTCATGATGTGAATGAAATGAACGGCATAAATTATTATGCAGATTTTCATATCCATTTATTTATTAAACTTCACGTCTGCTTATGAACCTTCATTAGAGTGGATGAATGATGAATGACTGAATTTGTAAAATAACAATCCAAAAATTGAAATAGTTTGTATTTTTTGTCAAATTAAAACATACATGTATAAATGAACAAAATATAACACAAATAAAAAATATTTACTCTTGAAAATTTTATCAAACATTAAAATAAATTTTATTTCCTATAAATGTGTGAACGAGACTCTGTGATCAGCCTTAGAACGCGTATACTACAGCTACAACAGCGGTGGCTTGGTTGGTTCAGTTCATTCGAACGACAGGGTCACAGAACGTGATTGAACCAATCACGGGTCTTGGAACTGATTCGGTCTTTGAGAACGGGTCGTTCGTGACCTTCCCATCCCTAGTCATTGTCATCCAACAAATAATTTGACTTTTAAACATTGGAAGGAAAAATAAAGTATATATATTATAAATTATTCAAATAAATTTGAGCAATAGATAGTACCACAATACCCTCCTGTCAAAGTAAACAAAGCAAAATCAAACACTCGGAATAAAACATACAAAACACATGGCGATAACAGCTAATATAGATTATGAGTAGATGTTCAGAAAATATTCGAATGCCATCTTACACAGAAGATTTCTAACTAGTATGTATTTGCTTAAGCCAAAATATGGTAGATAAATGAAGAAAATATACCTTTAACTCAAAAGTAAAGTATGTCTATATAGATCAGTAAGTTTTATCAAACCTAATTAATACTTTAAATGTTTTAGTCTTCAAGTCAAGGAGTCAGTAATAATTTATGACTGAACCCTAATAAACTTTAGCGTTTATCAAGCTGAAGCGGACAAAGTATTTGGACTACTGTGGCTACACCCCAAAGGTGATATAATCAAAGCCAGAAACAAAATCAGTAGTCCCACGGTAACTAAAAACTAAAGTAAAATCCACAAGAGAGAAAACCCCTTACTACCCTTAATTATGAATTATAATATAACAAACAAAAAGAAACAACTAACATGAATATATCTATACGGACATTTACCAAGTAGGCGCTAGTTTTATTATTTACCTTACCTAGCGACAAAATATAAAATTGTTGTCAAGATGTGAAGACAGGTATGGTTACAGCCTGCACCACTTCACCGGAAGGATGATGGCAGAGTAGTCCCTAAAACTCTGGGCTGACAGAAACTATTTAACTACTGAAGTTCTTTCGTAGTGATCAAATGATATTAGAAATATAGAGACAATATCGGTCAGGTAATTACTATATACAAATACTTAATATATACAATAGACGTAGTGACAAATTCAACCGTTACAAAAGGTTTTTAAAAACCAAATACAAGTTGATATTTTATGTTTGACATACCCCGTAGGAGAATCAATACGAGGTAGGAGTATGTACAGTTCCCCATGACTCTTCATAAATAACAGAATTTTCTTTAATATGTTATACTACATACAGGGTGTTTCTGAATTTATGCGTAAAAATTCAGGTGGTGATTGCCCGTATAAAATTATAATGGGTCTTTCATATGAAAAAATGTCCTCACTTCGCTCCCTTCCGAGATATCACCCCTGAAAAGAGTTTTTATTTCTTTTTTCTCAATTTAAGTAAAGATGGAAACTTTAAATTTTGTAAATTTCGTGCACTCGCAATTACTAACCACCGGTATTTTCTTAACATTCCTGTTACATTATAAGGGAGTGAAATTATCAACCCTTACTTTATTTAATATCTTCACAAAACTCAATCTCGAAAAAAAATTTGATATTAAATAAAGTAAGGGTTGATAATTTCACTCCCTTATAATGTAACAGGAATGTTGAGAAAATACCGGTGGTTAGTAATTGCGAGTGCACGAAATTTACAATTTATAAAGTTTCCATCTTTACTTAAATTTGAGAAAAAAAACTCAATCTTATTCAGGGTGATATCTTGGAAGGGGGTAGGATTAGGAGATTTTGTCATAGGAAAATTTTATACGGGAAATCACCTTCTGAATTTTTGCGCCTGAATTTAGGAAAACCCAGTATACATAAATATTTTTTTAATGCTGATTTTATACGAACTTATAATAATTTTACAAACTGCGTATTTTAATTTAATGCCCAATATTCCTTTAGCTGAAATAACAAGCAAAAAAATTATTATACAGGATGATTCTTTATAAAATGACTCTAGATGCCTTTGTTTTTTTAATCATGATTGTTTTTGTTTTTTAGAAAACATGATTTTTTAAAATTATTAGTTTGGTTAAATTATTTAGAATCGTTCTTTAATAAATTATTTGCTTTAGGTTTCGTAAAGTATTGGTCTACTTCAAAGGAGTAATGTGAGTATACAGTAATTCTCAATTTCTATCGAATGACATCATATCTTAGTATCATCCAGCCTTTTCTTTTTTGAAAAGACATAAGTAAGCTATGTCAATCCGAACATTTTCTAAATACTATTTCTTTCGTTAATAAGTTGGTACTTTTCAAAAGACATAGGTAAGCTATTTCGATCCGAACATTTTCTAAATACTATTTCTTTCGTTAATAGGTTGGTACTATTCAAAAGACATAAGTAAGCTATGTCAATCCGAACATTTTCTAAATACTATGCCTTTCGTTAATAAGTTGGTACTTTTCAAAAGACATAGGTAAGCTATGTCAATCCGAAAATTTTATAAATACTATTTCTTTCGTTAATAAGTTGGTACTTTTCAAAAGACATAGGTAAGCTATGTCAATCCGAACATTTTCTAAATACTATGCCTTTCGTTAATAAGTTGGTACTTTTTTCAAAAGACAGGTAAGCTATGTCGTTCCTCGTATTTTCTGTTCTGTTTTTTTTCTGCCCTTTCTCCCCAGTTGGTGTCATTCGGTTTGGAATTGTGAATTATTTTTTTATTGCAATTGTTAAGTAAGCCACATGTACCGACTTTTTTTGTTTACGATTGACTTTTTCCCGCACGGATGCACGCCGTTTCACACTGTGGGAAAGTGCTCGTTACCTAGGGTGTCCGTAAGCCTCGCTTGCAAAACGGGCAGACATTCAGATGGGCGAGTACGCTTAAGTGTTTTCCGTTTGTCGAATGGGTATGGGTTGAAAAGTAGGGGGAATAGTTGCCCAGTATGGGTTATCAAAATATCGTAGATTTCTAAGTTGGTATATGCAAAATGGCTATACTTGGCAATTTATTACTAACAATTTTTTTCAGTGCTTCCTTTTCAGCACACTAACACTCTCTTACAGGCTTCAGAGATGTCATCAAATTTTTTAATTTTGTTTGATTTTCTGTTCCAGGAATTTTTTTAGGGATGGATTTATTTTGAATATATGCATATATTTAAACTTCCTGATAGGCCTATCTTATAATTTTACTTTTTTTTATGTCCTAGGGTTTAAAATTTTTCTTATTTATTTTATTTTTTGTTTTAGAATCCTTATTAGGAAAGGATTTTTTAGGTTACAAAAGTGACTTTGCATTTTAGAGCTTCAGAATTTTCATTAATATTTGGTAAAGTTTTTTTTGCATGATTTTTTCTTAGCTGCATGGGTTTAAAAGGCGCATGCATGTTGTAGGGGGTGGTAAAGTAGTGGTGATTCAGGGGGTTTAGTATTTTAATTATAAAATTTTGTATGTAAAAATATTTTTATGTTGTAATTCGTGTTTAAATTTTTCGGCTCTTATAAAAAATGTAAATGTTAATATTTTATTGATATTAAACATATCTTTTTTATAATAGCTAAGTTTGCATTTATTTTATCCTGTTTGTAAATGTATATTATCTGCACTTTGCTAGAGTAAAGATAAACTCTGGCTTAGTGCAGCCGGTAGAGAACATCCAGCTCTCAGGGGGCGCATTTTCTAGTTTTGTCTGTGATTTCCTCCACCGGCGGGGAATATTTTCCATCGGTTGTGAATATTTCAACCGGTTGATTATATTTTCTACCGATAAAGGGATCAACTTCCAGTCGAGAGGGACAACTTCCAGACGTGATGGGAAATGATTGCTTATATTTGTTTGTTCAGCATAGTACCATAAGTAGAGGCACGTTAGGGGATTATCAAATGACCATTAAAAAATGTCTTCTTGTTTTGATTATTAATATACAGGGTGAATTATGGATCTTCACCAAAACAATGTTTCGACATATCTTTTCAATGAATAAGTCGATTTGTCTCATTTTTTTGGTGAAAGTGTGTATTGGTGTCTGGCAACTAACTGACATATTCAGAATTAAAAAAATCCAGGACCGTCTTCGTGAAAATGTATGAGAATGCTTCATATTCAACGCTTCACCCTGTTTTTTTTCAGAGGGCATAAATAGACAGTTAGACCTGGGTATTTGAATTTTTTGTTACATTTCCAATTAAAGATTCATTTTAGAGTCAAATTGAATATTGGCAATAGTGAAATATCTTACTGTATAATACTGTTTAGTTATTAAAAAGAAATCTTTAATATAAACAGAAACGACACACACTCTGCTCCAGTATGGTAAATACTAATACCAATACCATATAAGATATTTCATTATTGCCAATTTTCAATATGACTTTAAAATGAATCTTTAATTGGAAATGTAAGGTATGTGTAACAAAAAAATCAAATACCCAGGTCTAACTGTCTATTTATGCCCTTTGAAAAAATTATATCAGATTTTAGAAAAATCGTATACAGGGTGAAGTGTGGAATATGAAGCAGTCTCCCAAATTTTCACGAAGACGGTCCTGGTTTTGGCTTTGTCACTAGTAACTTCCAATGCTCTAGCCATCTTATTAACTAAATTGAATTTCAAAAATGCTTTTTTTGATAATTTCTAATTGTTTGGCATAATTTCCTTTGTAAACAGGCTGCACGCCTTTTCTTTTGCATATATCTTGATATATTTGCCAGATGGAATCTTTCACAGACTGGATTTCCATAACTTTGTTCATGGCTTCTAGAACTACTTTATGATGATATTGTTCCCAATTGGCACATGCTAGTTGAGCTGTTTCAAAAAGATTGTGAAGATCCGCTACTGTATTCCTTAAACCAGCTATTTTTACACATTTTACCATGACCATTTTATCCTAGAACAGAGAAACAGGAAAATACATTTGGATTTACATTGAATAACAAACATTTCGCTTTTTCGCCATTTATCCTCTGCATTTTATGGTTTCAAGCATTATAATAAATTCTGACAATTTTATTGTTCATCTCTTAAGACTTCAAATGATAGAAAATAGAGATAGATTTTAGTTTGTATAGTTTCAGCGTTTTTATTTATTTATTTTTCTTTTTTCAATAATAGTTATTTATACTATAAGGGATGTAAGTTGTAACATGTCTATCGACCTGTTTCGATTTTACAGAATAAATCCTTTTAATTAGAGCTCGTCGTCACTAGCCACATTCAATTATAGTTCTGTGATCCCAAACTCTTCTACCCTGACCGTAAGACAATTGACGTCTGCCAACGGACGTTTCCATTTTTTGCACAACGCCACGTGAAACACCCCTTTTTGTTATCGACCGCCTAAGAGGGCAGATCATCTTTCGCTATCTTTCATATCTTAAGTATCTATCTTAGGAATTTTGCTGTGGTAAGTTCAAAATCATAATTCATAATTATCAAGCTTCTTCTAAAGTACTGTCTGATATAATTTTCGTATGCATTCTTTATTTTTTTACAGAGATAGACGAAATTAAATTCAACACGTGGTCATAAACTGTTCTTTTATACTAATATGGTAGTTTTAAGCCAAATATTCTTTTATAATTCACTGTTTTACTTTCATACAAACATTTTCAAGCTTTTTCAGTTGCGAAATAACTCTTTTAATTATAAAATAGCACTTTTATAAACCGCTAACCTATAAAATATTCTTTCGCAACGCCAGTGCCGGTTCCATATATTTCCTAAGCACGATATTTTTTCATATAACTAAATAAATAACTTTTTGCCATGATTAGTTTCTTTCGGATCATTAGTATATTTTTTTAATTCAGCCGATAATTGCTATTTTTACTGTCTTAACATGGAACATATAATGTTGGAAAGCTTTCAGTAAATTGAATAAATTTTTTGACTTTCAAATAACTGCCTTCCTTTTCTTTAACCTGAAAAGCTGACCAACATAATGTGCCATTACATTCAAGTTCCTACATATCCCTGATCCACCTGTACTTCTAGGTAAGCACAGCCCCTAGGCGAGAATATAAGCCAAGAATATAACCCTAGGCGAGAATATAAGCCAAGAATATAACCCTAGGCTAGGATATAACCCAAGAATATAACGCCGAGGATATAAACCAAAGAATATAACCCTAGGCTAGAATATAACCCCAAGAATATAGCCTAGAATACAACCCGAGGATAGAACCCCAAAATACCGCCTTAGAACAGACCACAACAGTTCAGATCAAGACCTGACTTCTTCTCCAGGAAACCACTTCATCTAAGAGCTAAGTACCTATAAAAGTACAAATTCCTGTTCATTTCCTGTGGCAGAATAAATTGTAAATTTGTTTTTAATTCTTTTTTTATTAGAAATCCTCAACTGTAAAAGTTGAGGGAGATACCGCCCGGGGTCACTTTTCTTTATTAACTTAAATTTAAATTTTACAAGGCGTTTCTACCTTTTCCGCCTTAGTTTTCTTAGTATTTTTATCGTCAAAAAGGTAGTGGCGCCCTCAATTTTTACAACCCTTCTGTTGTCCCTGTGTGACATAAACTTGGGGTCGAATCACCCTTGAGAGGAGTCTCTAGCAGGAGCCCTTCGAGCTGGTGCCCTGTGGGGTACAGGCATTCACAGTTACAAATTGGCGCCCAACTAAAAGCAACATTTACAGTTACAAATTGGCGCCTTTACCGTTACAAAGTAACATTTACTATAGTCCAGTAGTCATAGATTATTCAGGAGGGAAAATTGCGACCATCCAAAATTTTTTTTATTAGCTTAAGACATGAATACTTCTTTACTTAAGTGCTTGTAAACTTAGCATGTACTACCTGATTATTCCAACCGACACTTCTTTACTCAGGTGTTTGGATCTACCAAGCATATAATATATTACCTGATTATTCCAACAGTTGATTATTTTTTATTCAAATTTAATCGAAATGTGAATGTAACATTATTCTACTTCTTTTTTATTATGTTTTAATATCCTATAGCAATATTAGCGTGTTTAAATTATTTATAAACATCTTTGTTTACAGATGAATTCAAGTCATCTGTAAATCATCACTCTCAATAAATAGTTATGGCAGAAAACGTTAGGGTTATAATAGTAAGATGTCGGCCTATGAACAAAACAGAAATATCGCTCATTTGTCAAGTAAGTACATCAAGTGTCCCTATCCTTTTTAGGAGGCGCCGGTGGATAAGGGTGTAGGGGGTGATTGATTTAACAGCAAAAAACTACACAGAACAGTTGATCAAGGTTTTCAAAAACGTGATAAATTTCAATAAAACTACACTAGGATGAAAGTTCTTCGGCCTCAAAAGATGATCGCTCATATGTTTATTCCAAATAATAGAGGGTGGCGGTTTCATTGAGATTTCCACATAAAAGTGGCGATATATTTAAAATTATCCAGTAGAACTATAGTGCCGGAATACTTTCGTAGCATTTTCTTTTTGTCCGATGAATTGTCAACCGACTAACATATTCGACTTCAAACAAGTTCACAATTGCACTTTTTGGCAATCATTCAAATAAGCTAAAAATACTCTTTCGAATTCCAAGTTTGTATAATATTTTAATGATATTGAATAAATTTAACGTTTGTCAATATCAAGAATAAATTACTTGTTACCCAATAGAATGTTCAACTATAGTTCCTATTAATCCGAAAACACACGTTATAATAAATCGAAAAAGATAATTCAGAAATTCCCAGTGCTTGAATTGTTTAAACAATTAAAAGTTACTTTTTAATTTTTTTGAGAATAAGTGGTGCGATTTCATTTTTTTTATCTTGTTCCCTATTGAATTCTCTACAAAAAATGTTCATGCAACTTTCCGGTCCACTCAATAGTTTGAAAACTGCAGATGTCTAACCCTAATTACTCGCTCTACGCGTCGCTGCAATGTTAACTTAGGTACTACAGAGCAACACTCAGGGCTCGTATACAACGAGATGATGAGGATGTACAAAAATTCATGGACTGGTTCTCAACACATCCGCCCTTTCCTCAGTTTGGAGGAATTATGTCAATTAGTACAGGAATAAAAGGTACTGAAAATATTAATTGCCACAATGCTCAAGAAGTTGGATTGAGTTTGATGGAAAAGATGGTTGGAAAAAATTTCGGAGACATAAAATTTGCCAGGAATTCTAGGGTACAAATTTCAAATGTTCATACGTCAATTAAAATAAACAACGAGAACGTGTCAATCGATCCTGTACTATTATTTCAACGAATTTCGCTAGTGAAGAAGTCACAGGCACAGCTTAAAAACTACTTTGTGGAAGACCACAAAATCAAGTCTGTATAACTGTTTCAATCAAGTCCTATTTTACCCATAATAATTTACAGAATATAAATAAAACAATAACTGACACTAAGCCTAAAAAAACTAAAGATCGAAAATATATTCGATTTTTGAAACTATTAACATTTTCTGAATTAATTATTTGCCGAGGAAGACCATTCCAAATATCAAAAATTCTGTTACTCATAAAGTTTTGCCTATAACGAGTTCTAAAAGGCTCTTTCTTCAGCTTTAAGGAGTGCCCACGGAGACGGTCGTCTAAATGAAGGGGGAAAGCTGCTTGAAGGTCGCCGAAGTTGAATTTCAAAATTCGAAAGGAAAGAATAAGGTCTAACACGGCCAAAAGACAATCTGGTTGCGCGTCTTTGCACTTTTTCCAGCACTTCACGATCTCAAACTGAATCTGGATACCACGAAAGCCCGGCGTATTCAAGTATGGGTCGGACATAGTACTTGTAAAGTTTGCAATATGTTTCGAAAGAAGCTTTAGAGAAAGTTTTTTGTATTAGGAACAGGAACAAATATGAGAAATATGATCACTCCACGTAAGTTTCGAGTTTACTAATAAACACCATCCTCGAAGTTTATCGAGATCATTCTACAAACTTAGATAACTGATGTTGGGATTTCCGTAAAGTTTCATGTCGTCAACATAAGCCGAAATTGAGCTTGACAAACAGTATCGAAGATCACTGGAATATGCGATGAGAAGTAAGGGTCCAAGAATGGAACCTTGTGGAATACCGCTAGTTACGGATCTTTCCTCGGAGAATTTTTGTCCAACTCTGACTTTGAATAACCGGTTCGTTAGGAAGCCTGAAAACCATTTGTTAAGAGTACCTCTTATGCCAAGATGATCGAGCTTTAGTAGAAGTCTACGTTTTGGCACTCTGTCAAAGGCTTTAGAAAAGTCAAGGTAAATTATGTCTAAAGGATGTTTGTCATCGAGTTCTTTGGACCAATCGTTGGTTCAGGGTAGTAAATTGGTTAAAGTTGATCGACCCTTCATGAAACCATGTTGGAAGTTTGGGATTACATTTTCCCGCTACAAAAAGTCGACCATTTGGTCGGCAACAATGGATTCCATTACTTTGGAGATAATGGGTAAGAGGCTTATCGGACGGTAATTGTTAGGATCTAATTTATTGCCTTTTTTAAATATTGGGGTAACTGATGCTAATTTCCAAGTGGGCGGAATACAGCCTTCCGAAATAGAGGAGTTCATGATTTTGGACAGCGGATATGATAGTGTGTGAGCACATTTTTTAAGGAATAATGCAGGAAATCCATCTAGACCTGGGGAGGAATCGGTTTTGAGATGTAACAGGCGATCTAGAATTTGGTTTTGAGAAAAGGTGCTATTGTGAAGTGATGCTTCGATACGAGGTCCTAACAAGGCTGGCAGTGCATCATCAGATGGTTCGTTTGTAAAAAAGTTAGCGAAAGACAAAGCAAGGATTTCAGATGTTTCATAATCAAAGCATAGGCTTCCATCTTCTTGTTGTAAAGATGGGGTGGCAGCTTTTGAGGAGAGCGATGTGCGAATGTATTTATAAAACTTTTTGCTGTTACCACTGTTGATAATGTTTTTTTTTCATAGCTTTGTCTAGAGCTAGATAGTTGCTGTTTCAATTGGTTAGAGAATCTTCTATGTGTTAGGAAGTCAGAGAGATTAGAAGATTGTTTATATTTCTTCCACAAGTTCCGCTTGTGTTTTAACATCTGTAGAAGTTCCCACTTAATCCATGGTTTTAATTTTTTTACGGTATGCTCTTCGTTCGGTAGTATTCTCCTCGAGACATCGAGTTGTGATAGAGTGAAATTTGTTCCATATTGATGTACAATTGTTTGAGTCACATAAGGCTACATTCGTAATCAATTCGCTGGCCAAGTGGCACTTTGGCACGCAAGTCGGCACGAAATTTGCCATTCACAATAACTTCAAAGTCGACTTTAACGCAAGCGCGTTCGTACCTAAATAATTGTCAGGATTCCTTCAACATATGGTCGAAGCATGATTCTGTCTGTATTTACTTCAGTCTGAGGTTATAATATATAATTTGGATTTGGATTTATTTTTTATAGCAGTATATACTGGAGTTTAGTAGTGATGGACTATCAGACAGATGTCAGATATATCAAAAAACAAATAACAAAAATTAATGCGCATGTCCCATAGCCGGCACGAAGTGCAAGTCGAAGTGAAAGTTTGCAGCTTGCAAGAAATTTCGACGACTTCAACTTCAACTCTGACGCCAAATTGCGTTGTGAACGATCACACTGAAATAGATTTGCTTAGCTTTCGTGCCAAAGTGCCACTTGGCCAGCGAATTGATTAAGAATGTAGCCTAATACTTCATCCCTCTCGATTTGAGACAGAGAATGTTTGACTTTGGCATAATCTGTTGACTTAAATATCGAATACTTAGTTAAGTTCTTTTCCGGGAAGTGGTATGTTCAGTTGAATTTTTGCAGTTAAGACAGCATGATCGGATTTTCCTACCGGAGAACATACTTCCAGAGATGATATTAACTGGTCATCATTTGTAAATACGAGGTCGAGAGTCGATGGAACGTCATTGATTCGAAAGCGGGTGGGTTCGTGTGTGAGTTGCGTTAAATTGCTGTTTAGAACAAAAATCATAGAAGCGTTTCTCGAGTTTATAGCTTCAGGAACATTTACTACTGGCCAAACAAACAAATCTGGAAAATTAAAATCTCCAATAATTATGACGTTTTGTAGAATAGAAAGTTCTTCCAAAAAGATAATATCATCGCCAAGCTGTATGTCGCCTGGACGGTAATCGCGAATGAAATAAAATGAGGTAGAGCGTTTGGAAATTTTTACAAGAAGAATATCATTATGCGACACTGCTATAGTTCGACTAGTTACTGAAAAATTGCGCGTTATATTTTGCGATAATTATATGCAAACACCACCGCCGGTACGGTTTTTCCTATCAGATTTGTAAATAGTATATCCAGAAATATTAATAAGAGAGTCGGGAATTTAAGGTTTTAACCAAGTTTCACCTATAAGGATTATATCAGGTTTTAGTAATTAGATTGAGCATATGAATTCGCTATATTTAGCCATAAGCGAGCAAAGATTTGTGTAAAAAAGGGACCATTCGACAAATGATGTGGACGAAGAGAGCTATTGGCGAAATGTAACGATTTTAGGAAGGCCGTTGACGTATTTGATTGTCAGATTGTCTTCACCATTTTGCGTACGGGCATTCAGCTGTGTACGGAAATCCTTCAAGCATTGTTGCTGTACTGGTGTCTTGTCATCGATTATCGATTTGGAATTATGACCTTTAATAATCTGGGATAGTGATCATTTGACTTTCCTATTCTATAAAAAGCTGTTGGTTTTGCCTGTGAAATAACTGCATTTAGTACTTCATCAATTTTGCTCCCGTCGTGATCTTTTTTTTGCCTGGATATCACCATTAAGCGCGGATACACTCCTAATAATGATATTTCTTGAACGCGTCATACGTTAAACGGCCTCGTTTGCTATTTTGTCGGTATTTTCCACGGTGTTAAATGTCTCGACTTTCGCTAGTTTATTTTTAAAATCGGAAATTTCATCCTTAAGAGCCCTGATATGCGTATCAAATTTATCTTGCATTTCTGCTTTAAAGTCCAATAAGATTTTCTTAAGATCTAAGCTGTTGGTTAAATTAGAGGAGCAGATAACTTTATGTCTGGTAACGCGATCGTTTGTAGACATTCCAGTTCTATCGGCCACCGCCTTCGAGCAATCCGAACAGTTAGCAGGCATGTTCAACTTTTTGTAGAATTAGCTGATAAGAAACAGGTACAATAATAAAAATATCAAGTACTCACAATGTCTCCAGACTGTTGTGGTAACAAAAAGAACGTCTCGAAGAAATCACCAATGAATACGTAGAATATGTACAAATATGTTTCAAACCTAACGCATCATTGTATTTGATGGATGCATTGATGAAAAGCACAAAGTATGCCGAGAGACTTCGAAGACAACAGAAACAACAGTGTGTTGATATGATGTTTAACATGACGAATGCGACGGTCTCACAAGATAAATTTCTTCGCAACGATAGCAACAAGAACAGACTTATACAAATATTAAGTGAAAAACTGTGCCAGGTAGGTTTTATTTGCAAACAAGCACATGAAGATGCAGATACTGCTTTGGAACTATCAAACGACCATATTGCTGCTGTAATCGTTGGAGAAGATATTGATCTCTTGGTGCTCATGAGTGGTCTAAATAGACAGAATTCCAATGTTCACTTTGGGCGTCGGCCCAGCTTTGTAGTGGAAGCTTCTGATGCGATAATAACAACCAAGGAAGGTCGAGCGAGGTTAGTACTTGGAAGGGTGACCACTAGGGAAACACCGTCGTAGAGCCCGTACAGCCTGCAGCGAAACACCCTAGAGCACGAGGTATAATGTAGATATGCCGTCTTTCGGATGAGACGTGAAACCGAGGTCCTGAGTCCATGGATGTTGGGCTCGATAAAGATCCCTACCACTGGCTGGAACACTAGTGGATTCGGCAAAATTTCCGGTTAGGGGTAGAGTGCTCCCGGCGTCGGTGATTAGCCTCAGTTGCAGAAATGGTCCGACGTTAAATAACCGAATAAAAAAAAGGAAAGACAGAGCAGAAAATATATACATCCGAAAGCTGCAATTATACACCTATACGCAAGTACATTTTGTTCCTCCATGTTTTTAGTGGATGTGATACCACATCAGCATTCTTTCGAATGGGAAAAACGAAGTTCGTTAAATTATTGAACGCTGAACAAGACTTGCAAGTAATCCTCGGACCCTTTTTATCCTCTGATTCCCAGCTTGATCATTTGGATTGTTCTGCACAAAAGTTCATAGTCTCACTGTATGGAGCCAAGAAGAAGGAGTTAATATATTTGGATGAATTCCGATTTCAAAGTTTCAGAAAGTCCAGAATTGGCTAGGTAATCATTTGGAACCAACTGATTGGGGGTGGAGACGAACGATAAATGGCTTACTACCGATTACCACCACTAAAGAAACTATACCAATTGAATTGTTAAAAACAATTTGTTGCAAATGTTCGAATGGATGTATGGGGAATTGCAATTGCAGGAAAGTTGGGTTACGCTGCTCCGTTATTTGTGAAAATTGCCAAGCACGATCGTGCAAAGCCGTTTGACATCGATATGGAATAGTATATTCTGTAACAAGGCTAGAATGAAAATTCGATGCGAGTGGAAAGTTCCGAGCGCGAGCCGAAGGCGAGCGTGAGGAACCACGAGCATCACGAATTTTCATTCTAACCGAGTAGCAGACTATACTTTCTCCACGATCGAAGATTTTAAATATATATTTTTAAATAGAAATGAACAAGAGATAATTTATATTACTGAACTCAATCACAATTATTATATTAGGTAAACACTCAATAATTCAAGAAACATTCTACTTTGTATTAATTGTTATATTTGTACAGTTCTCGAAATGAAAAACTGATGCATTATTGGAGGAATTTTCAACAATTGTGAGGTTAGGTTAGGTTAAGTGACAACAATAATTTTGACACTTACTCAAGTTTGGCCACTACGATGACAATCAACTGCGTCAAGGCTAATGTTATTATTGCTAACCTAATCACAAGAGAGAGAATGTAAATTCATTCAAATTGCATGGGGGCAGAGGTGTTGCAGAATATTTCTTCAATCTCAAGAGAGAGAATTCCAGCATTCTGTAATCAAATTTGATTTCAGAATTGGCAAATTCTGTGATGATCGTGAAGAAACATTTTTATCGGTTGGACTGGAAGTTTCCGATGACGAAAACGAAGCTGACTTGCTTACCGAAACGGAGGACTCTCACCGGTTCAAAAAAAAACGACGAATGGATGATTGAATGGGAATTGATTGAAGCTTTTGTATGTTTTGAAATAAATAACTAGATACAAAAAATTTTTTTCGAAGCACATTTTTACTCTATAGTACCCTACTCGTACATATACCTACTTGGTAGCGTTGTGTGGCTGTAATTTCCTAGGTATCGCTCGTTGAAAAGTATGAGTAAATTTTTTGTAGAGAATATGGTGAGGAACAAGATAAAAAGAAACAAAATGGCAATAGTCGTTCCCGAGATATTCACGAAAAATCATAACAAGTAACCTCTAAAGCCCGTTTGTAATTATCAATGATTTATTACAAGTTTTAGTCAATTTTTTAGGATCCTTAATAATTGATAAATACATACATACACATTTTGTATCAATTTTTTAGTCAATTTTTAAATCATCAAAACTTGTCCTATTTTTGTTCAATTTTAATTGACGTGATATATTTATATACAAGTTTTAGTCATTTTTTTAAGGATCCTAAATGTAGGACACTAAACATTGAAACTATAAAATCAAATGTATGCAACACTCAAAGTTTTAATAATTTATTTAGAATATGATTATGAGCACTGCAGTTGGCGGGAGCCTCTTTAACTTTTAAATGTAGGTTAGTTAGGTATTTTTATCCTTTGCAGTCTACAGGTCTAAATAGAAATGTCGATGCTGAATTTTTATTATTAACAGCATCAGCTTGTTTTAAGCATCAGCAGAACCTCGCATATGCTTATTTTTATATTGTGCACTTTTGACTTTATAAAGGCATGGCCTTTCTCTATAAAGTTCGATCAGTGAGATTACTTGAGGAGTTCGCGATCAAATCAGCTATATCCACGTGTTCAACAAAATCAGACTTTGACGGTTTCTAATCACATTTCTCAGTTGTATCGACTTTTATGCTCATTTTGGATCAAAACAGAGTATAAAGTGTTTAAATCAGTAGCTAAAGTTAAGGTTTTGCATCAAAAGCATCAGATATATCCACAAGCACGTTTTAACAATTCAACGGCGTTTTAGTTTGTTGGCGATAACCAACAAATAACAGCTATTATATATATTTTTAAATAAATTGTCTCATCGTTTTTTGGCTAATATATCAAAACTGTATATTTTTTTCTTAAAAACAAATCAATGATTCTTTTTGTCAAACTAGTTCGAACAAAATTGTCTTCATATAATTTTAATTTTTTTCAAGTACAAAATATGAGAGACTTTTTTTCATTTCCTGAAAGAAAGTTCTGAACGCGAACTCACTTGATCATGTGACCACGACATTTTTACATGCAATATTGCTTAATGTATTTCAAACTTTCCACTTTTGATAAAATATGGTGTGGAAATAAATAAACGAAAAACGAACAGATACTAGAGACTATGTTGCAAAAATAAACAACGTTAAAGTGAATATTACCTTATATTTTTCCCCTAAGCTGTCAATTAATTTATAGAAAATAGGACCGGTTCTATAAATATATCACGTCAATTAAAATTGAACAAAAATAGGACAAGTTTTGATGATTTAAAAATTGACAAAAAAATTGATACAAAATGTGTATGTATGTATTTATCAATTATTAAGGATCCTAAGAAATTGACTAAAACTTGTAATAAATCATTGATAATTACAAACGGGCTTTAGCTCGGCTAAAATCCAACAATGCTAAAATTGTTCATTTACCGACATCTATAGCAGAAATGATATCATCAACTAGACTCGTTAATGCTGTGGTGCAGCTATAACCTTTGCGAAAACCAGATTGAACACTAGGAAGTATATATTCAGTTAATTGTTAAATGTTCTCTTATTTGCAGTTCCATCGCCCTTTCCAAAATCTTAGAAAGCATAGGAAGAATACTTATTCCTCTTAGATCTTTGTACTCTTTGATTTTTTGGCAACATTTTCACGATAGGTTGCTTCCATACATTGGGAACTACCTGATGGGTTGAACAAAAATTAATTATATGTGTAATGTATGGAACGATTAGAAGGCAACATAATTTAATTATTTAGCCCATCTCAAGCCATGGCATTTGATTTTATTTTACATATGTTGTTATAAACAAACATATCATCAATTACTTTAAGGGCCGGTTGTACAATATAAGTTTAAACTTTGTTCAGCGCTGACGGGAGTTCAAAGCCATTCTCACAGTTGTTCAATTCAAGTTCAAAATCTAAACCAAGTTCATGAATTAGTAAAGTTGATCTCTCGATTCCTGACGGTTAAACTTCGTTCACAGTTAACCAAACCTTACTATCTTTAATTTTATTTATTTAAACAAAAATTATACATATAATAATATATTGCAATATTGCAAGATGAATATTCCTGAAGATCTGACCGACGACCAAACCAAGACTTTTTAGAATTTGTCGATATAATAGTTAATCCTCGAATGCCAAGAACCTATAAAGAAAATCCAAATAACTTTTTAATTTGGAATGATACACAGTTTACATCCCGATATGTTACTCCTGAAGAGCTATTAAACTCAGAAGCAATCTTTACCCAAGTACTAGATTTTTTCTCATTATTTACAGCATCTGTTTTACGGCATTCTATAATTGCCTTATATTTTTGAACCAGAGAAATCAGAATAGCTTCTTCTTTGAGGCACGTTTGATACTACACATCATTTTGTATGAATAATAAAATAATATACATAAAAAAACTTTCCTAACACCGTTATATTTTCTGTTAACTTACCGAAGCATGAACCATTAACGAAAAGTACCAAAACCAAAATCTTTAAACCAAACAAAAACAATAACGGCTGACTGATTAGTGATTTGACACAAACACGCCTGCGCACACAAAAAAGGATTGCCAACTGTAAATGAATGGACGTTTATCAGAACCGGTCCATTTTTAAGATTGAACAACGACATGGTGCTTGAACTCAGATCACAGATGAACTTTTGTTCACGTAAACGAGGGTTCACTGGCAGCTTGTACAACCGGCCCTTAATGTAAAGGTGACGGGAACGAGGCTATATTAGATTGATAAAAGCTCAGAAGATTTTCAGGTGGTGAAACGCTTGTGATGGAATTTATTAAAATATCATTGATTTCATTTGGTTTTCTTAAGCTTACAGGAATTTCACGATTTTTATCTTGAAAATTATTTTTTTATCTAAGTAGCTGCCACAGGAAATCGGAGTTAGTATTTTCAACCTGATATAAAAAATAAGCACGTTTTTCCCTTTCAATAGCTTGATTTCTGTAGTTTCTTAAATTTTTTTTAATGTTAAAATGACCATTTGATCGTGTTCTTTTATATCTTCTAAGAGCCCCTTCTCTTTCACTTATCATTAGCTCTATTGCAAAAGTTAACCATGGAGCCTTCTTTTCTGTTATTTTGGAAGTTGTTATAGGTGCATGTCTATTAAATAAATTAACTAAACAGTTTACTAAATATGTTACATTTTCATCAATACCATTGTCGAACGAAGCTTTGTATCTTATAAATGAAATAGGCGCAAAATATTAATTTGTTTTCAAGTTCTAATATATAAGTGCCTCGTAAATTTCTTTTTTTAGAACTACGGATATAATATAACCCATGTTTTTTGGGAAACACCCATTTTTTTTAAGGTCGAAATGGGAAACTCATGTTCGAATGAGTCCAGGACCCAAACAGTGTAGGACTCATCCCCAAGGGAATGCCTACCGACCAAACCTACCTCAAACTCGCCGTTACCCCCTCCTCGGAATCACTACCCTAGGATACTTCGAGACGGGCGGCGGTCCCTCGCACACTCTCCGCTCATACCGTCGTCTTCTCCCTACTATCACTAACATACCTCTCATGCCATATCGAGTCCTTCTCTGCTCCCTAACCATGGTCTCTACTACTCCACTCACCTCCATCCATTACTCCTCACGCGATTAACGATATGCTGATCAAAGAAGTTTTGAAAAACTACTTAATAGTAACTTCACTATGTAAAGGACATGCAGTAGAGTACAAAAAATGTGTGAGCCGTCACGGGACGCCTGGCAGATGTGTTACATCGAAATTTTTATATGCATAAAAGAACAGATTAAAAAAGTGAGATATGGAAGAGAGAGGGAAATGGGAGAGAAAGATGGGAGAGAGAGAAAGAAAGTGTATTGCGTGTGATTACAATCATTATTTTAAATTGTCAGAATCTAAGACGGATTCGGTAAGGTTCGCGGCCTTCGGAATATTGTAAGACTTTTTTTGCTTATTAGACCATTTTTCAAAATTTTAACAATTATTGACCATTTTTGACAATTATTCAAAAATTTTGACAGTAATTGTACATTTTTCAAAATTTTAATAATTATTGACTATTTTTGACCATTTTTCAAAATATTTAACAATTTTTGACCATTCTTGACAATTTTTGATTGGTTTTGAGAATTAATATTGACCATTTTTGACAATTTTTCAAAAATATTAACCATTTTTCAAAATGTTTGACCATTTTTGAAAATATTTGGCAATTATTAACCAGATTTTCAAAAATTTTACAAATATTGACCATTTTTGACAATTATTGACTATTTTTCCAAATTTTGGACAATTTTTGGCAATTATAAATAATTTTTTCAAAATTTTGACAATTATTGAAAATATTTGGCAATTATTAACCATTTTTTCAAAATTTTGACAATTTTTCACAACTTTTGACAATTATTGACCATTTTCTCAAATTTTTGAACAAATTTCAACATTTTTGACAATTTTTCAAAAATTTTAACATATTTGGAAAATATTAACCATTTTTCAAAATTTTGACAATTATCGACCATTTTTAACAATTTTTCACACCTATAGGTGTGCGAGCTCAGTGCGGCAAGAGAGATTGCGCATGGCATCGCGTTGCCCCATATCACACTCTACTACGTATGGACTATGTATAGTACATAATTTATACCATCATATAGCGTGGCGAAGCGGCGCCACGGCAATTCTCGCCACGCCTAAAATCAGGTTTACCTTCCGCCTATAGATGTTTCACATCAAAAGACACCCGAACGTGTAAGGTACAACATTTTTTCTTCGAGCGGGAGGAAAATGAAAAAAATATCAATTAATTAGACGTAAAAAAATAGAAACAAACTATCGAGTTTGTTATTTACCTTCTGGTTGATGATGTGATCATTAAAAGTTATTGACGTAATATTCAATAAAATTTAAGTTGATAGCTTGCGTGCGGTAAAGTAGTACTTAGCGTGAGGAAAAGTAGAAGTTTCTGAACCTCAATATACATACATATTAGATGTCGGAACCATTCAATATATGTTCTACTTCAAACTCTTTCTGGATATCCTCGTTTCGTATTTTGTCCATTTTTGTTACTCCCTGAATTTTCCTTAAAAATTTCATTTTTGCCGACTGTACTTTGCTTTTTTGTTGTTAGGAAAGATTCCAGCTCTCGCATCCATACATTAGGACTGGTCTGTAAATTTTTTTGTAAACTGTTAATTTCGTTTTCTTATTGATTTCTCTTCTACTTAAAAGTTTCTTATTCAGGGCGTAAATCAGTTTGGTTGCGCTTTCTATTCTATTATTTATTTCTGCATCGATTTTTCCTTCCTTTTGAACAGTAACTCCCAGATATTTGAAATTATCTATATCTGTTATATTTCTTTGTTTTTCACTTTTATGTCATCTTTTCCTATTACCATTATCTTAGTTTTTTCGTTGTTTATTTTCAAGTTTCTCTACTTAAGTGCCATGTCCCATATATCTAAATTTTGTTACAGGTCTTTTTCATTTTTAGCATATATTATGTTGAATGTACAGGTTGTAAGTTTCTGTATCCTACATTCAATTTCTTTACTTCTCCTTTTTTTTCTTCTATCGCGTCGTCTAATATTATATTGAAATATGTAGTGCTTAATACACCTCCTTCTTTTAGCCCTTCCTTTATAATAAATTCTTCCGAATCTAGATTATTAGTTCTCACATAATTTATTGTGTATGCATATATACTTTCGATATTTTCCCTTAGTTTTTTGTTGACTCCTCTTCTTCTTAAGCTTTTCCAAATTGCTGCCCTCGGTACGGGTACGCTATCATATGCTTTCTCTAGATCCATAAACGCAACATAAACATTACTATTGCATCTTTTTTCAATCATCTGTTTGATAGTGAAGATATGGTCTTGTACTCCTCTCCCTTTCCTAAATCCGCTTTGTGAATCTTCGAGTTGTACATCTATTATGCTTTTCAGTCGATTGTCTAGAATTCTCTCGTATACTTTGGCAACTATGCGGAAAAGTACCTATATTTTCCGCACGCTCGTAGAAAAAGCTTTTAGACTTAAAAGTATTGTTAAATATAAAGGGAAAATTTCAAAACCAGTTATCGATTATAAAGAAAGGATGTATTGTTGAAAATCCTAGCTCGAATCGTTGCCCAGTATACTGGTTTTAAGTCGGTCTAGAATGCCCAGAATTAAAAAAAAACAAATAGTAGGTACCTACGTTTACCATATCGAGATATGTATCAAAATCTGTATGGAAATATTTTCAAAAAACGTTAGATTTTTACTTATGGACAATAAATCAGGTTAGTAAAAATGATGATTATTTTTGAGTTCCACACAACCGATCGTCCGAATCGAGCGCACACGAATTCCCGTCAGGATAACCAGTCTACCTACCTGTTTCATAATTAGGGTACGTGTTAAGCCGTCACTCGAATTCCCGTCTGGGTGAAAACTGACCTGTCCAAAAGGTGTTTATGGTAATTGCGATAAATTCTCTGAATCATCTGATATTTAGCTATGTATTTATTGCATATTGTAATAAGTGAACATTAAAAGTTTTAAGGGAGGTCCGTTTTCAGATGTATGATATAAGAATTTTTCAATAATAAATTTTATATTGAGTTTTATATTTTTATAGCATGTACGAGGGTTGTTTTCTTTAACGTCCGATAGGCTATAAAGAAAAGACGGGTGAATATACAAAAAAAAAATTATTATCAGAAGTAATGTACAATGCAGGCTACTTCTGTACATAATCACCTTGACGATTGAGACATTTATCATATCTGTGAATAAGCTTTGCAATACCCTCCTCATAAAATGTTGCCGCTAATAATTGGAAGTGAGTTGTGACGGTGTTTTTGAGTTCCACGTCATTTTGGAAGCGCTGGCCCCCAAGCCACTGCTTCAGTTCAGGGAAAAGATGAAAGTCACTCGGCGCTAGGTCGGGACTATACGGTGGGCGACCTTGACCCCCTTCATCATGAACATCAGTTCGACCATCTTTAAACTTTCGACACCATTCACGAACAACACCATCACTCATAAAGCTTTCTCCATACACTCGACTCATTCTGCGATGGATTTCCGCTGCACTGTTACCTTCTGCTTGCAAGAAACGAATAACACTTCGCAATTCACACTTGGCGGGAGAATCAATAGTAACAGCCATGTTTACCTGACTGCAGCTCAACAGAAAATGGCGTGTTGGAATCGCCAGTGACAGAATGTATTGAAGAGGAGATGCGCATTCGCCTATTACGCAGACTAGCCTCCTTGCGCATGCCTGGCCTTCGTAATATACGATCGGAGGTTGAAAAAAAAAACAACCCTCGTATATACATATCTGTTTGCATACCTTCAATAGCTTCTATAATAGTATATTACGTAACAAGAGTTGTAAGTAACCCATTGCGCACAAAGTGTAAATTTCACTCATGTAACGTACTATACTCTTTCTACGCCCATCTATTTTCTTCTATGAAATAAAGAAAATCGCAATTATTTAAATTTTATTATAATACTTGTTTATAACAATTGAACAATGATTGTAAGTCGTTGGTGCCTTATTACTTAACGGCGATGAACGGTTATCTATAACTTTGCTGTAGTACTGCACGATACATCAGAAGATGAAGATTGATAATTGGTAATCGCTTCCGATATTCGTTTATATTTTTATGAGAGTGATTCACATAGCCTCCTGCCACTGTAGAAGATACTATATTTTGTTACAAAAATTGACAGCATAAATGACATGACGTTTATTTCCATATCATGCTAAAAATCGCGACTTATTTTTCGAGAAATTGTATATAATGTGTTGCCGACATTCAGGGGCATTACTCTTTTAATCTAAGATATATTTCACTAATGCTGAAAGCTTTCATGTTTTCCAATTGCATAAATTTATGTAAATAGACCAAATAAAGTAGTACGTAGATAAAAATTTGATTGCAATTTGATTAAACAAAGAAATTTAAGTTTTCTCATCTAATCGCACGTGTGTATTATCTCATCTCATTACGTGCATGTTATTGTTAAATGTCACTTACAAGAAATGTCAACAGTGCGATTTTTGACGTTTACGGACATGGGCGTAGAAAAAAACATACATAATCTAACCTAACCTAACATAACCTATCCTAACCTAACAGTTTACCTGGAACCGGGTTTAATAAACTGGACGGCAATTCGCCTGCGGGATTAAGATACCTGCAATTGTCGGACGGGAACTCATGTGTATTATATAGGTCATTAAGAAACCTTATGGGAATTCGTGTGCACCGTCCGAATCGGTGGAATATTATTGTTTAAGGAGGAATTATGGCCATATCTTCATTGACTAATATTGTTTTGGTGTTTATTTAAACGGGCATACACTCTTGCGATTTGGAGCGGGGCTTTTGGGAACTGTTGGGAAACGTTATATTCAGCATTAGACAAATAGTCAGGTTAATGTCAGGTATATGGTTTAAGACCGTGCAGAACTTTTTATGAGGAATTACTTTTTTCGTAAAATCAATATTCAAAAATTTTTCCATACGTTGGGAATTTAAGTGGACACACTATATTTAAATATGTTACTTTTGTGAGGAAGTTTTTTGAAGGATTGGCCAGATTGTATATTGTAGAAAATGGTCATAATTCTAAGCATTTGTTGTAATTTTAATGTTGTATAATTATATACCTAGATTTATATTGACTACAAAGTGTGTTTATTATTGTGAATAGATTATGTTCAAGTTTGATTGTTTGTTTTTTATTAGTGCCCCAAGAAATTTGGGTTGATAAAAGTTACTTTAATAAATTATGTCGTTAAATCCAGGCAGGATATTAATATACAGTGTGTCAGTTTTAAAACTTACCTTGGACCATATCTAGTGAACGAAAAGAGATGTAAAACAATCTCAAAACTGTTTCAGAGGTGGGTAGAGAGAGGTTCTCACATAAAAAAATAATGCACCTACAAAAATTTAAATGGCAAACCCTACTTATGATACGTTGTTGGAAAGTCAGTAAAAAATGCTTTCCAACGATATAAAAAACATTATACAGGGTGTAACAATAAAGCAAAAACATTCATTTGAAATCAAACTGAAATAGTATTTAATGTAGAACTACAAAGATGTTAATTAAATAAATGTTCAAAATGGCTTCTTTTTTTGTGTAAACAATAGTAGGGGAAAGGCGGCTAATATGACGCAGCATCTAAGATGACGCACCCCTAAAACAACGATATCGGTAAGGTTAGTCACTGAAAATTTGAATCTTCCGCCTTACCCGTTCCATATTACCTCAGCGGTATTCGTTTCCTAACAATTTTACACAACAGTTATGTGAGAGATGAAATATAATGTTACGCGAGCTACTGCATCAATATGCTCACTTAGTGCCCCCAGTGAAATCCTCGTATGAGACGACTATGGCTCCTCCGCCCAATTCCAGCATCTCACGGCTTTCAGTTTTCCATTTGAGATGCTTTTCATCATGTTGACAATCTGGTCGAGCTTGTCCTCAACTTCTTCGTCTGCTACAGCCCTCACCTTGCCGTATACTCCGGAGGCCTGTGTAGCTGCTTCGTACTCCAAGGCTGTGGAGAGTACGTCGACCAGTGTCTTATGCCGAGCCAAGCGTAGAGTTCTCTGCATTTCATGGTCACGAACTCCGTCGATGAATGTCTGTACCCCTAAGCATTCCATGACATTCTCCGGTGCCGATGGATAGGCAAACCGCACCAACCTCGCAATGTCTGCTTCGAATTCTTGCAGAGTTTCGTCGCGTTTTTGTTTGCGGTTTTTCAGCTGCGACTGGTACAGATGCTCCAGGTGTTCCAGGCCATATCTCATATTCAATCGCTTTTTGAGCTGTTCAAAATCTTCGGCCTCTTCCACTGGAATGGTCTGGAGGATATCCATGGCGTCTCCTCTAAGGGCAAGAGTTAAATTTAACGCTTTTTCCTTTTCACTCCAGTTGTTTGCCTTTGATGCCGCGTCGAATTGTTTAAGATAGTTCGGCCATGACGTTTTATCATCGAATGTTGGCAGTTTCACTCGGCTGTTGATGTCGTTTTCCATTTTCGGTTTCAACTCTACTTTCTCTGCCAGTTCGTCGTTATTCGGGGCTTGCCCAGTTGTAATATCTGGTTTATTACTAGTCTTCCTTTCGATTTCTTTGATTTTTTGTTTCATTTCTTGCTCCATACTTTTAATCTTTTCTTCCACGGCAGAAATATCAGTCTTCATGGATGTCATTTCATTTTTCATGTCAGTCATTTTATTTTCTATGTCCGCCGAAAGTTTACTTTCCATGGATGAAATTTCGTTTTTTATATCCGTCGAAATTTTATTTTCCATGTCCGACATTTTGTTTTCCATGTCCGCCGAAAGTTTACTTTCCATGGATGAAATTTCGTTTTTTATATCCGTCGAAATTTTATTTTCCATGTCCGACATTTTATTTTCCATCGAAGACAATTCGTTTTTTATGGAAGAGGTTATAGAGGCGGAGGAGCCATAGTCGTCTCATACGGGGATTTCACTGGGGGCACTAAGTGAGCATATTGATGCAGTAGCTCGCGTAACAATAAGAAACACGTGAAATTCGATCTTATTTTAGCCGGTGCTTGAAGTAAAGGTAAGTCTGTCGTTTGTTATATTTAAACAATTTCTTGCATTCCAGTTAATCAAATATGCTTTCTTCTCATTCTCTCTCCTACTTTCCACTTTTGTATATATGTTTCTTTCTTGTGTTGCATTTAACGTAACATTTTTGATGGTCGTATAAGAAGTATAACTTCAAAAAAGCTTCTGTGAAAGTACATAAACTTTGGCAAAATCCAATCCAACAGTAATGATTATATCTGTCAAATTATAACGTCTATATTTCAGAACTGACTTTTAGAATGTTTTTGTCGTAAGGCCGAACCACAGTGCAACGTTGCTATTCTAAGCTCTACTTACCTGTTATATTTCAAATTACAATAATTCATTTCACATTTCGACCCCATATTTATCAACTTCGTTGGTTCCATCGAGAGAGTAATTTCTGCGATTTTAACAAAAACTTCGTTGATATGATTGATGTTGACGTCTTGTAATAATATCCGCGAGCACAGCACGTCACTAGAGGGCGCTAACTAAATAATTATGGCCGGCTAGAGTGTCTCACAAACGTGTCTTCATCTTCTTAGAGTGAATTTATTGTGGGTGGACTGTGTGTGAATTGACTAAAATCCTAGTCTGCAAAGTGAAGTGAGTAAACTAGTACATTATTTGTGTCGAGCTTTCCAATTTTCGATATATATATATATATATATATATATATATATATATATATATATATATATATATATATATATATATATATATATATATATATATTGTAACGGTAAATGTCTGTACCCCACAAAGGGCACCAGCTCGAAGGGCTCCGGCTAGAGACTCCTCTCAAGGGTGATTCGACCCCAAGTTTATGCTGCACAAGGATAACAGAAGGGTTGTAAAAATTGAGGGCGCCACTACCTTTTTAACGATAAAAAGGACTAAGAAAACTAAGGCGGAAAAGGTAGAAACGCCTTGTAAAATTTGAATAAAAGTTAATAATAAAAACAAATTACTCAAAATTACCCCGGGCGATATCTCCCTCAACTTTTATAGTTGAGGATTTTAATAAAAAAAAAGAATAAAAACAAATTTTCAATTTATTCTGCCACAGGAAATAAAAAACGAAATTTAATAGAGGAATTTGTACTTTTATAGGTACTTAGCTTAGATGAAGTGGTTTCCTGGAGAAGAAGTCAGGTCTTGATCTGAACTGATGAGTTCTGTTCTAGGGCGGTATTTTGAGCTAGGGCTGTATCCTTGGCTATATTCTTGGGGTTATATTCTCCGGTTAAATTCTTCGGTTATATCCTAGCCTAGGGTTATATCCTCGCCTAGGGTTATATTCTTGGGTTTATATCCTCGGTGTTATATTCTAGCCTAGGGGCTGTGCTTACCTAGAAGTACAGGTGGATCAGGGATATGTAGGAACTTGAATGTAATGGCACATTATGTTGGTCAGCTTTTCAGGTTAAAGAAAAGGAAGGCAGTTATTTGAAAGTCAAAAAATTTATTTAATTTACTGAAAGCTTTCCAACATTATATGTTCCATGTTAAAACAGTGAAAATAGCAATTATCGGCTAAATTAAAAAAATATACTAATGATCCGAAAGAAACTAATCATAGCAAAAAGTTATTTATTTAGTTATATGAAAAAATATCGTGCTTAGGAAATATATGGAACCGGCACTGGCGTTACGAAAGAATATTTTATAGGTTAACAGTAATTTATAAAAATGTTATTTTATAATTAAAAGAGTTATTTCGCAACTGAAAAAGCTTGAAAATGTTTGTATAAAACTAAAACAGTGAATTATAAAAGAATATTTGGTTTAAAACTACCATATTAGTATAAAAGAACAGTTTATGACCACGTGTTGAATTTAATTTCGTCTATCTCTGTAAAAAAATAAAGAATGCATACGAAAATTATATGAGACAGTACTTTAGAAGAAGCTTATTGATTATAAATTATGATTTTGAACTTACCACAGCAAAATTCATAAGATAGGTACTTAAGAGATGAAAGATAGCGAATGATGATGTTTCCCCTTAGACGGTCGATAACAAAAAGGGGTGTTTCACGTGGCGTTGTGCAAAAAATGGAAGCGTCCGTTGGCAGACGTCAATTGTCTAACGGTCAGGGTTGAAGAGTTTGGGATCACAGAACTATAATTGGATGTGGCCAGTGACGACGAGCGCTAATTAAAAGGATTTATTCTGTAAAATCGAAACAGGTCGATAGACATGTTACAATATATATATATATATATATATGTCTATTGTGATGATATTTTTAATTTCAATATCTTACATTGGGGAAACCACTTGCGTTGTCCAATTTATTCTTAATTAATAAGTTATTTATTCTCAGGGTATATGTGAATTCGGTTGTAACGCTCGTCAATGACAGAACGATAAGGTAGACTGATCTGAAGGGAACAAAAGGAACCACATGAAACAAGTTATTATTCAATAAATCACAACAATACAACAAATACCACAAAATAATAAATTCAACCAGATACTTAAAAAAATAACAGTTCCAATTATGGATAACCGTGACGTCACTGTTACTAGAGAATCAATTCCAAGAATTAACCGGACTATAACCTAGATAAATATATACATAAATTATAATTAAAAAAATTTAATATCAAAATATAACCTTGACCAACGCTTGTTGGTAGAGTCCAAGTTCAATTTGGAAAACGATCTGCCTGTCTCCAGCAACCGAAGAGTCTGTGTGGAGAAGATAATTTTACCAAATGTTGACTTGGTTTAGTAGTTAAAACCTCCTTTTTGGTGGTGATCCGCAGGACTCCCCAAATACCCCTCAACTGATTATATCAACCCTTTAACAAACTTCACCGAAAACTAGCCCTCGAACACGATTCTATAATCACTTACAGAGGGTTTTTTAAACGAACTTTTTTCACCCAAACGTCATATAAAAATTCCTGTTACCAGAGACAACCCCTGTTACTTTCTAAAAATCTCCATGCCATCTTTCTACACTTAAAAATTAAGTAAGTAATGATAAACATGTCAATCTACTTTGAAATGTCATTCATCAAATTATATTTTCTTATATTAATATCTGAATAAAATGATTTTATAATTTTATCCAATTTGAAGTAACTTTGAATTTTGATATTTCTAATGAATAACATTTCAATTATCGACCAATTGTTACTACTATCAAATACACAATTCTGTACTAATAGTTATGTTCATCAATACATTTCACAATATTTATTAGATCTTTTATTTAGATCATGGATATTATTAATTTTCTTTTTCATAGATTGTGGTATTTATTTCTATTATTTGATAATACTATTCGTTTATTGATTATTCGTCTTAATATATATTTATTTTTTATGGTCTTATTGCATTTTTGCGATCCTTCAATAAGTCTTTATTTGAAAGAACTGCGAGTTGTTTTGTTAAAAATTGAAAGGTTAAAACACCACAAACCAAAACTAAACACTGATATTAACATCAATAGATGTCACTCTCTTCGTGTCGATTTTTCTCTAATACTCTATTCTGTACCCATAGTTTTTTTGTAAATTGTTTTATTCGACATCACGTTATCATCTCACGTCAGAATTTTTGACAAACGTATCAAACGTTTTTTCTTCGAAAGTAAATTTTACAAAATTTATCTATATTGAAGGTACAAAAATATGGTTCATCCTAAGAAACGATCATCGTTGGAAACTGAAGATTCCAAAAATTACAATCTGCGGAAGAGTCCAAGATACCGCGATTACACAAGTCTGTTGCCCGATGAAATTTTGATATACGTATTTTCTTTCCTTAGACATGAGGAATTATACACTATAATTAAAAGGGTTTGTAAAAGATGGCACTACTTGTCTTTCACACCCAGTCTTTGGAAAAAAATAATTCTCACCAAAAGAATACCATTAAAAAATATCTGTATGTGGCTGAAACACTCTCATTTGCTCAAAGAACTTGAAATAACAGAAAATGGTGAAAAAGAGGTTAATTTGATTTTTAAGAAAATAGCGAAATATTCAAACAATCTCCAAACCTTAAGAATTGAGAAGTCAGTTAACACACACCCTTTTTACTCACTTGAAAGCAAAACCTTATACCAAATGTTTAATAACTGTAAGCGTTTGACAGAAATATCCTTTCTTTGGATGAAGATATGCTGGAAATTTGGGCGGATATGTTATTCACTAAACGATGAAGATTCGTAAAGTGTACCGATTTAAAAAACAAATGCTGGTATTAATCTTGAGAAATATTTAATTTATTTATTTTACTAGAGTTAATTTTATATAAAATCCAAATAGGAAAAAACTCAAGAAATAAAACCTTAAGTAATGTCCTATTCTACAGGAGCTGCCTTGGAGCTCATCACATCCGATCGACGACCTTCGCGTTTTCCGCGTACCGACCCTAGCCAAATGGCAACTGCTGGTTGGGGTCGGGCTATCTTCTTCTTCTTGGCTGTGTAACCTTGGTGGTTATTTCTTCGGCGGACTTCTCGTTGTTCCTTGTCTTCTGTTGTGCGTGTTTTTTCGCTGCCTCTATAAGGGGCAAGTCCTTAGCCGACGATCTGCGACTAAAGACGACCTTATATAGAGTGGATCTACTTGTTATAGTTGTCCCCAGTTGAAATCCCGACTCATCCTTCTAAGGATCATTCATTCATTCATAAATTTGGGTTGTGCTCATCAGCCCAGGCACTTGAACTGAATCTTTGTACCATTTCCCATGTTATCTACTTCCATTCCAGAAGCTTCGTGTCTTCTATGAAGGTCACTAGTTTGACTGGAGGGATTTTCAGTAGTGGTGATGCTTGTATAACTTCCTCTCCAAAGTGCTTCCGTCTAAGTTCTTGTAAGTCCTCGCAGAAGCAGAGTATGTGAGTGGGTGTTTCATCATCAAGTTCACATTTTCTGCACATAGGTTCACTAACTTTGCCCATATTGTACAGATGTTTCCTCAAGGTGCAGTGTCCAGTCACCAGGTCGGTAACTGTCTTCAAATGTCTCTTACCCAGTTTCAGTAGCCTGGTTGAGAGTTCCTTGTCTACCTTGTTCAGTAAACTCTTTGTATGAAGGTGCCCTTGTGTCACCCTCCATTTGAATTGGTGTTCCCTATCTAGCCAGTTCCCGATTTCCCCTCTTATGCAATCTTTTGTGATTCCACAAAACGGTTCCGGACCTATGAAGTCTCCTTTAGAGCCTTCTTTAGCTAAATGGTCCGCCATTTCATTACCTGCAACACCCTCATGTGCCGGCACCCATATTAGAGACACTTTGTTGTCTCTTGCCAGCCTGTTGAGGGATTCTTTGCAGTTTTTCACCAGTCTAGACCTAGTTGTAGGATTACTGATAGCCTTAAGCAGAGCCTGGCTGTCAGTGAATATTTCAATTTTTTGTCCGATATATCCTCTTCTGATGTTTTCATCAATACAGGCTATAGCGGCAATCGTCTCTGCTTGAAACACAGTCGTATATCGACCAAGGCTGAAGAACATTCTCTTTCTAGGTCCTTTTATACCAGCCCCAGTGCCATGGTTTGTTTTGGAGCCATCGGTGAACCAGATGATTTCTCCAGATTTACCTGGGTGCATCACCTGTTCCCTAGATGGGATGATGATATTTACTCGCTCAGTGAATATATTCTCTGGGGTCATGCTATCAAAACTCATGTGGAATATGGGTTCGTCTAGTAATGTCCCAGTTGTATCAGTGTGTCCTTCTCGAACATTGTTCGGGGACCATAAGTTTCCCGATTTCAGCCTAAGAATTGCCATCATTGCCTCCGCCCTTATAAAAAGTTCTAGAGGAGGAAGTCCAATAAGGGCTTCCATTGATGCCGTCCCCGTGCTGTTCATTGCCCCGGTAATACCAAGAAGCGCTTGTCTTTGGATTGCAGTTAACATATTAACTGCAGAGGACACTTCTGTCCTCCTCCACCAGACTATTGTTCCATAGGTGATCGTTGGCCATATCACAGTTGTATAAAGCCAGTGAACCACCTCAGGTCGTAATCCCCAGGTTTTGCCCATAACTCTTCTGCATTGCCAGAAAAGCCTAGTCGCCCTGGTAGTAATTTTTTCCAGGTATGCCTTCCAATTCAGTTTGGAATCAAGGGTCACTCCCAGATATTTGACTTCTTTCGATATTTCTAGTTTTTCTCCGAACAACAGTACTTTACCCTGCTGGAGAACTCTTCTATTCGTAAAAGCAACTAGTTTGGTTTGTTTTGGATTAACTGAAAGGTCCTCTGTAAGGCACCATTCCTCCACAATTCGCAGTGCTTCCTGTAGGACATTCATAACCACCTCCGGGAATTTCCCATTGGTGACAATCACTATGTCGTCCGCAAAGCCCTGCGTCCATATGCTTTGATCATTCAACCTACAGATCAAGTCATCCACAACTAGGTTCCACAAAAGTGGTGAAAGTACTCCACCTTGAGGACATCCTTTAGTTGTCCTAACGGTGTATGTTTTATCATGCATATGTGCTGTTATTCTCCTATGCTCAAGCATGGATCCTATCCATTTGCATGTGGTACTGTTGATCCCTCTGTTTTTAAGGGATCTGTTAATTGATGACATCGATGTGTTGTCAAAAGCACCTTCGATGTCTATAAATGCTGCAAGGGCTACTTCCTTATGATTCAGGCTTCTTTCGAGACCTGAGACCAAATTATGCAGGGCAGCTTCACCTGATTTCCCTGCTTGATAAGCCCATTGTAGTCTATGTAGAGGGATGCTGTTAAGCGCTCCTTCTTGTAAATACATTTGTAGGACTTTTTCCAAGGTCTTCACCATGAATGATGTCAGACTGATTGGTAGGTAGGATTAAGCCTGGGTGTACGTTTCTTTTCCTGGTTTAGGAATAAACACCACCTTTGACTCTCTCCATGCAATTGGTATATACCCTAGAGCATGGCTGCTTCGAAGTATCAGAACTAAAGGACCCATTATGATGACTAGTCCCTCTTGCAGAAGCTTGGGGAATATGCCATCTGGTCCTGGAGTTTTGTAGGGGTCAAATGAGTTTACGGCCCATCTAATAAGATGGGGTCTGAATATCTTATTCGTGAGTTCCCAGTCCTCTTTGCTTGCCTTTGTCTTGGCAACCGACCTGTTGTCATAGCTTGACTCTATCTTTACCGAACCTGGAAAGTGCACACTGAGGAGATGCTCTAGAGCCTCTACCTCAGTATCTGAAAACATTCCGCTCGGCAACTGAATAGAGCCAAGTTTGTTAGAAGTATCCCTTTTGAGAATCCTGTTGATTCTGACGCTGTCAGGGACACCTTGCATGTCCTCACATAATTCTCTCCAGGACTTCTCCATTTGATTCTTTTATTTTTGTATTGTATGTACCTAGTTTAGCCTTATACGCTTCCCAGTTACCCGTTTTGTCGCTTTGTTGAAAAAGCGTCTTGTTTCTTTCCTTAGCTATGTCAGCTCTTTATTCCACCAGACGGCTTGTCTAGAAGAGCGACTCTCCTTTATCGGACAGTTGTTATGATAAGAGGTCAGTGTACACTGTTGCAGCCATACGGCTGCTCCCTCTAAATCCTCAGCAGTTTTTGGTCTGCCTGAGTGTGAACGGATTTAAGAAAGCAGGTCCTCTTTATAAGATACCTAATCAGTGCTCTAAGGATCCCTGTATGTTCTAATAACCGATTTTTCTACGTTAATTTCATAGTATATTTGGGCATGATCAGATAAAGATGGTTCATCCGATACATGCCACTTTCGAATCATCTCCCTGACACGTAAAGTGCAAAGAGTTACATGTATCAATGATTCCCCCCTCGATGTTCTAAATGTAGGCGTATTACCCACATTCGCAATATCAAGTTCAGTAGTACATAGATAGTCAAATAGTTTCTTACCTCTGGTGTTGTTGTCTTTGCTGCCCCAACTGCTATGGTGTGCGTTGGTATCAGCCCCTACAATGACATCCAGTTTATGTCTCTTTGAGTATTCCATCAGGTTCTCCATGTTAGTCCCCGGTAGTGGTTCTTCTGAATCGATGGGAAGATACAGAGACAGTATTATTGTCTCTAGTACTACCCCATCTTTTTCGAGTATATTCTTTGCTGCCACCATATCACCCGTGCATAGTTCCATAATCGGCGTCAAGTTGTATTCGGATCTATAGCAAATACAAGTTTTTATTTTGGTACGATCAGTTCCCATTATCAGTCCCATTTCCCTAATATTAAGCCCCAGTATCTTACCTTTGTTCATCCAAGGTTCTTGAATTAGAACGATGTCTATGTTTTCAGCCACCACTCTTTGTTGTAGGACAGCTGTGGCTGTCTTTTTGTGCTGCAAGTTAACTTGTAGCACCTTGAAGGTCCTTAGAGGTTGATGGTACAGGTTCTCGATCAGTCCCTGTTTCCTCCTCGGTCGAGTTTTCCAGGGTTTTAAAACTGGCCCGCTGGAATAGATAGTACGGTCTCCATTGAGCCCGCACCAGTCCTTTCATGGACTCCTCGTCAGTCAGGAGACTCACATGCAGTCCCCTGTCGGATGACGCCGAGGATCATCCAGCGATCAACCTTCATCCCTGAATTCTGTTTCTCGAGCCTCCTCAACCCCACTTTCAGATCCTCTTTTTTACTCTCGGGAAGTAGGGCGAGGACTCGTTGCTGCTTTGGAAGTTCATCACTCTTGATGAGCTTCCAGTTGGTTTTTTGTGACAAATAGCCCCTCGTTATAATGAAGGACTCCTCATTGTCACAGATTAGCCCGTAGTAGCCGTCCATGTATCGACTGGCTTCAAACCTAGGCGCCTTCTGCACCTCGTCGATCATGTCAGTTAGGTTCTCTTCGATAGACCCCACCTGATATTCAGAGACAACTGTCTCTGGGAAGTTTTTTGGGACCACAGCTGCCTTGATCCCTTTGAGGGCCGCGCTGTATTTAATACCAGTTTTAATACCGGTACCAGTGGTACGTTTGGCCCTCTTATCTTTATTTACCTCAGGAGTGCTCCTGGCTGACACAGTTCGCTTAACGCCCTTTGTCTGCTGGTTTACACCCTGTTTTGATGTTGAGGGAGTCGGCAACACCACATTTTTGGTGTCAATTCCTCGTTCCTGAAAGTTTCCCGAACGAAGCTTTTCTTGCCACAGGATTCGCTATAACGTCTCCTGGTGGCATGGTTTGCTCTTGGGCTCCAGAAGTATCTGGCTGCGTTGGAGACACTTCTGTCTCCATTGCTGCCGGATCTTCCAAATCCCTTCACTAGGAGTCTCTTTAGGCTCCGTAATAGGTATTGGTTTCTCTTGGTCCATATTTGTTCCCACGAGTATAGGAGAAAGGAGGTCAGTACCTGCAGAGCTCCTTATGCAGGTACAAGGCTAAATGCAACGGGGTGCGCCAGGTGCCCCGAGGTTAGTGGTCTCGTGGCCGAATAACCCACGGCCATCCATCCCTTCAGCGACCACTTAACTTTAAGATTTGGGAGGTTATTATAGTGGTCCTCATCCACGCAGGCCAGGCAATCAAGCCAAGCCTCCCGATCCACATAGCTCGGCATGCCCCTCACAGGCCTTACCCTAGTAAGGGGGTAGTTGCTCTGCTATGTGGTTTGCGGTATGCGTCACGAGCTTGTCAACGATTGGGTATTCGGTTGGCAATGTTGGGCGTTTATAGCCCTCATCCTTCCTTATTCACCAATAGACCAGTTCTTTCATTTTCATGACGTCCCTGGCCTCCCCTATCCGCAACCTGGGGACGCTCCCGATAGGTAGCTCAACCCATCACCCTCCTATGTCGCAGGGCAATGCACAGAGAGTTGAAATCTTGGACAAGCCGTAGCAAGTCGTCGAAAACTCAATGAACACGGGATCTGTCGTGCCTTCTATCTAGACAAACCTAATGAACTAGAAAGAAACAATAAAGTCTTCTTGCTGTGCAGCAAATACATATGAAAAAGGAAATGGAGGAACTGATGAGCCACTCCCTTGTAGAACCTGAACCATTCTACAAGATCGATCCTAATACTTCTAGAGCGGAAGTAAGAAAGTCAATGGAAAAAAAAGAAAATGGAGAATACCTCTGCAAATACTGATAGATTGCGATCTTCTGTTATTGAAGAAACTTTTCCACCTGTGTAAATCCCAAAGTAGAAAAGGGAAAAATCCCCTTATTGACACTCCAACAGATTCTGCACTTCATAGAACGAATATAATTAGGGGGTGTGTCGAAGGGGTCAAAATAAGCCTAATTTGGTTACAGCCCAAACATAAACTCAAATATCTACGCATAATTCATTTATCAGGTAAAGAAAATTGATGCTTTCACTCAAACACCATTCTTCGAGCTTTGAGCAGATGTGATTAAAATCGCAGGTGTGAGATTGCAAGACTACTTTGCCCTTTTATCTTGCATCCTTGAACTCTCTATTGAAAATGTTTTTGGAATTTAGGTTTGGCATTTAGAGGTTATAAAAACCAAATATGAAAAACAATTGCATCATCAACATTGAACTTAGTCCGTATTTAAGCTCCCACGGGTAGTGCAGATCTCTTCATAACGTCAGCAAGTTTACATTTATGGTAAGTCGGGAATTTTGGTCACACCGAACACAGTTCACACTCACTCTTGCAGCACTTTACACTACACGCGATTCGATAACCAGAGACTGAAGATAAAATGTTTACCATCAGTCTTTGAAGAAGTTTAGTGAGTGTAAACTGTGTTCGGTGTAGATTTATGGTGTTTATGGACGATTGAATTTCTTACTTTAGATACTCATAGTTTCTTAAGGAAGGGAGTAAGGCACACATTTTATTTGAAGTACTCTCATTATTTTTAATCTCTCTATCATCTCCCAAGTTCTTGGTACGTGCTCCTGGGCCACCCTGTATATTTAAACTTGTTCATGTTGTGTGATACTTCAATTGCAATTTTTGTATTGTTAAAATGAAGTACCTGAAAAAAATGATTTTCTTGTATGATATTATACGGAATTATTTAAATATATTTTATATAACAACAAGAGTTGTAAGTAACCCATTACGCACAAAGCCGCGTAGCGGCGAGTGCGTAAATTTCACGAGTGCGTAATGGGATTACAACTCGTGTAACGTACTATACTTTTTCTACGTTCATCTTAGCTATTTGCTTCTATTAAATAAAGGAAATCGCAATTATTTAAACTTTATCATAATAGTTGTTTATAACAATTGAATAATTATTGTAAGACGTTGGTGCCTTATAACTTAACGGTGATGAACGGTTATCTATAACTTTGCTGTAGTACTGCACGATACATCAGAAGATGAAGATTGATAATTGGTAATCGCTTCCGATATTCGTTTATATTTTTATGAGAGTGATTCACATAGCCTCCCGCCACTGTAGAAGATACTATATTTTGTTACAAAAATTGACAGCATAAATGACATGACGTTTATTTCCATATCATGCTAAAAAAACGCGACTTATTTTTTAAGAAATTGTATAATGTGTTGCCGACATTTAGGGGCATTACTCTTTTAATCTAAAATGTAGTTCACTAATGCTAAAAGCTGTTATGTTTTCCAATTGACTAAATTTATGTAAATAGACCAAATAAAGTAGTTCGTAGATAAAAATTTGATTGCAATTTGATTAAACAAAGAAATTTAAAGTTTTCTTATCTAAACGCACGTGCGTGTTATGAGATCTCCTTACGTGCATGTTATTGTTAAATGTCACTTACAAGGAATGTTGACAGTGCGATTTTTGACGTTTACGGACATGGGCGTAGAAAAAATATTTTGTATTTTTTATTGTTATTGAACAGATTGAAATTTATGCATTGAGTTGTAAGGCTTTGTTAAGGGTTCATACTACCAGTGGCACCCCTACCGACCTCTACAATTCGATACCCTAGTTGGGAATCATATTAATAACAAATTTTTTTGATAATGAAATTGTAACTTCATGGTTTGTGTACTATCGTCCTAATTACAACACTTTTTTCCAGTAATTAGTATGATGGTGAACTAGGGGACCGATGTGTCAGTTCCTAGGTTATTTTAAAATCCCAACAATTTAGTTAAAACTGCAGAAGGAATGGGTTGGGTTCTGAGCTCATTCTCACTCATACAGGGGAGAGACGTAAAAAATGACGCTAGTTATAAAATCAGTCATCAAATCTTTATTTATTGATAATATTGAACATTTTAAGTAACTATGTATTCTTTGGTTCATTATACCTATTAGAATTATAGAGATCAATCAGCTCAAAACATAAACAATAGAATTACTAAACACTTCTTAAAACTTGAACAAAAACCGTTTTGTCCGCCCTAGGCGGGTAAAATGACACACGTGGTGTGGACAAAATGGCATACATGAAAATCAGTCGATTACATGCAGAGTTCACAAGTAAAACGCTTTGTTTTTTTCGGAACATCTGCACATGATGCATGAGCCCATTTTTTACAGCTCGAGCACCTTAGCCAGACCTCTTTTGGCTTGGACCTGGAGTAGAGGTCATTGCAATAAATACAAGGACAATCTTCATCATCATCTCCGGCTTCAGTGTAAGCTTGTACGGAAGATACATCATTTTCACTGTCGGAACTAAAACCCAAAGCTTTTGTAACCTTTCTCGTATTTTTCTTTGGAACAGGTGGAGGAGCTGATTTTTCTTTTACTTCTTCTATATCATTTGGCGTTGAAGTTAACAACAATACTGATGGTTTCTTGCGTGGTTTTCTTTTACCTTGTCCAGTCACAAATGTTCCTTTCGGCACTGGAGATAGCACGCTGACTGGAACATTGATATTCATGTCTTGGGGTATCAATTTATATGATGAAGGAATTGCAGTAGCTGTGTCTCTAGATTGGGCTGCTGAGATTAGACGTGGGTTGTCTGCGGCTGATATGTTTGCAATTATCAGTGATGTCGAATTGCCTGCTTCTACCTGAGATGGACCTGCTGAGGGTATGCATAGGTTTTCTGCTGCCGTTGAATCTTCTTCGGGCTCTACCCGATCTTGTTGCATGGGGATGTTTGTCGTCTCAGCAGGCTCAAACAAATAATCTGGAAATATGTATGGATCAAAAGGCCAGAGACCTGTTTTTTGAAACCCATTGACGACAATTTGAACCGTTGCTGCTTTGTTATAAGCTTTGTTGAGTATTGCACCTATTTTAAAGTGAGTAACAACTCTGCCTGGATGGCTCTTTAACCAAGTGCTCACTTCTTGGTTAAAATAAGTCTTCGGTGGACCATAGAAAGATACGTCTAATGGTTGCATGAGGTGCGTGCAGTGAGGTGTCAAACACACCATGATGATTCCATGCTCTTTTGTGAATGTTAAGCTTTCAATACCTTTATGACTGATATGTCCATCAACTACCAAAAGCACTCTGTCATCAAGACTCGCTTTTACATGCAACTGAAAGTGCACCAACCATTTATAGAATACAGATGTAGATAAACCGAGATGGTTTTTTGTCGATATAGAATTTTGGTTTGTGATTAGATGTAGAGAGGTCGCTGATATCACACTCTTAACATTTCCTTTACTAAGGCTAATGTATTGGTGTGGTATCAACGTAGTCTCTAGTCCAGGATTATGCTCTCAGAGCTTCTGGACGAATAGCATCTACCTTGTGCTGATGAGGCGCAAAAAACGCCGAAATCGGTCTACAAGTGATGTTATTCCTTCTAATCGCAAACCAGAATGGTTGGTTCTATCTTAACAGATATACCAACCCCGTTTACTTTAGAAGTGTAATTCAATGTCTGTCGGGGCATATAGCCCGAGAAGTAGTTGTTGCTTCTTAGTGGACGGTCTGCTCTTTGGAAATTAATTTTTCTAATTTTGTAAAGCCTTTAATAGTATTGAACTATTATTTTTTTGACGACTACTCAGAATATTATTCTAATAGTAATGTTAACGGATAGTGAGTTTAAGCGACATTTACAACAGTTATTTGTTCGTCGTATCTAACAAGCTAACCACATTTGCCTAAAATACTGATATTTGTTAAAAGTGGTCACAACGTCACTAAAAGCGTCTTTCCGTGAAAAAAAAAGGCGCGAAAAGTTTATTCTATGCGAAGAAAGGTATTACATGCTGCAATACGGTCGCGCGCGCACCGTACGCTAGGCGCCGTAAGTTGTGACGTAATCGAGACTGATCCGTTGCGATGATAACAGGCGCGCGCTAATATACCGGGGGGCTAAAAGTAACTTATGTTGAAATATTACTAACGAATTTCGTAATATACCGAGGGGCTTAAAAGTAACATACTATATAATATTTGAACTGAAGTGGCACGTCGCGTGCTACGTCAAACGCAACGTGTCACGTGTGAACGTTACGTACTACGCCAAAAGTCACGTGCTACGTCAAACGTCACGTGTCACGTCAAACGTCACGTGTCACGTCAAACGTCACGTTTCACGTCACGTGTAGCGGCGAACGTTACATACTACGCCAAACGTCACGTGTCACAAGCTACGTCAAAGGTGTGGGCTCATTTGTAATATGGCTTCAGAAGAGTACAGTCATCGAATTGCTTTTTATGAGGATAAAAGTGAGGTTATAAGGCAAATAGAGAATCTCAGTTTATCTGGTGGGGAAGAAGAAGAAGTACGACAGGCGTGGAGCAGTCTTAGTATAAACTGGTTACCTAAAGAGCTAGCATGCAGACAATTACCACAAATTACTTATCCGTTAAGACGTATTCAACCATGTTCAATAGAACAGAAGAAGATATAAAAAATGAAATCAATAATGTTTTTGCTATGTCATGTGTAATATTAGTATTTGTCTTTGTTTTAATTTTAAAAATTATTTTAAAAATTGTGAAACGAAAATTTGAATCTTCATATAATATAAAAGTTGATGAATATACAGAGTGTTTCAATAAAAAACCCATGTTACTTTAAAAAAACTTTATTTATAATGGTAATACAGTATTTGAAAACCAGTGACTGAGGCGTTGTACATTTCTTTCGGTACACGAATATAGTCCAGAGGCGTGGCAGGGATTTGGATCATGAACAAAGTTTCCTGTTGCACACGGCGTGCCATCAAATTTGCAAACGTCAATAATGTGTGGAAAAACACCAAATACGTGACATTTCTTCAGCAGAAATTCCGCTTTTTGTTGTCCTCGAATGTAAATATAGTCTGCGGCATACAATAGCTTGCTTTCCAATATTTCGTTTACTTTGGAATATTCTACATCTCCTGAAGAATATCGAATGCCATGTACCTTCCTTTCCAAGTATGATGTAGTCTTTTTATCATCGTTACTTAATGTGGAGAACGGTTGCGGCGGCAAAAATATGTAATGCGAACTTTTGAAGCCGATTTCTATGGTGAGTTCTTTGGCAACGAAAATCCCATCTACGACAAAGCCTTGAATGTCTACAAATGCTACTCTCATGTTGACGTCTGCTCGAATACTAACTCTGATCAGCAACTAGTTTAGGCTTTTAACAATTTCGGTGAGGGGGAAGTATTCCATGACGCAATCGTGAATTATGATGCAATAGACTTTGGTATTTTCGGGAAAGCCTATGTTTGCTTCAATGTCGAGTTTCACATCGACTGTGGACGCCTTCATGCTTTCCTCCTGCTTCGAACAATCGATAACAAACAATGCACGACGTTTGAAAGAAGAATAATCCAGCAGGGGGCGCTTCTGTGTGGAGTTTGCGTAGTTGGGATAGAATTCAGTATAGTTAAAATATGCCTCATTGTAGTCAGTTTTACCAAAGTCCAATTGCATTCTTTAATTAGGCCAATATTCACCGTTAAGTGACAGTCTTATACTTTGCACGTCGGCATTGTCAAATAAAGTCGGGTCAGCTGTACCCACGTTACGTTTATCGGTTTGAAAGAAAACAATAACAAAACGAGGTCTTTCAACTGAAGTGGATGTTTTAACAGCCCAAACTTCATGCCTTGCGCCCTTAGTAATTGCAGGCAATTCGTGTAACTCCCACTTCCTAAATGGAATAACTATAGGTTGATCTTTTTGAATGGATTTCATGAGATTCAATTTTATATCGTCATTAGGAAAGATATGTTTAACTTTTAGTTCAATGGTTGTAATGTTAATTTTAGCAGTTGTACTAGTGAGCGTACCAGAGACATTCTTTTCCGTGATATATATGCAATCATTATCGTTTCGTGCTCGAACTAATCGTATCGTTTGACGCCCACATGTAATCATGGGATAATCGTTGAAAATGTTGAAAATATGGTTGAGAGGTATTTGAAGGTTGAAGGACTTGTCGCTGACATTCAGAATGGGATCTTTCGGGTAATTCCAGCCTGCTATAGCCATATGATTGGAATCTTCTTGGTTATAACAAGTCATGGCACGTACGGCACTTATTATTCCAGGATCCCGAACTGTTTCCATTTCCCTGGCACTTTCACTGTACGTACATGAATCGAATAGGAAGGCTCCAACATTATTTGCTAATTTTACATCACCAGCTCCATGTGTTTCAAGCGACCCTTTAATGCACAACAAAGTATCGCTCATTGCAAAAAACGAATCAACTTGATTAATGCTAAACTCCACAATGTCACTGCAATTGAATGATTTTATGAATGGAGCATAGGTTCTGTATTCGGCCTTTCGAATTGAATCGTCAAACATCGGCTTACGATATATATCAAACATTGAAGGCATGTTGTCGTTTTGACGAAGCCGTTTTCCATACATGGTTGTCATTTTTCAATTTAAACCCCAGCGATTGCAGAACCAATTTGTTTGCGAACGTGAGCTGTTTCAGCTTTGGCGACTGCTTAGCTAATGAAGTTGGAAGCTCTGCAGTCTGTCTTTTATGATTGATTATTAGTCCCATCTGCTTCGCACTCTAAGCTCCCACACCAAAGTACTAAGTTCTCCACGAAAGTTTACAGGCTGACCGTCTTGGTCTACGGCTATGACAGTGATATTGGTTATTTCACGTTGCGGTATAACAGGTAAGTATAGCAAATTATGAGGAATTTCGTCAATGGAATATCCTGGATCTACTTGTATGACAAATTCATAGATAGTATGAGCAGGTCTGTTTGCATCGAAGGCTCCAGTGGAAATGTTACAATCGAAGCGGATACTGGATACTTTAATGATTTTGACGGGGAGATCTGAAGAGTGCATTTTGTTGGCGTCGAGTATTTTCGGTGAAAATCCCAATATTCTTCCAAGACTATCAGCTTCCATGAAGGAAATTTTGTATTTACTGCAAATTTCACATTTCAACGTATTGTGATTGGGTTTTAGTGAAAATACCGGTCTAGTTGAATTGCTGCTAGCACCCAACTTATCACTGATAAACGCTTCAAGATCAGCAATTTCATAACATCCAGTGGGAAAATTAAAACTTTGCAACTTGTTATTGGCATCGTAGTAGTAAAACATGCAATTTTCAATGTTTGGTATACTGTGATAGGAATGAAAAGATCGTAGAGCTATTTCATAATCATTCTTAGGATCGAGCACAATAGGCGTAGGAGGTTGGAAAGTGAACACGTGATTAGTGCTGTTCACTCTCAACAGCTGTGACATGATGACTAATGAAATTCGGGAGATGTATGAATTTAAATAACACACACGACATGTTCAATTATTTATTTTTACAAAGAAAACATGTGGCTTGAGAACTCGGAGGGCCGTCACAATGCGTCGTCCAATCAGGTCGGTTGTAATGGATGAAACAAGGCAGTCGTATTTGTAGTTCAAAATTTGCTCGATATTCATTGCGAAGTTTATGCCACATATCAAGCAATTCACAAGGCCTTACACACTCTATTAGATGCTCAATGGGAAAGTGCTTTAGTTCTTCGGCAGTGAAACTACTCAATGTTTTTCCATGGTAGATATGTTGTAGTAATAGTTCCGTCATTGTTGTAGAAATTTCAAACACAAATGACCGCAATTGATTTGATCGTAGTTTTGATATTGGGTATTGTTGTAGAAAATTCTCGCACTCTTTCCAAAATATTTAACAACTTCTTTCGGCGGCTTCAAGTTACCAAATGAATCGAAATACTCTACATTGTTGTTTATCTTCCTGTAAGCTACCAATGACTTCCGCTATTCTTAGGGGTATCCAAATTAACCACTGCGCATTCTTGTTTTCGGGGACCGGCTTTGGGGAGAGTGTCTCGCATGAAAACTCCTCGAAAATGTGGTATTTTACGCAATTTTGCGTAATGTGTTATGTCAAAGTCGGATAGTGCGTGATTGGGTAGCTTTATTAGTTTTTTTGCTTTTTTAAATACAATCCAAATCCGCCTTTTGGGTACTTTTTCAGATACAGACCAGATCCTACACGTTCCATAGCCTTATTATGACGTACATCTTCTTCCAATTTCTTTTGCGCATGCTTTGCGTCAATGACAGTTTTTGCAATCCCAGCAGCACCACCTGACAAAGCTCCAAGTGCCGAAAGGCCAGCAAACAAAGGGATGAGTGGTAGGAAACCTCCGGATTTCGCTACAGGTATTACTCGAGGAACCTCGACTTCTTTTTTCCCACCAAATTCTTTAATAAGTGCTTTGGCTGCTCGTAAGGCGAACTTTGCGGTGTCTTTCAAAGATGCCCCTTTTTTCATGGACTTTCCCACTTTTAGAATGACATCTCGATGGAAAGAACGACGTTTGCGGCGACAACCCATCCCCAGCTTTCTTTTCACCTTCATTCCGCCTGTCACAAGTAATGCGGCAGTTTTCTCTGCCAAAGAAGCGTCTTTTGATTTGACGCGAGCCCAAGCTTTATCTTCAAGTATCTGATCGGCTTTGTGTCGTTCTTCGAGAGACTTATTCTTCCAGTAAGAAATATCGTGTTGTTTACAAGCAGCGTCCAAGGGGTTAATGCCTGGATCTCCACGATCAAGACGTTTTTCCAATTTTGTACCGGCTACCCAAAAAAAACAATTAATTTTTTACAAAAGGGGTGGGGGGGAGTACTTACGTCCACAGTACTGATAGCTAGGTAAGTGAAGTTCAATAGGTAGTTTATTGATGAGAGAATTTAAGAGACCTTCTCCTTCAAACACCAACATTAAGACTGATACGCGTAAGTGGCGCGACACCTATATTTATAGAGTAGCACTAAGAAAAAACGACACACACTATGAAGATAATTCAACAAGAGCAGACGATACCCATTGAAAATCTAGATTTCACCTCAACGCCATCGATCGGCAAACATGGTAAATTGTTACCAAATTCTTTCCGTGCCATTATATGCGGTCCCAGCGGGTGTGGAAAGACGAATGCCGTGCTGGCGCTCCTATTCAATCCGAATGGCGCGAAATTCAAAAACGTTTATGTTTATTCAAAATCGTTATTCCAACCAAAGTACCAATTGCTGCAAGAAGTTATAGCACAAGTCAAGGGCGTTGGCTATTTTCCATTTAAAGACAACGAGGAAATAATAAGTCCAGATAAAGCTCGGCCTAATTCTGTCTTTTTATTCGATGACGTTGCATGTGATGGTCAACAGAAAATTCGTGAATACTACTCCATGTGCAGACATAAAGATATCGATGCTGCATATCTTTGTCAAACATACTCAAAAATACCGAAACAGCTTATACGCGATAATTGTAATGTAATTGTGTTATTCAAGCAAGATGAGGTGAACTTGAAACATATATTCGACGAACACGTATCTCCAGACATGACATTTGACACATTTCAAAATGTGTGTTCAACGTGCTGGTCTGACCGTTATGGTACTTTGGTCATTGTGAAGGATTTCACCTTCAACGATGGCAGGTATCGCAAAGGATTCGATAAATATATAAAATTGTAGCGCATGTCTTTAGTCTGCACCAATATGTCCGGCGATAAGGTTACTGCTGCATTGCGCAAGAAAAAAGTGTCTGAACTTGCCAGATCGATTCGCAAAAAATACTTGGCGTTGAAATTAGGTAAATCAGAGCAGGATGAGTCTATTAATAAACTATTCAAGCCGATATCTAAACCACTTGAAGAAATTGTGCAATCCTCAAAGACATTACAAAAAACGATTACACATTTGAATCCAAAAGAGGAAATAAAAAAGGAAGAACCTGATGATGTGTTTACACCTTTTCTCGAAACGGAACCGGTGGCCGAAACCGATGAATCCGGCACACGTTCTGAGTCTCCAGAAGAGATGCGTCCCGAAATTTCCCAGGAAGCTTTCGCAGACTATTTAGACCAATATCCTGCCATCAGTCATCAGTTCATTGAAGATTACTTCCAAAAAGATGATAAAATCGATAAAAATTATGGTCCGATATACAATGATGAAATCGGTTGGTTATTAGGCAAACGTCGAATTGCGTTTGATGGAAAACCCGGTAATATAAACATACTTCCTGAGAAAAACAAAGAAGGAAGATATGTTATTGGAACGCCAGGCTTGTATGAACTTCTATTTTACCGAGACCCCAGTTACAATGATCAAGATTTACAGAACTATAAAAATCTTTTGGCAAAAACTGAAGTTCACTTAGACTCTTTAGATCGTCTCAAGGGCTCAAGTACTGAAAAATATCACTACATCATAAAACCTTTATTCAAAACAAAATCTCTAACGACAACGAATAGATCGTCCAAGGTATTGACTCGTCTAAAATCGATTCCTTCAGCAAAAGGAAAAGGTATCGATCGTTTAACATATAATGATAAACCTATGGAGTATATTTATTGGGACGATGCCAATGAATTGGTGGATCGTTTGAAATTGTTGATTGCTTCAAAAGAGGTAGGTAATACGTCACACGACAACGAAATAGTAGCAATTATCAATGAGCTCAAGGAGGCTGATATAATAGAATAATACAAGCTGATACGGCATTTCAATTATGCCTGTCGATAAATTCGGACATAGACATCAAACGCCTTATGCGCGTTTACCAGCGAAAATTACGTTTCCTCATACACCGGACGGTAATATTGATATTGAAAATGTGAAAATTTGTAATGTTAAGGAACCGACAACAAATAGTGACGCTGCAACAAAAAAATATGTTGATGTTCAATTGAATGGCCTACGTACTATCAACTCACCATTAATTCAAACACATGGTGTGGTGCTGCAGCAACAAGACCATGATATAAAGGATTTAGCAGTAGGATTGAACGAAATAAGAAAAGAGCTTCATAAGACAAAAATCCCCATATTACAGGCGCACATTACCAACTTACAAAATAAAACTAACGAAATTGATGTATTTATTTCGCGAAATCCCCCTGTAACAGGTAGGGATATGGCTACGAAGAAATACGTTGACGATTTAATTACCACAGCCAAGGTATTTATTCGAAAAGAATTCACTGCTTCTATTAACATGTGTGTTGAAGGCATACGTGAGTTACAAAAAGAAATTACAGAAAATATCAGATCCGTCTCTGATATGAAAACTAACGTTTCGGGCATTGTAGACAATATTAAGGTCATGAATACGAATACCGTTAACCGCATTAACAGTCTGGAGCTGAAGCTAGCTGGTAGTACGTAATAATATGTATTCTAAAGAAAAAATTCAGCTTGTAAACGAGCTCCACAAACCGATACGGAAAAAATTCCCTCGGAGACGCACTATCATTAAGGGCCTTGACGACCTCTGGCATATGGATCTGGCGGAGATGAGAAATTTTGCTCCACAAAATAGGAATCATAAAATGATACTAGTCGTTATTGATTGTTTTTCAAAGTTTGTGTGGACACGCCCACTAAAGACGAAGACCGGAGAGGAAATCACTCGGGCATTCTCGGACATTCTCGCTCACACTAGACGAATGCCGAAAAATCTGCAATCTGATCAGGGAAAGGAATTTTACAACAGCAAATTTCAAAATTTAATGAAAAAATATGGCATAAATCATTATAGCGTATTTAGTACAATGAAAGCTTCTATGGCAGAGCGTGTTATAAGAACGCTAAAATCAAAACTCTACAAGTATTTCAGTTTAAATGGCACCCACAAATGGCTGGACATTCTACCTAAAATTACTAAAGACTACAACAATACAAAACATTCCACAACAAAATATAAGCCTTCTCAAGTCAACAAATCCAACGAAAAATCTATTTTGAATAACACCTATAGTCATTTAAAGATAGCCGGTCCACGAAAATTTAAAGTTGGCGACATTGTGCGCATATCCAAGGCAAAACATGTCTTTGAAAAAGGATATACACCCAATTGGACTACAGAACTATTCAAAATCACCAAAGTTAAAATTACCAATCCTGCTACGTATTTACTTGAAGACATGCAAGGGACACCAATCAGCGGCTGCTTCTATGACGAAGAACTACAGAAAACATCGAATCCGGACGTTTACTTGGTGGAAAAAGTTCTTAGACGTAAAGGCAAGAAACTGTTCGTGAAATGGTTAGGCTTAGACGAAAAACATAACAGCTGGATTAATGGAGTTGATGTTTTATGATGTAAAAGGCCACACACACACATGCTATAAATTGGAGGCGCTTCAGATCTCAAACTCAGTTAGCAACATGAGTTATCAAGGTGCCAGTAGTGGTGACGACAGTAGTAGTAGTAGTAGTGATAATAACTATACTGTAGAGCTGGATAGAATTTTGAAAAACTATGAGTTTGCTGCAAAGTCTGAAAATGTCTACCTGCTTTCAACACAATATTCAATTTCCGGTTATGAAGTAAAATGCGGAATTAGTCCGGCAAGATCATTTACGCCTGCTGTTATTCTATCTCAGCAGCTCAAGTTCAGCAAAATATCTTTCAGCACTTACGAATGGCAGAACTTTATTTCAATAATGACGCAACAGATGAATTTCTTTCATACCGGAGACGAGTTCAAACCTGATTCGACTCCATGTGGAGACTACTGCACCATTACCCCATTAAATTACGATTATTGTAAGGTAATTTTTGTTAGAAAACATGACGTTGAGTATACATGGATGAAGAAGAAGTATCCCAAATTTTAGAAGTAAATAATTTGATTATACAACGTATATCGGTGTTGGAAAATTTGGATTTTTGTCAATATTATTATAATGTTTTGGATTTCTGTAAAAATATCACCCCCGAAAATTTAAGTTCTCTACAAATTTTATATGCATTTTGTTCCATAACACCAAACGATATGTTAAACAACGCTCTTAGAGAATTTGTATACTTTTATAAACTTAAAGTCATCAATGATTTGAATAAATAGTTATATAGATGTGTTTGTGTGTTTTCTTCCCCCAACCGACGACGAAAAAAAAACAACTATTCAAAATAATGTTTTTTATTTTAAAAAGAAATACATTTAAAGCTACAAAAGCGAATTACAAAAAAATTAAAAAAGAAATACAAGCAATATACAAAAATACAGGTAAGTCATATTTTAGTCAATTATATATTACCGCTCTCGGAAGTTTGTTAATTGTGGGGGGAATCACTTGAAAGAAAAATTTTGCATCCTGGATATTTATCATGTTCAGTATCACTATCCTCAGAATCTATAAATCTGTAACTTTTAGGGGGGTACGTATGTAGTGCATTTACACATGATTCGCTGCTTTTAACTGTAAACAGCACTTCATGATAGCAACTTTGGCACCAATAAAAATGAGCTTGATATTTATCTGTGAGAAGAGAATCTTTATCTGTTGTTTCATGAAAATTATCAAATCCCGCTAATAATGATTTATCTTTGCTCTTGTGAGCTTCTAATAAAATTTCAAAACAATGCTTGCAAACGTTAATTTTATAATTGAAGATTCTATAATAAGAAACCCATAGACAATATTCAGCCTCATCGTGATCATGTTCCCAATTTTTTAGTGACAACACAGTATTTCTTCTAGGTATCGATATATATCTACTACAATCGATACACTCCAAAGGATAAGGGTAAGGCTGATTTTGAGCTAGAACATTTACTGATTTCCATTTCCAGTATGAGAATCTTTTTGCAATATTACATGTCATTGACCATGGTAACGGTGACTCATTAATAAAATTAGCTAATATATTAATATTTTCACAAATTGCTTTTATGCATAATCGGCGTAATTGGCGAGGCTGCTGCTGCTGCTGCGCCATCTACAAAAAATTAAATTTTATAATGCCCCCAAGGTAGCGTATCGAAAGTATTTGGTATTAAATAGCGTTTATCATCATAAGGACTCAAACCGATTTTTGATTGCTCTACACTATAGACATTATGTCCAAATGACCTAATTCAGCGTTGTGTGGTTATTTTATTTTTCCATTCTCTCAAACATTTCACATAGTCATCAAACGTAATGTTATTTTTAACAACATTATATTTAACGCCTTTGGACTTCTTAACAACTTTACCACCCTGAACCTTGTAACTATACATTTTAGAGCGAAGCCCTACGAAATGAGTCATAATTTTTCCATTATTTTCGTCTTTCATTAAACCTAAAACTTTTTTATTAACTTTAGGGATTCCGTATGGATTATCATCACTAAAATCAGATGTATCAAATTGAGATAAATCTGCCTTCATCACCTCCTCATAAGCATCATTACATTGCAATTCGAGGATAAAACTATCAGTGTCCATATACATTATCTTACAACGATCTGGACCCATTTTTGGTAACATGTAATTATAATGAAAATTGTACATAAAAATTTTAGATAAATCTAGTATTGCCTGTCCTATGTACAAGGGTTTATTAAAAATAATTTCTGACTTTTTTAGCTCGATAACCACCAAATTTTCCTCCAAAATTGTGCGGCTATGAAATCGAAAACTCGAAATTAAATTTTTAGCCCCATAACGGCCCCCCCATGATTTTACTAACTTAACTACGCGGTGTTTGCGTATATTTTCCATTGTTTTACCAAACACAGCGTTATTCATTAACTTGAAAAGGTTCTTTTCAAAGTCATTATTGGCTGCTGTCCTCAATCGCGTATTTAGCTCGATGTAGGGCTTCAGCCAAGCTGCCTGGCGAAACTTCAAAATTTTATGTATTTTAGTTAAAATTAAACCATTGGCCAACATTTGTTTCAAGTTTCTGTATTGTACTGTATATTCTTTTTTATCTGTTAGAGTTGTCATTAATTTCGGCAATTTAGCTCCCCCAGGGGGTATGCTGTGTTCAGATGCAAATGGAAAGTCCTTGTGTTTGTCGTGCAGTTCTTGCGGATATGATAAATCAACCTGAAGAACGTACCCTTCTTCAGATTCGTCGGGTATTGACATTACGTCAAAATTTGTAAAATCTTCTACCCATTCAAACTTCTCGTAGGGTAGTAGTTCACTCATAGCTTTGCCATATAAATTGTTTATGTCAAAATGCATGAGGTACGTCGAGGGTTTCGTGGGATCATATTCTGACATGTATTTATTGTTAGCTTTTGAAAATCGGTTGCTGCAAACAGAAATTCCTCCTCTTATGGCGTTTTCCAAAAACAGCACCATGTCCAGATCCTAAAGTATCTCCAATTTACATCGGGTGTATTTGAGCATGCAATCCCACGTATAACCGGGCATAGTGTAGTACCATGCAGGGTCTAGACCGTATATGGAAAAACATTTTTTGCGAAACTGCTCGAACACATCCGCAAGAAGTAAAATATCTGTTTTTAAATACAAGTCTGCATATTCCCCCAACGTTTTAATACCAAAATTTTGCCAAACTGCTTGGGCATGAGCATACTTTTTATCATCTATATTTTCATCGGTAAGTTTACTGTAAAAATGCTTAATTGGAGGTAGAGAAGTTTCATTTAGTTGGTCCAAACAATCAATATATTCATAACAAAAAACCCCTTTACCCGTCAATAAATTAAATTTGGCATTATCTAAATTTTGGAACACTTGCTTCAAAATTTTCTTCTCCGACTGATCTAAAATTGATGCTAATTCGTCGAGAGAAGCTCCCAAGAATCGTAAAGAGTCTATAAACCGCAATTTAATATTATTTTCATCTGAATGTAGAGTGAAGGAGATGTATTTATCTTTGTTGATTGGAAGTACGCTCAATTGGCCTTTCTTACATAAATTTGGAATCAAAAAATGGCTGTCATATCCGCTTAAGTTATGGAATATGACGGGTATAACGAATAATTTTTGGAAATTTAAATTGCATGCTTGATGTGCAAATCCCCTAAAATCCCCCGAAAAATGATCGTGATCTCTGACAATCACGTCTTTAATTGCAAATTGTTTATTACATATATGGCAAGCTTTTGCTGCTGCTGCTGTACATTGGTCTTCAATAATAGGAACGATTGTTTTAATTTTTGAATGAACAAATTTGGCAACGTCTGACATTTTATTTGTAAACCAATCCATGCAATCCGCACCGCGATAGCTATCGAAATAAGAAAGACTATTGTCGTAAGAACACTTTACATAGTAGCCAGCACTGTATGGAACATGTTTCTGATATTTATTTGTTGCAGATTGGCAGCAACAAGGGTCAGTAAATTTTTCCAATTGACACTCAAAATCAGCATAAACGACAAACGGAGCCGTTTGTTGATATGTGAAATTTTTAAATTCTACATGGCTATATTTAGGTACACTCATTTTATATTTATTCAATTTACTGCACAATTTTTCATGTTCAGTTAATTTATCTTTTATTTGAAAATAATTCAGACATCTATCACAAATAAATTTTCTGCCATCATGTTTGTTTAACTGTGAGGAAACTAGTCTTGATAAATTTTTAATCCAGCAGTAATGAAATTCAATTTTTTCGTTATTATCATCTACAGGTGGTGCATCATAATCATTCAATTTTGGATGATATTTGTTTTGAATTAAAAGTAAATTTACATGTTTATTCAACTTATTTTTTGCCAATCTAGCTGGTACTACTACATAAAATGATTTCTTTTCCATTTCAATAAGTTCTAAAGCGTAAACGTTTACAGAAATGTCATTAAGTTTTTCAAATTTGGTTATTTTTGATAAGTCCATTGGACAATCTAAATCCTCTGTTTTCAAAACTGTACTATAATATGGATAGGAGCCGGTCTGGTTCACATGCGCATGTGCAGGATAAAGGGCACTAACAATGGACCAGTAAAAGCAAAATTGATCGGTATTTTTAATATTTATACAACTGTGTTTCTTCAAAATTTGTTCTGGAAGTTTAATGTAAGACGAGCCGTTTCCAATTTCAAATTTATTTATATTTACTGCTAATGATATAATTTTAAATAATGCGCTACCCGACTCTTTTTCCGAAAATTCCGATAATTTATTCAATAGTTTATCTTTGATGTGGTCTTTAAACCACTCTAATACATCAGTGGATTTATCAATTACATCGTTTTTGGTATTGAAGTACTTTATGTCTGACATTTCATTTTCACCGGATTTTTTTAAAAATTCCCCACAAAATGTCGTATTCACTTTCAATGCAGAGTGTTCTGTCAAAAGTTTCCTAATTTTATTTTGAAAAATAACTACACAATCTCCTAAAAATCGGTTCAAGTCTTTATGAAGTAAATTGACTATAGCCCCCGTCTTAATCCTACTCTTAAAACTCGATTCTAAATTCACCCATTTAACTCTACTCTGTAATTTGGAATTTAAACCTGACCCTACATGTCTATTTAAAATTAATTTCCTAAAATGTTTAAAGTGTCCCACGTAAGTTTATAATTTTCTCAAAGTTCCCATAGATAATTTATTAGGTAATTTTCTACGAATTGCCGCATTACATAATTTTATTTGTCTATGCATTCGTTTTAGCCAAATCTCAGCGTCCCTACTGGTAAATTTATCAAAAAGTATTTTTCTCAATTTTTTCATTGAAAGTAATAAACGGTCGGATTGTTCAATTAAAGTGTTAACAGACTTCATTGGAGCGGTAAATATATAAATCGAAAAAAATATCACGTACCCTTTTTAATTTTTCTCAATTTCGAAAGATGTTAGCGGATTGGGCTTCCCAACGTCGATTTGTCCTCTGTAGATTAGGCTGTACCTCCGGCTGCTGAACTCCGCCACGTGTGGTCGGTATGCTTCGGTCACCCTTTGTGGTAGGAATACCGCTTTGTCCTCCAATTCCAGCAGGACCGCCTCCCCAAATTTGGTTTTGACTATTTGCCCCGTTGTTATTTTGAATGGTGTATCTTGGGGCAGTTCTGTCAGTTTTACAACTGCTTTCCTTTATACAAGAGAAACAGCATTAATTGCATTCAGGTCCATCTACAAAGAAATTAAATCATATAAAATTTGACGATAATTGAAAAAACGCGGAAACAATCACTGCTTAAGTCGTTAATTGAAAAAACTCACCTTTTTGTTTTTTTTTGGCAAAAAGTACAGCAAATTTTTGGTTCTCAGCAACTTGGCTCGTGAGCGCTTCTCAGCAAACTACAAAGAAAATTAAATCAAAATTTGCCTATAATTGAAGACGCGGAAACAATTACTGCTTAAAGTTAAAAACTCACCTTTTTTTTTCGTCAAAAACACACTTGGCTTCTCAGCAAAACTTTTCGGCTTGCGTTGGCTTCTCAGCAAAACTCTCCGTTGAAATTTTCGGTTGGCGCGGCTTCTCAGCAAAAACTACTCTCTCCCGGCTTGCGTTTGCTTATTTATGTGTGTGTCTTCCCCACCGTATGCAAAAAAACACGTGTCGTGACTTTAAGATAGTGAGTTTTTGCAATGGGAATTGCGGTGTGACTTCCTGTTTTATCTTCTCGCCTTAAGATTATAAGTTTCCTTTTTGTGTTTGAATTTTAGATTGTAACTTCCTATTTACAACGGGTATTGTAGATAAAAACTTCTTATCTCAAGACTGTATCTTCGTGTGCGTTGTTTTTCCCATTTTTGCGTTAGATTGTAACTTCCTGTTACAATGGGTATTGTAGATAACAATTTCTTATCTGCAACGTTCGTAGGAATTTCAGAAAAACAATTTATTTGCAAAGTTTATTTTTAAAAAAAAATATACATTATTGATAAAAAGAAATTATTTTTGTTAATAAAGTCTTGAGATGATTTAAAAGGTCTCCATTAGGACATGGGATATCAAATAGGTTCCAATTAAAGGGTCCGGCTGCAACAAGTTTTTTGGTAAACTCATTATATTTGTAGTATGTGGTGTTTTTGAAAAAGTACATGTGTCCGTCAATGTACTGGAATGCTCCTGTAACATCTGTGGGTAGTCCAGGGAAAATATCCTTTATTTGTCCTCTATTCTGGACAGTTTTCAAGTTCTTGTCAAATTCAATATAATTACTGTTATTATAAAATACATATATTTTCCCATGATTGCTTTGAAACATTGTGTTTATTTGGGAATTTTTAGGTATAATTAAATTATTTTCCTCAAGTATTTGTAGAGCGGGAAAATCTGCTACATAGTATTTACGGTCATTGACTGCTATTAAATTATCTGAAGAACTTTGAAAAATCTGAATTACGGGGCCCACTTCTTCAGGTAAATAATCATCGAGTATTTCTGGTTGCGAGGGAATAAGTTTCGAGTTCAAATCAATTTTCCATAGGGAATTTTCATTAATAATATATAAATGGTAATTTTCAAATTCACCAGCCATGGCAATGAACATATACTCCGGTGTTATGTCGCATAAATTTTTATCCGGTTCATTTGGTTGATGTCTATGACCAAGTGTCTTTGTAGTCGGTGGTGGTGGCAGCGCTGAACGAGATGTGGGTTTGAAAGGATTATTTACATATGTATTGATTGGTCCATAAAGAGCTTCAAGGGCCATTTTATCATCCTCATCCAATTTAGGAGCAATGTTGAATTGATACCATGGATACATTATTGCTGCCTCAATATCACTGTGAGCAATTCCTAGGATATGCCCAATTTCATGGATTAATACCATAAGTAGACTAGTCTGATCTTCTGAACTTGATCCATCCAAACTTAAATCCCACTTCTCATCAGCATCAATATGAAGCTCTATACAACTGTTGCCTTTTGGGAAATAAGCATGTGCCAACACCTTTCCGGGACCATCAAATGTACTGGAGCACTCATCTCTACCTTGGCAATCTGCTCGAAAATAGTGCTTTCCCCGTACAACTGTAATAGTTATATCGGGAGCATAAGGCCGTGTTTTGTGTATTAATTCAAATTTAAACTTTGAACTGTTACTCCACACTTCAAAAGCCTTTTTGGTTACATTGAGATATTCTGGAGTTGCCTGAGGGAAATACCATTTCAAATCAAATTTTGACCATTTTGATTTAACTCTAAAAGAATGATCATCCTCATCGTCGGAAGCTGCTTCACTTACAGCACATCTTGGTCTATTTAGAAAATGAATTGTTTTTTCATCTAATTCTCCCGTTGCAGGGATATTATATCTTTCTTGAAAACTCAACAAATAATCCTCAAGTTTAGTCAAATCATTTTCATGTGTGTACCCGAAACGTTGTAAATACTTCATAGCGTACTGTTGGTCGACAACACATAGCGCTGGGCAGAGCGCTGCTGCTAATATAATTATTAACATGATCTTCACCCTTCTGTTATCCTTAAAAAACTAATCCCCAAACACATTATTAACAACATATATATTTTTCAAAAAAACCCCCCAAAGACTCACGCGCCTGTTCACCGTTACACGTGACGTTTGACGTGACACGTGACGTTTGACGTGACACGTGACGTTTGACGTGACACGTGACGTTTGACGTGACACGTGACGTTTGACGTGACACGTGACGTTTGACGTGACACGTGACGTTTGACGTGACAGGTGACGTTTGACGTGACACGTGGCGTTTGACGTAGCACGTGACGTTTGGCGTAGTACGTAACGTTCACACGTGACACGTTGCGTTTGACGTAGCACGCGACGTGCCACTTCAGTTCAAATATTATATAGTATGTTACTTTTAAGCCCCTCGGTATATTACGAAATTCGTTAGTAATATTTCAACATAAGTTACTTTTAAGCCCCCCGGTATATTAGCGCGCGCCTGTTATCATCGCAACGGATCAGTCTCGATTACGTCACAACTTACGGCGCCTAGCGTACGGTATGTAATACCTTTCTTCGCATAGAATAAACATGAGAGCTCATGGTCTACTGTGTTAAATCAATTGCTATTGACGCGTAGGTTGGCGGTTCGATCCGCACTCAAGTCAAAATTTTTTTAAAATTAAATTCGCCTCATGATGCGCGAAGCAGACTAAAAATGGCGAACTGCACGGCTCGGGCACTAAAAATGGCGGCCGCCTCATGATGCGCGAAGCAGACTAAAAATGGCGAACGATGCGCACGGCGGACTAAAAATGGCGGACGCCTCATGATGCGCACGACGGCGCTCTCTCTCACACACATTGCCTCCATGACTCTCTCTCTCTAACACACTGTTTTCCCTATACTTGTCGCTGAACTGTCTTAGTCTATCTACTTCAGTGTGGTTTGATAAAACAAACAGTGTATGTGTTTTTACTTCCTGTGTATAGAACTTCATTTTAGATATTGAAATATTTCAGCTTCCGAAAATTAGGTAAGACGCTAGGTTTTCTGAGATTTTTTCAAAAAATATAGGGCTCCAGAAACTTATCTAAACAATTTTACATTCTTTGAAGAATACAAAGTCATATCATAGCAAGTACCTAAAAGAGATAAATGTTTTTAGCAAACATAATATTGCTACTAAATTGATAAGAAAGTCGCAAAACTGTCAACGAAAGTAAATTTATTTTGTTTGGGAGCATTTTGTTGCAATTTCTTTTCTATTTTTGGCTTTTACAGAAATAATAACAAACATAGGTACTTTACTTTTAAGCCATTGGCAGCTACTTGGGTCGGGGTGCATCCAGTGGCGTCCTATAAAATATATTTTTTTTAAATATAAAAAAATATCTGCTGCTTCTTTTTCTATATTCATTTACAGTAGTTATCTGCAAATATATATGTTTCTTTCAGACAATGAAGAAAGTTGAAGAAAATTCCACAAAAACATTTGTAAATTTGAATAACATGGCGTCAGATGATGTATATGCTCTGATATACGGTATTTCAGAAGAACAGGCTGTAGATTCTGACTACGACGGGGACAGTAATGCCGAAGATGGAATGATTTTAGAACGTCGAACAGTTGAGTATGGAGATATTCATCACCTAGTACATCAATTGATTCACCTTGTTCAAGCGGATCCAACAGTACAATGAGTACATCTATAGAAAAATATGACAATCGTGGATTTCAGGAAGACAGCGATGATTATATTGCCGATCCCTCATATCAAGTGGACCAAAACCCAGATCCTCGATCAATAAACACATCTTCAAGCGATTCTTCGGAAGACGAACCTGCAGATGATGCAGTCAAAGAACATACTTACAATTTCTCAAAATCGGCTTATACCGGTAAGCATTTTGAAAATTCACAGTTTCAAGAGCCCTTTGGACCGTTCCTTCAGACTGACATAGAAAACATTCATTTGCTTTTTGGGAAGTAGGAGAACTTGCAATCCATGAACCCACATAATAAACTACCGTTTGCATCATTCTGTTTTCCCTTCCATCTGGAAGCAATCTAATGTTATACCCTTATACAAAAAGGATACTCCAAATGACTTTAACGACCTCAGACCTATAAGCATTCTTTGTACACTCTCTAAAGTTCTAGAAAAAATTATGGACAAACAATTACGATTTTTTATGTTTGATAGCAACATCCTACCTGAACACTAGTCAGGGTTTCGCCCAAACCATAGCTGTACCACCGCACTACTCAAAGTCTTAGATGATATCTATTCTTACATAGACTGCAATAAACTTTGTATATTAGTACTGTTAGATTATTCAAAAGCTTTTGATAAAATAAACCATGATATGCTCTTATCGATTTGCTCATATATTGGTTTCAACAACTCGTCAGTGAAACTCTTGAAATCTTACTTAATAAATAGATCCCAGAAGGTTGTACTGGGACCTTTGTCGTCCAAAATAGGCCATCTAGCGCGGGGAGTACCCCAAGGTTCTATTCTAGGTCCCTTGTTGTATTGTCTGTACACTTCACAATTTCAGAGGAATCTCAAATACATGAACTCACATTCCTACGCCGATGACACACAGTTGTATGTTGATTTTAAAGAATCAAAAGCTGATACAATCTCGTCTAAAATTAATGAAGATCTGCAAATTGTATTGGACACATCTAAAAAATACTGCCTATCTATTAATGCATCCAAAATGAAAGTCATGATGTTTGGGCGCAAGTCAACAAAAAATAAAGTGACAAATAAGATAAATTTGTCAATAGGGAATGAAGAACTAACATTTTCTAACTGTGAAAAAAATTTAGGCATTTATTTAGATGAGTCCTTAACTTTTTCATATCACATCTCAAGGATAGTTAGAAAAGCATTTTCAAACTTAAAGCTCGTGTATTCAAATCGGCAATTCCTCAATCAATACTCCAAAGCAATTATGTGTGAAAGTCTAGTATTATATCTCAATTAAACTATGGTGATATTATATATGGCCCGGCGTTATCACAATTCGATAGAAATAGGCTCCAGCGAATTCAAAACTCATGCGTTCGGCTAATTTGCGGTATAAGCCGACGCAACCCAGTGTCCCCTCACCTAAAGAAATTGGGGTGGATAAATCAGAATAATAAAAGACTGCTACATGCTGCTGTAACGTATCATAAGATTATGCTAACGAAAATGCCATCCTACCTTTATGAGAAAATTAAGAAAAGATCCGAAGCACACAATATCAAAGTTCGTTTTAAAGAAACTATCACTATCCCTCCTCACAGAACTTCGTTTTTCCGACCAAGCTTTTCATATCAGATTGCAAAAATCTATAATATGTTGCCTAGACACGTAAAAACTCTACCCGTTTCTAAATTCAAAAAACAAATTAGAGAGATTGTATCCAGTGGCTCATTCGAACACCTTAAATTTCAATTCGAGTTACATGCTGGATTCATAACTAGATACCTATTTTAATATTATAATCATACGCCTGGCATAATGTATATTTTTTCTTAGGATGCGTGAAAGAGCGCACTTAATCGCTATTTTCTCCTGAATCTAGTGGTTAAGCGCGAACGTCGCCTTTTGCTCGTAGGTAGTACCACCGTACGGTAACTAACGACAAGTAAATTCACTTCGTCGATTCAGTGGTTACCGAAAATTTCCTTACCCCGCCTACCGTCTGCTGAGTTCTGGCGAGTTTATATCGAGAAAGTGGGAAGTACAGGGGATGCGCGGCGATAACGGGGAGTACGGCACCAGAGAGACAATGTACCATAAATTTCAAACGTTCCGACGCAAGTGAATCTACTTGTCGTTAGTTGGTGTACGGTGGTAGTACTATACTTTTATGTATGTATATATATATATATATATATATATTGGTTTGAAAAGGAAGTATACCAAATATTTTGAGGAATATGAGGTGCATCTAATTATTAAGAAAAAAATTACTAAAAACTCCAAGACCAGTTTAATAATTATTTGTTTTTTTAGATCATCATCTCACTTATATCTACCAACGTTCATTGTGATGACCCAACGGCTGGTTATCATAATATCATACTGGGAATGGGTGAAATTGGTAATGCAATAGCAACTGGATTTTCCGATTTATTGAATGGAATGATTGGTAGTTCAAGTAAATCCGAAGATCCTATTATAGTTGCCGTTGTGGATCCACCAAGTCCTGCACAGCAAGCTTATGCTGCTAGATATCCTGGAATGTTGTATCAGTATCAGAATGTTTCCCAATGGTTGTAGCTCTACAGATGAACTTATGAAATAAAATACGTTCCTAATATTGCAATTTTACATTTTATTGAAAAATTCAATGTATTGTTTCATATAATTCGTTTTCTAATTTTTTTCTATACCATAATTTGGCAGAAAGTTGCAGGATTCGCAGGATGAGGACCATTCTTGACGCTAAAAACAAAACTCAAATAAAATTTAAATACAGCTATTTGGTATTGATTTATTTGTTCTACTAACTGTGGAATAAATAAACCATCTCTCGAGTAGTGAACAAAAGCTATCAAGTTCTGACGTGGATTGTTATACACTTATACAGGCTGTTTCACGAGGAGCTTACACTATCTATATATTGGATACTATTCACACGATTTCATCAAAAATTGGCATAGATGGAGAACAAGTTATATCGAATTTATTGAAAAAAAATTTTCATTCAAGTCACTTCCGGTTATACCGAAAGTAACCGACAACTCTGTTATTTTGAATATAGCATTTTCTTAACTTCTCGGATTATACATTAGGTTTTAATGTCACTTTGTGCAGAATACTCTATATCTAAAATGTATTCTTATCGAGATAATAAATTTTTTAATAAAAAATTGACAGGTGCAGGCCTTCATATTGAAAATTCTGTCTTAACCACCCCCATACCAAATAAAAAACATCTTGTCAGGTTGATTGGTAGGAAGATCAAAGTAATTGGGGACATGTCGAAAACTTCTTTTTTGTATACAGGGCTGTTGAAAAAATTATGAAAAGTTCAATTTTTTCAAATGAAACACCCATTTCTATCACTGTACGATGCGCTTGACCTAAAATAATGACAATTAATTATGACATAAAAATGGAAAAAACATTAATAAATTTAAAAAAAATGGTAATTTGAAAATTGAGAATATAGATGTGTAAAAAAAGCAAAGTGTTATCATAAAATATAGTTAAATGAAAATTAAAAAAAATAACTATAGAAGAGTGTAAAAAAAATATACTTTGGAAAATGTGCACATCCTTGAGCAAAATGTTAAGCTGGCGAATGAACTTAGTATCCGCAGCCAAGGGAAACCAAATTACACACACACAATTATGACAGGTAAATACACAGCCTGCTGAAATAAAAGAATAAATAACACAGCAAACGCCTTCGCAATAATAAGGCTGAAATAATTAATATTATTTAAATACATGTTAATATCTCAAAAACGCATAAGATTGGGTATAGGAGAGTGAACATAAACTGCCCTTATTTTCGGCATTTGAATTGAGTGAAAGAATAAAAATAGGATTGGGAAATGGAGATATTTAACATTTTTTAATTCAAATTTTCATAATTTTTTCAACAACCCTGTATACAAAAAAGAAGTTTTCGACATGTCACCAATTACCTTGTATGTATGTATGTATGTACATTGGGGTGACATTCACTGAGACCTAAAAGATCTATTGTGCCCCCTTACTTCTACTTAGTTCCTGAGGAAAGTCTCAGAGACTAGTAGCTCCTTTAGTCCTATTTGCCGGAGAAATTTTAGGATATCTGCAGGCTTTAACTTAAGTAAATGTCCCTCTTCTATCCAGCAATCTCCAAGGTGTTGTGCCCTAGGATTCTGAATTGTTGTGCAGTTCGCAAGTATGTGGATGGAGGTTTCTTCTTCCATACCACAGAATCTACATTCTTCTTCCTTCACTATTTTGAGCTTTTTCAGGTGTCAATTAAGGCGACAATGTCCCGTAAGGATGCCTGTTAAAACTCTTAGTGCAGTTTTGCTTTGACTTATGCATTCATTTGATCTCAACAGGTTGTAGTCACCCAGAAGAATCTTTGATTGCCTAAGTCCTACTAGATCTTTCCAAAGGTCAGATCTTCTCTTTTTTTCGGCTTTGCCTATTTCTTCCAATATTACATTGGAGCTGATACCGCAAAAGGGTTCCGGCCCCCAAAAGGGTGTTCCAGTCCCCCTCTTTGCTAGTTCATCCGCTATTCATGCTGCCAATTACCTTTATCATCCTACTAATCAACCCGGCAATATGTTTTTCAGTTGGTATTGGGGATGTTAACACAGAATTTTCAATAAGAAGGTCTGCACCTGTCAATTTTTTATTAAATAAATTATTATCTCGATAAGTATACATTTTAGATAAAGGGTATTCTACACAAAGTGACATTAAAATTTTATGTGTTACAATTTAAAATTTAAAATAACAAAGTTGTCGTTCATTTTCGGTATAGCCGGAAGTTATATGTATGAAAAAATATTTTCAATAAATTCGCCATAACTTGTTCTCAATCTATGCCAATGTTTATGAAAATCGTGTGAGTAGTCTCTAATATATAGTTTAAGCTCGTCGTGAAACATCCTTTATAGAGATTCTAGTAGCTGTTAAGGTTATTTTTTTACGCTGGCTAGTCAAGATTTGTTTATTACATCATATTTTACTGTACCCAGTGCCAGAAAAGAGAAGAGAAGAGCAATCCAAGGTAAGGATGTAGCATGTTTGACGTTTTTTAACACTCCAGCCATTCTCATATTACTTTCGTGATGGTTATAGTACAATCCATAAGCTGTCGCTATTATCCATGGAAATATTGAAGCTACGTTTCTCTAAAAATCACAATTATTAAAAAAGTTAATCTTATCTTACATTTATGGAGGACTAGCTATAATAATGTAATAGATGTCTTACAAAATATAGGTACATAATATGATACTAAAAATAATTTTCAGCGATCGAAGTAATAAATTATGATATATGTAACGTTAATTTCGTTCACTTTACTTCCCTCGATGGAATTAATAAATTATCGTATGGGCGGCGAATAGCCAGTCCTTTCTCATACCCAACACCGAGAAATGTTTCAAGGCTGAATATATTTACTGTCGACGAGAGTCGAAATCAACGTTTCTATGCGCGCTGATCGAGGTCCGTCTGTCGGGAAGATAGTCACGTCTATATTGAAATTCCCACTTCGATCTCGTGTCTCTTCTTCTACCAATTATAAATCAAATATGAATCAAGAATTCACTACTGAAAGAAAAATTCCTTTCCTGGTCAAAGCGTATGAGCGTGACACGAACATGAGACGTAAGTCGGTTGTCGTTTACATGATTTCGTGTATTTAAACAAGTGGCAAAGGGGTTTCGTTCTTCTTTTCCGGCGAACATGTGCTATTGAAGCCTTTCTGGCTTATCTTATCTTATCTTAGAAGTACATTCATTTGAGTGCACTTTACCTGGGACACTTTACCTGGAGCACTTTACCTGGGATACTTTACCTGGGACACTTTACCTGGAGCACTTTACCTGGAGCACTTTACCTGGAGCACTTTACCTGGGACACTTTACCTGAGACACTTTACCTGGAATACTTTACCTGGAATACTTTATTCGGGACTTCAAGTTTTCCGACAACTTCTCTACAAGTGTATCTACAACAACAAGAAGAACAGGAAAGTACAATAGTTCTTGCTCTCCAACACAACATATGTCGTCATCCAATAACTAGTCAATTTTTTTTATTTTTTTTATTTCATATTTTTTTTGAAAATATACAACTTGTAAATTTTATAACGTTGTTCATATAGTTTTTTTTCCCTTCCAATCTTCCAGGATTTGTCGCTATAATGCAGATGTGAATAACAAATAGGCTAGTATTATTCAGAGTGGCGCCCACTTACCTTTCCTAATTTTCATAATTTATCTTTATTTCACCTTAAATAAATTTCAAGTAGAATTACCCGAGAACCGGTAAGACTACTCTCTGAATTTATACTAGTTTGGTCTCAGAATCTACACCTGAGGTGCTCTCTAAACTGAGTAGCCGTTGCAAATTGTCGCCCAACCTTGTTGGAGGCGTTGCAAAGTGGCATTACCTTATCGTTACGTTACAAATTGGCACCCGAACGTGTGTGGGCCTTGTTTTACACATATGCTTTATAATAATAAATCTTGAAACTTGGAAGTTTGGACAGTAGTTGAAGTCAGAAGCAATCACTTTAATATTCTATATATATATATCTTTGTTCACTTATCGTATTATTTATCTTTCTATCTTTTACTTATCATATCGTTCATATGTTGAGTTGGTAATATCTATTTTTATTATCGTTTATCTAACATATCTTTATATTTTTATCGTATATCTTCACGTATCGTACCTATAAAATTTTCTTTTTCGTCAATATCAACAGTACTCGTTTTTTCTCTTTTATCTTATAATTTTAATACCGTCAATTAACGTATAATAACATGGCTCGAATTTTCAAATTAAATGTTGATTATCTTTTATCTCATGAATTGGATTACGAACTTTCTTATCGTGGCTTGGAAATCCCTTCACTGGTTACAGAGAAGAGGAAATTATTACGCGGTGTTCTAACACAGGAAGTATCTATGAGGAGTTCGATTTCATATGTTGAACTTCCTTTTATTACCGAAATTACAGGTATTAAGATGTCTTTTGCTGACTTGAAGAAGAAGGTTCAAGATTTTGTTGGAACTTCTTCGGATGTCGAGTACAGAAGATTGACTTGCCGTCTAACTCACCTCACTCAACGTACTTCTCGTGTAACTTGCGAGGAGGACGAACAAGAACAAGTGAAGAGACATTTAACAACAGAAATATTTTGTTTAGAAGGTGAATTAGATAGCAAAATCAATGTTATCGATTCAGACAGACAATCCACTCCAGTAAATACAAGTCAAAGCTTTTCTTTTTCTAAACCTGTACCTGTACATAAATGGGGGATAAGATTCTCAGGAATAGATTCCAAAGAATCTGTACTTGGATTTTTAGAACGCGTAAATTGCCTCAAACTTTCGAGAGGTATCACAGATGCTGAATTGTTTTCTAGCTCAGCTAATTTGTTTAGTGATCAGGCTTTTAATTGGTATCTCATTAACAGATGCAAAGTTCAGAATTGGGAACAATTGGTGACCAAATTAAAATCCGATTTCTTACCGTATAACTACCAAGATGATTTACTAGAGGAAATCAAAGCTAGAAAACAAGGTCACATGAACGAGTTACCTTGTATATTAACGCCATGTGTGGTTTGTTCAACCGTCTTGATGACAAACCAAGTGAAAGTGCCATCATTCGTATTATTCGTAGAAATCTTTTACCTCATTATGCACAACCATTAGCTTTAATTGATATTGATACTGTTGATATTTTGACCGAAAAATGTAAACGACTAGAGGAAACATTAACTTGGGACCAACAGTTCACAGCTAATAATAAAAGCAGTCAATATATACTTGAACCAGATTTGAGCATACCTAGTACCTCTTTTAAGGATAATTCTTGTTGTAAACAAACACGAAAAAATCTATCTGTAGTATCTTCTACCTGGACTTGCTGGAATTGCAAACAAGCAGGTCATATGTATTATAACTGTCAAGTTCCTATTAAACTGTTTTGTTTTGGTTGTGGACATCCTGATACAGTAAAAACGAAATGTCCAAAGTGTTCAAATACGAACCAAGCGGTGGTCGAGCTTCCCACTCTACCACAGTCGCTCAGAAACCGGGAACATCAGGAAAATCCAGCACCAAAGTAAAACCAAAACCTCAGGAAAAACCTACAAAAGACAAAAATTGAGGTTATCTCAAATAAATCCTGTAAATTCCAGTTCTGCAAGGAAAATTTCTCCTTCTATCTTAAAAAAGGTTCCTACTGTAAGTCGCTCCGACTGGAATTCATGGCTTTTATTTGTCAAAAATTTCTATAAACTAAATTCAAGATCAAATTCAATAGTTTCAAATTCGAAGCATAAGTCTTTAGCAAATGTAGGGTCACTGTTGTATAACATGGAAAATGATAATCGACCTTATGTCGATATCATAATTTTTGATAAAACAATTTCTTGCCTTGTTGATACTGGTTCAAATATCTCATTGATTGGTTCTCGTGCACTAGATTTTATTCATAACTTATCGATACCTATCTTAAACGATGATAACTTAAAAATATCTACTGCAGATGGCAAGTTGCAGGACGTTCTTGGTTATATCGAAACATATGTCATCACAGACAAGATATCTAGGCTTATGAAATTTTATCTAATACCTTCTGTTAAACATGACATTATTCTCGGTATGCACTTTCTTAAGATTTTTAATGTAAAAATAAATTTCTCTAAATTATCTTTAACTGTAAATTCTCTCTCGTTGGCTGTAGTCAATACAATTCGGGATGTATCTCATTTAACTCCTAATCAAACTGGTAAATTAAATCAAACTATTGATCTCTTCAAGACTATTAGTCCTTCAGATAAAATCGGCAAAACTCATTTTATAGAGCATTGCATTATACACACCCCACAAAAATTATCGCATCACTGGTATTTTAGGCTATTTTTAATACCTAATTTTAGTTTTTTGGGACAATCTGTATATGTATCAACTCAATAGATATTTCTGATTTCTTATCATGGGCAAAAAATTATCACAATTTCTTACAAATGTTTTAGGAAGCAAAAATGCTCGAGTAAATCATTTCTGTCTTGGAGAATGCATTGAGATTAAGAACTTTCTAAGCAAATTGTGTTATTGTATAGTGAAAATTCAAATTTATTTTGTTAATAATGGATGTGCCTCAACGTTTATCAAGACATGTGACGAATGAAGAAGCCGCTAGAATCAACGCGCTCATACAAGATGGCCGCAGTCAGAGATTCGTCGCCGGGGTAATTGGAGTTCAACAAAGCACCATATCCAGAGTTGTTATTCGCTACCAAGAAACAGGGCAGCTAACCAGAAGACCCGGACAAGGCCGCGGAAGGGTAACTTCGGTAGTAGATGATCGTTATTTGAGGTTAACGGCGTTAAGAATTAGGCATACCACCGCTCGAAGGCTGCAAACAGATCTGTTGGCTGCTCGTAATGTCCGAATAAGCCTACAAACAGTTCGAAATAGGCTGAGAGAAGCAGGTATACGAGCCAGAGTGCCAGCTAGAGGTCCACGTCTTACCAGAGAACATCGAGTAGCAAGAATGGAATTTGCTCGAGAACACGCAAATTGGAATATTCAAGATTGTTCCAATATTTTATTCACGGATGAATCAAAATTTTGTCTGTATTCATCAGATAGGCGTGTACCAGTATATAGGCGACGTGGTGAACGGCACGATCAGGTTAATTTTTGTCAAACTGAAAGCTTTGGTGGTGGCTATATCATGGTTTGGGGAGGAATTTCTTTCGAGGGTCACACGGAGTTAGTACCAGTGAATGATGGAAGACTGAATGCTGACAGGTACATAACAAATATCCTAGAACCCCATGTAGTGCCCTATATGACTCATATCGGTGACAACTCTGTGCTAATGCACGATAATGCTCGTCCACACGCTGCTAGAGTGGTTCGGCAGTTCTTAGAAGAGGTCGAGATACCCACCCTGAATTAGCCTGCACGTAACCCGGACCTTAACCAAATAGAGCATGTCTGGGACCATCTAGGATGGCAAATTCAGCAACATCCGGCACCAATAAGAACACTAGATGATCTTCAAAATGTTCTTTTTAACTTCTGGGAAAACATGCCGCAAGGATACGTCCAGAACCTGTTTAGAAGCCTCCCAAGACGAATGGAAGCTGTAATTAGAGCGAGGGGCGGCAACACACGCTATTAGAAATTCATTGGCTGGTTTTAGTTTAAGCACCGTTCATTTTTTTGTATAGATGTTTTCTATGTTTTGGTAAATCAAACTTTTCGTCCTCTGTAGATTAAACTGATATAAAATAAATGTTGCAAAAGGCGTACCTATTGGTGTTTTAATTCGTAATAATAATAAAATTCGAAAAACAGGCAACATATTTAAAATATTAAAAAAATAATAGGTGATGCGATAATTTTTGTGGGGTGTATATATATATATATATATATATCATTTATTTAAATAAAATAAAATAAAAATCACATTTTACAATAAATTTCAACTACACGATTAAAATAAATGATAGAGAGGTCGAAAAGCAAAAGCTTGTTACGACGTTGAGCATATTATTACAACTAAATAAACATACATCAATAATATATAAAAAAAAACATGATAAATATAAATAGCAATAGCTTATACAATAAAATATAACACATAGTACACCTTACCTACATTATTATCTCTACATTAATACAAATTATCTATTACAATATTGATTTTATTAAATGTAAAAGCAAAGTTTTCAGATTAAGAATAAGTCACAAAAATTCAAGATTAATAAAATAAAACTAAAGCTAGGTATTCTCAATTTGTCCAGAGATGTCTTGTCTATCCCGCAGAAACATGTATTGACCCAAATATTTTTTAAATATATGAGTTTTAACTGTTTTTATTTCATCTGGTAATGAGTTATACAGTTTTGGTCCTAAATATGCGTATGATCTTTGATACCGGAAATTCCCCTCCCTTTAAACAAACCCAATATCCCTTACCTCAGGCAATGCAAGCTTACCTGGAAAAGGAAGTAGATACTTTGCTTGAATTAGGTGTAATTCAGGAAAGTAAATCTTCATATTGTAGCCCTATCTGGTTAGTTCAAAAGGGAGATGGTAAATATAGAATGTGTTTTGATGGACGTAAATTAAATAGTGTAACTTTAAATAAAGATGCTTATCCCTTACCTTCAATCGAAGTTATACTGAGTCAACTTCGAGATACTCGTTATATATCTAGTATCGATCTGAAGCAAGCATTTTATCAAATTCCGTTGGAGAAATCATCTCGGGAAAAACAGCTTTTGCAGTTAAGGGTAAAGGTTTATTCGAGTATGTCACTACCCCTTTCGGTTTAGTCTCTGCTCCTGCTAGTATGTGTCGTTTGATCGATTTGGTCATTGGTCCTTCCTTAGAACCTTATTGTTTTTACTACCTGGATGACATCATCATTTGTACTCCTGATTTTGACAAACACATGGAAATTCTCCAGAGTGTTTTTGAGAGATTACGAGATGCCGGCTTGACGGTGAATTTAGATAAATGTCAGTTTTGTCGTTCTTCCCTTAGATATCTAGGTTATGAAGTGGATGAAAATGGTCTTCGTACCGATCCTGAAAAGGTTTCTGCTATTTGTGAGTATCCTGTTCCGAAAACTGCCACTCAGGTGCGTAGATTCTTGGGAATGGTTTCGTATTATCGACGGTTTCTTAAAGATTTTTCTTCCTTATCTGCTCCAATTTCTGATCTTCTAAGTGAGCGAAAGTAACACCAACCCATTACTTGGACACCCCAAGCAGATCAAGCTTTCGAAAAGGTGAAAACAGTCTTAACTACCGCTCCTATCTTAAGTAGTCCCGATTTCACCAAACCTTTCTTCCTTATGACAGATGCTAGTGATGTTGGGGTAGGAAGTGTTCTTTTTCAACTGGAAGATGGACTCGAACATCCCATAGCTTATATGAGTAAGAAACTCACGAAGGGTCAAAAGAAGTTCAGTACTACCGAAAAGGAACTGTTAGCAGTTTTGTTAGGGATCGATCATTTTAGGTATTATCTTATCGGTCGTCATTTCACCGTAATTACCGATCATTCTTCTCTGGTTTGGTTGAATAACATGAAAAAACCTTCTCCTCGCTTAGCTAGATGGATATTGCAATTGTCGCAATACAACTTTTCTATCGTACACCGTAGATCTACCGGAACTGTAGTTGCGGATGCTTTATCTCGTATACCTGAAGTTAGTATTTTAGACTTATCTACCTTGCATCCTGATAAATGGTATAATGACATCATTTCTCATGTTCAGGATTTTCCGGAAAAATACCCAAGTTTTCGAGTTGAGAATAACATATTATATAAACATGTCTTTAATAAATTTGGACCAATTAGTAATATTTCCGATTGGAAAATTGTCGTTCCTACTAAAAATCGAAATGATATTCTACATCATTTTCATGATAGTCCAACTTCTTCTCACTTCGGTGTTTTTAAAACATTAGAGAGAATTTCTGAAATTTATTATTGGCCGAATCTTAGAAAATCGGTTTATAAATATGTCACTCGTTGTAAAATATGTGCATCGTGTAAACCATCTAACTTACCCCAAGCAGGATTAATGGGACAATATCGTAATATTAACTTCCCTTTTCAATTAATATCGTGTGATCTTTTAGGGCCATATCCCCGATCTCGCAAAGGTAATCAGTTCGCACTTGTTGTAGTTGACTGGTTCACTAAATTCGTATTGGTTCATCCCTTACGTCAGGCTACCGCTCGTTCTATAGTGGATTTCTTAGAAAATCATGTTTTTCTCATTTTTGGAATACCTCAAATCGTCTCGTGTGATAATGGTAAACAGTTCACGAGTCATCTTTTCAAAAATCTCATGGAAAAATATTCAGTACAAAAGATATGGTATAATGCTAACTTTCATCCGCAAATTAATCATACTGAGCGCGTAAACAAATCCATTGTCACAGCTATACGATCTTATAGTTATGAAGATCATAGAACGTGGGATGAAGAAATATATAAAATTGCTCAAGCAATTCGGCTGTCGAAACATGAGGTTACCGATTTCACCCCTTCCTTCCTTACCTTTGCTCGAAATGTACCTGTCTCGGGAAATTTTTATGGTAAAATTGCAGAAAATGCAAATAATCAGGTTACCATTTCTGACAAAGTTCACCGAATTCAGGATACACAAGAAATGCCTAAATTTTTCGAAGTGGTGAGAAAGAACTTGCAAACAGCATATCGACAAAGTAGTCAACGTTATAATTTGCGCAAACGTGATCATAGGTTTTATGTAGGTGATCGGGTTTGGAAAAAGAACTACCCAAAATCGGACAAAGCCAGATATATTTCCGCAAAATTTTTACCGAAATATACACAATGTACCGTATATCGTGTTATCTCTCCCTTAGTGTATGAATTAAAAGATGAAACGGGAAAAAATATTGGTCGATGGCACATGAAAGACCTTAAAGCTGGTATCTTGTCTGATGATGAGTGTTCTGATATCGATGATTCCGAAGCAGCCCTAACGTAATCAGATAAATATACCTTTCCTAATTGTTCATTCTATTTGTGTTGTATGTTGGTGTCTCGAATATTTTTTTTATCTTTTTATCATAGAGATTTTCCTTTTCTTTGACTAGAAAACGATAATGACTTTCTTTCCCTACTACTGATTAGCAAATTAACCTTCGTGTTCTGGGATAAATGAGTAGTGTAATAAATATTTTCCTAGCCGGATGGAATTCTAATCTAAGAATTATAATATAAAATCTGTTGAGAATTTTTCGAATTTTTAAAATATTCAAATTTATTATAATTTTGAAAAGGTTTTTTTTGCACCGTCAAATCAAATTGAGTAATAAACCTGTTGCGCACATGCATAGAGGTGAATGAATTGGGTCTAATTGATTTGGAGAAATATCGGATATACCTTAAATGTTTTAGGGGGGATATTATATCTTCAGTACCTTATCTTATCTTAATTATCGTAGTTTACGATAAATATCTTACCTTATCTTACCTTATCTTATCTAAGTGGACAAGGGTATTAACTTTGTCTACTGTACTATATATTTTATAGGACTTATCTTATCTTATCGTTACAGACAAAGTGTCTTGTCTGTAGTTATATACCGAAAGGGTATATTAAATTTTTTTAAAGACCATTGACAATTTGACTTTGCAATTAACTTACATAGTTGCTGACATATCAGGGGATATCGAAGTTATTATCTTAGCTCTAAAGTTTTATTACTTCAGTTATCTAAAATTTCTATTATCTTAACTATCTTGAAATTTTAATATCTTAACTGTTTTAAAATTTCCTTTATCTTAATTATCTTAAAAATTTTCATTACCTTCATGTTGAAAATTTTTAGTATCCCAAGTGTTTTAAATTTTTTTTATTATCTATTTGTTAATATGTTCGAGATGTCAACTTACATTACAGAAATTCTTTTTGCCTATCTTCAATCAATATCTTACCTAATATCTTGTTTACTTAAAATTTTTCTATTTTGCTCATTACATACCTCTATCTATGATCATTCCGAAAGATTGATCTAGATATTTCACTTATAGACATGGATTCAATCTGTCTATATTTTATTGCATCACATTTTCCCTTTTTGATTATATTTTTTGTTGGATTTCTCAGCAGTGGGTGTTGAGGGAGCTCAGAGCGGTCTGGAATGTGTTTCAGGGTTCAGCGTCGGGGGGTTAATCAGCCTGGGAGGCAGAGGTGGCTAAGGTCTGCTGTCATTTAGTTAAATCTACTTGGGGGGTTAGCTACTGCGTTTGTGCCAACATGGCTCACATATCGCTCTGGGGATTTTCCAACAGTACTGTTGTGGGATGCCGTTGTCAATTTCTCTTTTCCCCAAATTTCAGCTTGACAGAAGCTACATTCTGTTAGGGAGTAATACAAACTTCCTTGGCATTGTTCCAAAACATTTTAGCTTGACAGGAGCTACATTCTGTTAGGGAGTAATACAAACTTCCTTGGCATTGTTCCAAACATTTTAGCTTGACAGGAGCTACATTCTATTAGGGAGTAATACAAACTTCCTTGGCATTGTTCCAAAACATTTTATTTAGCTTGACAGGAGCTACATTCTGTTAGGGAGTAATACAAACTTCCTTGGATTTGTTCCAAAAATATATTTTTTTTCCTTTCTATTCATATGATAGTAGTAATTAAATAAAGAAACATTTTATAAATAATAACTCATCCATATCTTTTTTTTATCTAGCTGAGGGATAATCAATGTATCTGATGGGAGTCTCATTTCTTTCCTTATCTTATCTTATCTTAAGTCATTATCTTTGGGAACCCACTGATGCAGTGATTTATCTTACTATTAAATTTCTAAAATTATTGGTATGTAGATACCTGGTACTGGTTCCGCTTTTCTCAGAATTTACCGTTCAAAGTTTCTGCTGTGTTTGTGAGATGATTTTTTTTCCTAATGTTCTGCTTGCGCGATGACCAATGGCTACTGTGGACGCTAACTGGCAACCTCCCTGGTAAGAGCCTAGGAAGAAAAAAAATCACCTGGCTTACCGGTGAAGACTTTGGAACGCTCCCTTTCTTTCATATATTTTTTTAATCTTTATTTTTCTCTAAATTAATTATTCGGAAGAATCCTCAAATTTGTTCTTTTCCTTCAGTATCGCAGTGACTCGTTCCTTTCTTCTTAGTCTTCCTATCGTTCAATATCTTCTTAATATCTTCTTTATTTCAGTCTCGTAATAGCTCAATGATTTTCACTTATAAAAATTTTTTTTTTTTTAAATTTTTTTTTCGGGTTGTAAGGGTGTGTAACGTTAATTTCGTTCACTTTACTTCCCTCGATGGAATTAATAAATTATCGTATGGGCGGCGAATAGCCAGTCCTTTCTCATACCCAACACCGAGAAATGTTTCAAGGCTGAATATATTTACTGTTGACGAGAGTCGAAATCAACGTTTCTATGCGCGCTGATCGAGTTCCGTCTGTCGGGAAGATAGTCACGTCTATATTGAAATTCCCACTTCGATCTCGTGTCTCTTCTTCTACCAATTATAAATCAAATATGAATCAAGAATTCACTACTGAAAGAAAAATTCCTTTCCTGGTCAAAGCGTATGAGCGTGACACGAACATGAGACGTAAGTCGGTTGTCGTTCACATGATTTCGTGTATTTAAACAAGTGGCAAAGGTGTTTCGTTCTTCTTTTCCGGCGAACATGTGCTATTGAAGCCTTTCTGGCTTATCTTATCTTATCTTAGAAGTGCATTCATTTGAGTGCACTTTACCTGGGACACTTTACCTGGAGCACGTTACCTGGGATACTTTACCTGGGACACTTTACCTGGAGCACTTTACCTGGAGCACTTTACCTGGAGCACTTTACCTGGAGCACTTTACCTGGGACACTTTACCTGAGACACTTTACCTGGAATACTTTATCCGACAACTTCTCTACAAGTGTATCTACAACAACAAGAAGAACAGGAAAGTACAATAGTTCTTGCTCTCCAACACAACATATGTCGTCATCCAATAACTAGTCAATTTTTTTTATTTTTTTTATTTCATATTTTTTTTGAAAATATACAACTTGTAAATTTAATAACGTTGTTCATATAGTTTTTTTTCCCTTCCAATCTTCCAGGATTTGTCGCTATAATGCGATGTGAATAACAAATAGGCTAGTATTATTCAGAGTGGCGCCCACTTACCTTTCCTAATTTTCATAATTTATTTATTTATTTATTTCACCTTAAATAAATTTCAAGTAGAATTACCCGAGAACCGGTAAGACTACTCTCTGAATTTATACTAGTTTGGTCTCAGAATCTACACCTGAGGTGCTCTCTAAACTGAGTAGCCGCTGCAAATTGTCGCCCAACCTTGTTGGAGGCGTTGCAAAGTGGCATTACCTTATCGTTACGTTACATATATTTAAAAACAGTGTAATATTAAATATGAGACCAAATTAGTCGTAGCTAACGACCTACAGTGATTTGAAAAATTTATGTATTTCTAGAAATATAATTGCGATAAACGGAAAGATACCATGTATACGAAAGACAACATTTTTAGCGATTTTTAGGTATTGTAAGAAATATGAAATCCGCCAATTGTGGTGGAGACCATCTTCAATTTGATTTTATGATGTACTGTATTCTACTATTCAAACCATTTCATTTGATATCCATATTGAGGGGGTTGAAAATAAAATGTAATTTGCCATTTTGTGGCCGCGGCCATCTTGGATTTACAATAATTCTGAAGACACATAATTGTATTGGCAACATAAGTCAAGCAGTGTACCAAATTTTATATCAATCTGTAAACAGGAAGGGAGTGAAATTTCAATTACTAAATTTGACCCAAACAACAAACAGGGCAAGCTGAATAAAACCGTTTAAGGACATATTCGAGGTTATAAGCAATATTTGTGGGGTGCGATACGCGTAAACACCTTCACCAACTGTTGACGTAGCTGGCGATGTAATTAGAGAAAGAGAGTTGTTTTAAAATGGCTCCAGAATAGCAGTACTCTTCATGCTTTGTTTGGAGGAGATACACTGCAAAACATTTAATTTCTTTGATAACTAATTGTAAGAATTGAGTATAAATCATTTACCGATGTCAATCCTTTGTGTAACATCCATGCTGTGAACACAATTAGAAGGACGTCTTGAAGATCAAATCCAATCGAAAGTCCTGGAAGTAAAAGTAAAGATTACGAAATTCCAGATCTCTGACATTGATAACGAGTAGTAACGTTTATTTAAGATTTTTTGTGAATTTAATTCAACTGACCTTTGACATTCGAAGTGAAATCAATTTTGGCTGCCGAAATTATCGAGGAACATATCCATAGAAAAATAACTAAGAGTTTAGGAGTTTTTCCTTCTGAAGATACTGATGAAATCGGATCGGCAGTCTTGGCTGTAACGGGTCTTAATATGAATGTGCTCGAAATCATTTTGAAATTTATGAACGTCAATATGACATATTTTCTTCTTCTTTTAATTTCCATAATTTCCGTAATAAGTTTACAGTTTTGTGAATTTATTTGACGTTTGACAGAAAGATGGAAGTTCAAAAAATTGTTTACTTAATTACAGTTACCTGTAAATAATTGTCATATTAGTAAAGAGTGATCTATAGACGTCAAAAAATAATAGTTCAATACGCTTTACAAAATTAGAAAAATTCGAACTCATATTGAATTTTTGAAATTTATGAACGTCATAATATGACATATTTTCTTCTTCTTTTAATTTCCGTGCATGAGCCGATATCTTAGTTGGTATAATTTCAGATTGCTAGTCTTCTTTTCCTTTAATACATATTTACCGAAACAAAAGCGTTACTTGTTGGAACAAGGTGACAGTTGCTGTGGCTCAGTTGTATATGCCATATGCATTATTCAGGTTTGATTTTCTTCTCGGCATATTTTTTACGAAGCAAATAACACGCTTGTCGATTTACTGGATTAATAGGAAATTTACTGTAAGACGCAGTCGCGGTTAAATGGTAACATATAATAACGATCCGAACATCGATAGGTACGAACTGCCGTAGCACTGGGCTTAGCGTGTGTGATTCTAGCCGAGGGTTCCCGGGTTCGATCCCCGGTGGTTCCGCTTTTTCAATTTTCGGAATATGTAGCTTATATATCAGAATTGGGATGTGATGTACCAAATGTCCACATGACGCCATAATGTGATGTGATAGTGAGAGGGGGTGACTGGAATGGACGTGCAGGCGTCAGGCTCGCCAGGAGAGCCAGATAGTCGTAGACAGGCAAGGCATCAGGCTCACGAACGCGTAGGTGAGATAGGTGTACGTACAAAAAACGTCAGGTCCAGCACTCTAGGTATCTCGAGGACGAGGAGCGGAGCAGGATGGCCGAATGTAAGACGCAGTCGCGGTTAAATGGTAACATATAATACTGATCCGAACATCGATAGGTACGAACTGCCGTAGCACTGGGCTTAGCGTGTGGGATTCTAACCGAGGGTTCCCGGATTCGATCCCCGGTGGTTCCGCTTTTTCAATTTTCGGAATATGTAGCTTATATTACCGTTTGTACTGGAACATTTCTATTATATATAACCAGCCTTGACCGGCATCGATTATATTATTTATATTTTTTGTTGTATTACTGCATCTTGTGTAGATGACATTGATTGGCATTTATGATAACAGTCTGATGCTTAACAGTTGAGAGGTAGCATCCCGTCTGGGACCCAATTCTTGAATTGAGACTGGATTATAGACCATTCTGACAGGACGGCCATATTGTGCTGAATGGCACAGATTCTATATGGTTTTCATCGTTAACTGGTAAACAACGAATAATAGTTATACTTTAATTAACAATTAGTTTTCAAAGGTATCTAAAATGCCATCGTTTTGTAGTATTATTAAGTGTGGAATGCGGGGAGAAAGAAATAGGGTATTTTTTTTTCTCGACTGGCTGTTTTAACGAAGCGAGGTGACTATTTAATTGTTCTCTCTGTGCAACGCCGCGATTCTTGGATTATCGCTTTAAAACGGGACCCCTTCAGTGAATCACAACTTTAAACTTGGCGTGTGTGTTCTCGACATTTTATCGAAGATTGATTAGTGTACCTACCTATATCAGTCAGTAAGTAAGTCCAACTAATCGATTCGGTTGGCCGACCTGTCAAAGTCATGTGTTCTGAAATGGTCTATTGGTATTCTTGAACATCATTCTATCAAAAGTCAATAGAAGGAAGACTCCCTCATGCTTCTACTAGGTTAATTGATGGGATGAGCCCAATTCTTGAAAACCGGGGAGTAGAACAATCGAGAGAAAGGAGGCGTGGTTCTATCGAGAATGGATAAATGGTATTCTTGAACGTCATTCTATCGAACGTCAATAGAAACATGACTCCCTCATGATTCTACTGGATAAATTGAAGGGATCAGTCAGGGAACACGGAATAATTTGACAGTTTTGTGATTTTATAAGACGTTGTGGACCATTAACCTCACTTTTTCATACTCTTTGATGTTCAATTCATAATATATTCAATGGAATAATAATAAATACTAATCTTCAAAGATTTTTGTAGCGAGAAGAAATGATGCTTCTATAACATTATTCAGTCTTTATATCAAACTCTTTATATATATATAGATTGTATTGTTCATCTCTGGTAATATAATAACTCTTATTATATATTGTGGCTTTTTAGAGAAAAATACCTATTTTCAAAGTACACACTTTATTTTGTTGAGCTCTCGTTGCACTCCGTCAACTTCATCAGAACAAAATCCGTGATTAAAAAATAATATCAAAAATCTTCATCATAATAAAAAATACAGAATAATTTTATAGAAAACACGTTCAAATTTTGATTATTTTACCAAAATATTGTCAAACCTCAAAATAACGTTAAAAATTGAAAGTGACAAATGAAAAGTTTTAAATTTGTGTTGGTAAATAGCAATTTTAAAGGTGGTATCTTGTATTGAATTGTCCGGTAGTTCATTGATTGATCGGAGCTAATGTGTCAATGTTTTGACTGGTATCTCTTACGGAATTATATTTATGTTTCTTCTTTTTTAGTTGCAAGTCTAAGTCAATGAGGTTTGAGTAAATTAAATTTAGTCCGTCAGTGTCTGTTTTGGTATTCATGGGATGTTTTTATTGAGATATTCTAGCCATTTCAGTAAAAAGTCGTTCTGTATAATTTTCACATTTGTCAAGTATTTCAGTATTCTCAAAGTCTATACTATGTCCGGTGTTATGGGTATGTTGGGCTAATGCACATCGGTTCACATATCGTTTGCAATCACTTTTATGTGAAGTTATACGGTCTTTGGGATGTCTTGCTATTTACCAACACAAATTTAAAACTTTTCATTTGTCACTTTCAAGTTTTAACGTTATTTTGACGTATGACATTATTTTGGTAAAATAATCAAAATTTGAACGTGTTTTCTATAAAATTATTCTGTATTTTTTATTAAGATTTTTGATATTATTTTTTAATCACGGATTTTGTTCTGATGAAGTTGACGGAGTGCAACGAAAGCTCAACAAAATAAAGTGTGTACTTTGAAAATAGGTATTTTTCTCTAAAAAGCCACAATATATAATAAGAGTTATATATATATATACACATATATATATATATATATATATATATATATATATATATATATATAGAAATGTTACACACACGAAAATATTACTTTTAAAAAAGCTTTTATTTCAGAAAAAATAACTAATAGCGAATGTAATAATAGAATTTTTATAATGTTACAAACGTAATCACAGAGATAAAAGGACAAGAGACACATGTTTTTAAAAGTATTTATATAAGAATAATGTCTATGTAGCACTTTCTTCGTGTGAACGTTTACATTTCTCCTCCCTCCTTTGGATTGACCTTCGTCCGCGAAGTCTCAGGGGCTTTTTCAAGAAGTTCTTGTAAAATTTGGACTTGTGCAGGTGGTAATTTCGGTCCAAAAAGGATAAATAATAATAATAATAATAATAATTGTCTTTATTATTTTCAAAATATATAAATGTTTACAATAGAATAAATGTAAAAACAGATTCATTAATTGAAAATAAAAGGCGAAGTTCAGCTTTTATGAGGCATTAAGCACCATAAAAGTTGCTCTACCACTTTACCTCAAAGAGTGTACATGCTTAAATAAAGAAAGAAAAAAAAAATTCAAAAGTTAAAAAGTTGGTAACCAGACCTAGTTTAGGAATTATAGTTTGAAATATTTTTAATTTTTAAAATAAGGAAATTAACAGAGTGTTCAGGTTTGAGTAGTGAAAAGATATTTAGCAAACGATACTTTAAACTTGCTAATTTTATAACTTTTAAGATCTGTAGGAAGTCCGTTATAGACATGGCTAATTTGATATCTGAAAGACGATCTAAAATGTTCTAACCTAAAGAATGGTATTGTCATTAAACCTCTATTTCTAATGTTAAGATTGTGAATATCTGTCCTATATGTTATTTTTCGATGTAAGTAAGACGGCTTTCTTGTAAGTACTATTTTGTGATAGAGACACGCCGAATGTAATATCCTTCTATTATTCATGTTTAACCACCCAATTTCTTCAAGTTTACTTGAGACGCTACGGCGTCTTCGAATACCAAATATTAATCTAAGACAACAATTCTGCATTTTCTGAATTTTCTTTTTATATTCAACGGGTAAACATGGACCATATAGAGCGACAGCATAATTAAATACCGACAAAATCAAAGTCTCACATAGTGTTTTTTTTACGCCAAATGGCAAAAAATGTCTAATGCCAAAAACTGTATGCGTGGACATGTATGCTTTTTGAAGTACCGCGTTAATGTGTTTCTCAAACCTCAAATCAGTGTCCAGGATCACACCTAAATTTTTTACTTCCGAGACCGTAGCTAGTTTTTCATTATTTATCTTAACATCAATGTCACTGGAAATCTTTTGACGATTTAGTTTGGAGCCAAATAGGAGAGCTTTTGACTTAGTAGGATTGATCAAAAGGCAATGATTTTTAGCGGCTTCTACAAATGCATTAAGGTCAGCATTTATCGTTTTACAAGCACGTTCAATTTCCTGCGGAAAAAAGCTATAGTATATTATTAGTAAAAGTGCAGTAATGCTGAGGCCGGTTGGAATAGGCGGCAAAACTTCTGTTTCTTCTATCGGTTGTAGTTGACCATGGGTTTCGGGGATTTTCAATTTTTCGGTGTCCAATCTATGGTCGGGCATCAATTTAATGGGAACAATATTTGGTAACGATATTTCGTGAATAGTCTTCTTGCCGTAAGTAATTCCTTCTATTGTTATTGGCTCGTCTGACATTAGGAGACTGCTAACTTTAATTTCTTGCTCTTGAATTTTTGTTGGTTGAACGATACCTAACAAAATTGCTCTGCTAGCTTCTCTATAAAAGTTTTCAGTTACAATGGTTTTTTGTGCAATTTCGAATATTGGGTATTTGACATCTGGATTTGACAAATTTCGTACAGACTATGTATTCTGCTTCTCCTCTACATTCTCCGTACCATTTGTTATTGGCGTAGAAAGATGTGGGTGGAATAATCATAACGTGTTCATTATTAGGAATGGAGTAAATTCTATGGGTAAGAAAGGTATTGGTGTGGAAAATTGGGATTTTCATTATTATGAGCATTGTGTTTAGAGTTACGCAGATCAATATTTTAGAGGATTCTATTAGTTCGTAGGGGTGTTCGTCATTAATAAGGAGGGCGTTTCTAGAATAGATTTTAATAGGTTCATTTTTCAGAGTTTCAAGTTCATTTAGAGTAAATAGTTCAATATTTGAAAGATTTAAATGAGATAAAGTAATGGTTCAAATAAGTTTCATTAAGAATTCGTTAGTATTATCAAGATTTATGATTTCATTATGAAAAATGACATTTCCATCGAAATCAGCTGATAATTCATTAATAGCATCTGAGATTACAAGATTATTATTATTAATTTTGTCTAATAAGTTATTGAATCTCGTATCAAGAGATTGACCGAAAGATATTTGATTATTAAATTTTTTTATTATTTCGTTTTGTTTCAATTCTATAGCGGTTATATGTGTTTTAAGTAAGTCAAGGTCAGTGTCGTCTGGATTACCGGTGACGTATTTTATCGAAATACCTAGAAAGTTGAATAAACCAGTTTTTCTGTTTACGTGTGATTTTATGCAAATTATCTCTTGCTTCTCCAAGTAAATGAGAATATTGGGAAATCAATGTTGAAAGAGGGATATTTTTTAGGGGAATTTTCAAAAAAGTTTCAGGATTTACGGTTAATATTTCTTCTAATTTATCTAAGTCAATGTGTAAAATGTGTCGGTGATAGTGGGATATTTCTCTCGAAATTCCGATTTCTTCAGCATAGTAACCGTTATTCGGAATCTCGTGGATTTTGAGAGGATGTCCCAGGGATAGGATTGTCCTCCTGTAAAGAATTATTTTCTTGAGAATTTTTATTCGTTATTTTACGTAATCGTTTCACGTATTTTAAATGAGTACTAGTTTGGTTTTGTTTGTTTGTTTTTCCTATAATTTTTGTTTTGTTTTGTTTTTTTGTCTGAATCGGAGTATAGGGGGCCTGTAGTTTTGGTTTGTGTTTTTTCTTTGTAACGTATATGGTTTGTGTAGGATTAATTTCGGGTATAGATTCGTCGTTTTGATTTTGTTTGTCTAATATTTTTTGCCTTTTTTCTCTTTGTTTTTGGTATAAACTAGCTAGAATGGGTTGCAATTCGTCTTTATGTTTTTGATTATACGTTTCGTAAAGGGGAAGATCGAAATCGAAATGTATCTCTTCGGCATAGGGTCCATAAAGGATTGAAAATGGTGAGAAATTTGTAGAACTATGAATTGATTGGTTATAGATTAATATAGCAAGCGTGAAAATATCGTCAATGGGATCTTGAGGATTTTGTTCTTGTAAGGTTCTGAGTTTTTCTATCAGTGTTGAATGGAATCTTTCAATGGGCGAGTTAGATGAAGTTTTAAAAATTCTTTTATCACTGCAAAGTTAAATTCTGTGCCCTTATCACAAACGATTTTTCGGGGGTAATTATGGTGAGAAAAGTGATGCTTCAATTTACTCAAAATTGAAATGGATGTTTTGTTTGGAACTTTGTAACACTGAGCGTATTTAGAAAAGGAATCAATAATTGTAAGATAAATATTTTTGTTGCAATGGAACAAATCTAAGTGTAATATGTCGAAGGGTTTTTGACCAAGAAGGGGTCCTAATTGGGGTAATTTATAAGGGTGTCTTTCATATTTATTTTTTGAACAGATTTCACATTGATTGATGAAGTCGGAAATGGTAGTTTGCATAGATGGCCAATAAAGTTGTGATTCTAGATGTTTATAGGTTTCTACAATTCCATTGTGATTGTCGGTGTGATATTTCTTAACACATTCTATTTGTTTTTCCTTTTCTTCAATATCAGATAGAATTTTATTACAAAATATAGCTTTGACAGTTGAATCAATATTTTCCCTAAAAAATTGCAAATAAAAGGTCTAAAATCATGAGGTGATTTTATTGCGAATTTGTGGCTTGGTTTTAAAATTTGTTTGAAGGCATCTGTAATTTCCGATTTCCAATTATCTGTAACTGTTATAACGTACCTATGTTTATTAAATATTTTTTTGTAATTTATTTCATAAATTTGAGATTGTGGTGTTATAATAATTTGATTATTGGATAAATTAATTGGTTCTTCTGAAATTTGAATTCCGGTAATTGCAGGGTGTTCAATGTCAGAATGTTGTGTATTATCAGTAGTTGTTATTCTGTCAAATTAGTCTAAAAATTTGTCTACGTCAAAATCAGTTTCATCTGGGGGTTCTGCTTGGTTTGAACTGATTGTGTCTAAGGCGTTAATTTGTATGCGAGAAAGGGCGTCAGCTACTTGATTCTCTTTACCTTTTCTGTATTTTACTTCAAAGTTATAATCTCCAAGTTTTAGCCTCCAGCGTGCTAAGCGAGAAGTTGGGTCCTTGATTTTATAAATCCACGCTAGGGAGTTGTGGTCAGTTTCTACTATAAATTTTTGGGAATATAGGTAAGGGCGAAAATGCTTACATGAATCAATTATGGCTAATAATTCTTTTTCGACTGTTGAATAATTTTGTTCAGCGGAATTCAAAGTGCGTGAGTAATAGGCGATAGGGTGATTGTTTGGTGACAAAACAGAACCAATAGCAATGTTTGATGCATCGGTAGTAAGGGTAAATGTTTTTGAGAAATCGGGGTATTGAAGGACTGGGGCGTTGCTTAATAATTGTTTACACTTTTCAAAACATTCTAAGTATTGAGGGTTATTAATATCGATTACAGCTCCTTTGCGGGTACATCTGGAAAACAGGGATGTAATTTTTGCAAAGTTTGGGATAAATCGGCGATAATAGCCAATAAGTCCTAAAAATGATTTGATTTCTTTAATAGTTTTTGGAAGCGGAAACTTTTGAACAGCTTCTAGTTTGACAGGGTTCGGTTTCATTCCTTGAGGAGTGACGATATGACCAAGAAAGGCAACTTCTTTAGTAAGAAATTCGGAATACTTCAAAAATTTGGGCAATATGACAGAGGTGCTCATGTGGAAAAAATAATAACGTCATCCATGTAAACAAAACAGGATTTGTAAAGGTAGGGTTGGAGGATATTATCCATCTATTTTTCGAAAGTGGAGGGACCATTCTTTAATTCAAATGGCATTCTTAAAAATTCAAAATGACCGTGAGGAACGGAAAAAGCTGTTTTTTCTATAGAATTGGGGTGGACTTCAATTTGATGAAATCCCTGAGCGAGATCGAGGGTTGTAAAATAAGTAGCTTTACCTAAATTGTCAAGAATTTCGTCAATTTTTGGAAGGGGATACTTGTCATCTATTGTGTTTTCATTGAGTTCACGATAATCGATTACCATGCGAAATTTCTTTTCTCCGGATGCGTCCGCTTTTTTTGGTACTATCCAAACTGGGGCAGAGTAAGGAGATATGGAGGGTCTAATTATTTTGTTTTCTAATAGTTTATTTATTTGTTTCGTAATTGCTTCCTGCATCGTTTTGGGGTGTCTGAAACTTCTAACGTATATTGGATGTTCGTCTCGAGTTCTAATTTCATGCTTGATGGCAGAAGTAAAACTCAAGTCCGATTTTCATCATAAAAAATGTCGTTAAATTTTTTACAGAGATTTGAAATTTTGTGTTTTTCTTCAAAATTTAAATGTTTAGTTCTTATTAATGTCGAGTCAAAGTTCGTGGGACCGTTGGAAATTTCATAATTATTAAGATTTTCAACATGTACAGTGTCAAGTTGCAATGGACTTGGTAATATGAGTTCGCCTACGTAGCCGTCAGTGACTGTGTGAATAGATTCAGGAATTTTTATGTTATTTATTTTAATTTCCGTTAATATTATGTCACCGTGTGAAATGTCTACTGGAATTTTATTGTATAAAGTAGAAAAAGGAATTGTAATATCGAATTTTCTTAATGTCAGCGTTTTATTTTCATAGTCAATTAAGGCATTCAAACGTTCTAAGTCAAAATTTCCGAGTAAAATATCGAAATCTTTACTCCAGTCGGCTATTCGAGCATCTATTGGTTCGTTAATGCCGAATTCTTCGAATAATGCTGCTTTGATATTGAAAAAATATTTGTGAGTTAATTTCATAGCAGTCAGTAAAAATGGCTTTTCATATTTATGTAATGGGTTAAAATAAGTAGAAGCTTTTGGTGAAATAATACTGTCTGATCCTCCAGAATCAATAAGTACTTCTAAACCACTTTTTGGCATAATAAAATAGGATAATTGGGGGCACTTTTTGATATTATTTAAACTTATAGAGGAAGTGGATCGTTGGTTGAACCTATCTGAAAATCCAGACAATCTGTCATCTTCTTCATTTTCCAAATTTTTTAAAGGAAATTCGTGTTGGTGTTCAGTGGTAGTATTTACATTAAAATGGTGAGTCCTTCTGGTAGAAGTACTCATAGGTTCATTTCTAGAATTAATTGTTTGTACACCACTCATCGGAGAATGGTACGAGTTAATTTGGGGATTCGTGGAGTTTCTATGAAGTGGAGAGCGACTAAAAGATTGAAAATCATTATTTCTAAAATTATTAGGCTGAAAATTATTTCTAGGAACATTTGTATTGTTTCTAGGAAGATTTGTGTTATTTCTAGGAAAATTTGTATTATTTGAAGGAGCGTTTCGGAATGAATTGAAATTCGGTTGAGGCTGCCTGTTGAAATTTTGTTGAGTATTATTGCGTGAATAGTTAGGTCTTAAATTTGGTGGTGGAGCATAATTATTTGGCTTGTTTGTCGGCGAAAAATGGTACATCGTAAACATCACTCACTAGATTAATACATTATTTTCGAACTAATAGTCCAGGAAATATAGCCTGAAAATAACCATTTTGCATTGTTTCCATCAAAGTGGATGATTGTGAGTGAATAGAGGGCAAAATTGATGTAGAATAAGATGCACTTTTCCCGATCTTCGAAATCGTTTGGCAAAAAAATTTTCTGGGGTGAGTATGGTGCGATTTGAGTAAAAATAACGTTTTTCTTGTATATCTTTTCACCCCTCAATTTTACAATAAAAACGTTAAGAACTTTTCTTTTCCTCTTCAAAAGATCTACAAAACTAGACTTTGCACGTCAAAAAATATTAATTGGGTCCGAAGTTATGAGCAAATAACCATTAATTACAATATTATTAATAAACAAATTAAAAACCCGATATTATTATCATGACGTCTTCATATTACACCTAATTATGCCCTCACATGTACAAATAACGTGTACAAAATCTGGAATCTGTAACTTGATTAGTTTGCAAATTATTTTGTTATAAACAAATTTATTTATTCTAGCCCTGTACAACATTGCCCATCACCCGTATTTATGCGGTTTGCTTTGTTGGCAGATGTCACTGTGATAAGTCATGTGTCGTTATTATTTTTCAAAACTATGCAATTCCGCGGCCGTGGGAATGATTATTTAAAACGACCTTAGTTGCAAATTGCAATATACTGCGTGCTCAACGAATTTTGCAATATATTATTACGTACATTGATAGAGCATAAAAAAAGCTGTAATCTGAAAAAAGATTCGTTTAGATTGCTTGAAAAACAACGGAGTAACAAACCGTCAAAGTTAAAGGCTCATTGTACAACAATTTCGAGGTGCAGCGAAAAAAAAAATATATTCATGGTCGGAAAACGGACTACTTTCAATGTGCAAAATATTTATTCAAAGGGGAACAGATAACTAAGCCAAAAGCCATTTCCAAAGTTCACGCGACGCTATCATTTTTGCTATCTGGCTCGTGACGACGGAGTGTGGGGAGCCGACTCGGACTCGACTCACTCGAGAAAATTTCTCGCTGCGCGACTTCAAAATCGACCACCGAGCTGCATTGGCACTTTTCTCGGGAACTATCCAAGATAAATTAATGATTTTTTTTTTAATTTCATACTACTCGATGAGAGGAATCTATTTTTATTATCTGCAATTATCAAATTTCACATCCCGAGTCGTTAATGTCGCTTTTATGAAATGTCTGAAGTTTGCGGTATTTTTTTTGGCTGACATTAATAATATTCATTTGGAATAATTGTATTGTAATAACATGAAAATGTAACTCATTAGCAACTATCCTTTTATTTCATATATAATAATTGAGTATTTTCATTAAATTATTTCAATTGTTCAAAAATTGTTATTCACGTTATGTATTTTGTACTTATTTCTCAAAAGTACAGTTAATCTGCGTTAACGTCTTCTGTTGCGTCAGCTCTCTGTATTTATAATGTGTAATATTTTATTAAAAAAAATTAATAAATATAATGTTTCATACGTTTGTCTTACATTACCTATTACTATCCTAAATTTGAAACAAATTATGTTGTAAAAAATTCCGAAAAATTCACTGTACAAATAACTTTTTTCACAACTTATCATAATTTTTAATAATTGCTATACATGAAATAGACAGTTCTTAACGTTTTTATTGTAAAATTGAGGGGTGAAAAGATATACAAGAAAAACTTTATTTTTACTCAAATCGCACCATACTCACCCCAGAAAATTTTTTTGCCAAACGATTTCGAAGATCGGGAAAAGTGCATCTTATTCTACATCAATTTTGCCCTCTATTCACTCACAATCATCCACTCTATATTACGTGGACTATAAGTGCAAAAATTCATACGGTTTTCATAAAACTGTCTATAAAATGAGACGGGTTTTGAAAAAGTTGAATTTTATTTCATTTTATGGGGTTTATATAGTACGTAACAATAGTTGTAAGTAACCCGTTACGCACGAAGTGAAAAAGTTTTCGCACGAAGCTGCGTAGAGGCGAGTGCGTAATGTGATTACAACTCGTGTAACGTACTATACTTTTTCTACGCCCATCTATTTTCTTTTATGAAATAAAAAAATCGCAAGTATTTAAACTTTATTATAATAGTTGTTTATAACAATTGAACAATTATTATAGTCGTTGGTGCCTTATTACTCAACAGTGATGAACGGTTATCTATAACTGTAGTACTGCACGGTACATCAGAAGATGAAGATTGATAATATGGATGATATAATCGCTTCCTATATTCGTAAAGCGTTGTCATTTATATTTTTATGAGAGCTTCCGCCACTGTAGAAAATAATATATTTTGTTACAAAAATTGACAGCATAAATGACATGCCGTTTATTTCCATATCATGCTAAGAAAACGCTACTTATTTTTTAATAAAAATGTATAATGTGTTGCCGACATTTAGGGGCATTACTCTTTTAATCTAAAATGTATTTCACTAATGCTAAAAGCTTTTATGTTTTCCAATTGACTAAATTTATGTAAATAGACCAAATAAAGTAGTACGTAGATAAAAATTTGATTGCAATTTGATTAAACAAAGAAATTCAAGTTTTCTCATCTGAACGCAGGTGTATGTTATGAGATCTCATTACGTGCATGTTATTGTTAGATGTCACTTACAAGGAATGTCGACAGTGCGATTTTTGACGTTTACGGACATGGGCGTAGAAAAACATTTTTCACCTATGGGAAACCCCATCCGTGGACATACAGCGTGCTAGTTAGGCTTTGGTATTTAATATACGTCAGTTTGGCTTTTGTTTATTCGTATCATCAAAAACATCATAAAGAACTCAATTTTCACTAAATACTTTAATTCGACATTTGCAACAAGGCACATATATAAAAGAATTTAAATGTTTTTCTTCATAATAACATATACTGTCGGCTTGACTTCTAACATAAGAGTGGCGCCGATTAGCCGCACATCGTGAGAGTCGAACAAAAGCTAACGTCTTTCAAAACAAAAAAGGCAATGTTGCCAAAATAATAAAATGTCCTTTGAAGTCTTAACATTCCGCCCACCTTGAAAGGATACCTTCCAATTATTGTCAATGGGAAGAGCACACAACTAGTGATGAGCGAGACTGGTCTTGGTCTTGTGGTCTTGGTCTTGCAAAAAATGCAAGACCAAGACCAAGACCAGCTAAAGGCTTGCAAGACCAAGACCAAGACCGAGTGTGCAGGACCAAGACTGAGTTGTGCAAGACTTATGCAAGACCAAGACCGGCCTGCAAGACTCTTGCAGTCTTGCTTTTTTTTTAGTTTATTCAATAATGTTCCAAATTAATTCTTACAAAATGTGTATTTTTACCTCAAAATATCATGAAAGCAATTTGAATTTTGAATAAGTATAGCTAATTTAAATAAAAATATGTTTGTTGAACAAATTATTCGACTCACAATATTACCTGTGATATCACATACTAATAAGTGTACCGTGCTAAAACGAGGATCTTGTTGTGAACCCATTTAAAATGAATGGTTGCCGGTTGATTGATGGGGGGTAGTTAAGAGATAATTTTATCATTTGTTTACCATATATCTGTTTTTGATGGCCCATCTGGGGTCGTAACAGATCCATAAATAAATTATCGAAAAATATTAAAAAACGGCGGCAGATGTACCAATACGTTACAATACTAGACATTTTGGTAAATAGTCATAAAATGTTTCATAATAATTTTGTTGTGGGTTTTTCCCAACCATAAACTGCAAGACTCTTGCAGCAAGACCAAAACCGGACTATGCAAGACCAAGACCAAGACCACATATGAGGCTGCAAGACCAAGACCAAGACCGCGCATGCAAGACCAAGACTAAGCCGGTCTTGGTCTTGCTTTGCTCATCACTACACACTACTTATTAACTCCGCGTCGAAATACACCCTTGTTTGTTCCGACTTCGGCTACTCGGATGACCTTATCTGCTTCCGGAAATACACTGGATACTCGTCCTAACGCCCAGTATAATGGAGGAAGGTTCTCGTCCTTGATAAGGACTAAAGTTCCGATTTGAACTTCACTCGGGGTATCTTTCTTCCATTTTGTGCGAACTTGGAGTTGGGACAAATATTCTTTGTGCCACCTTTTCCAAAACGATTGGACAACACACTGAATCTGCTGATACTGGTTTAAGCGGTTCGAAGCAATAGTAGTGACGTCGCTTTCAGGAAGTGCAGTTAATGATCGTCCGATTAACAAATGAGAAGGTGTAAGAGGAGTCAGATCTGCAGGATCATCGGATAAGGGACAGAACGGTCGAGCGTTTGAGATGCTTTCTATCTGAATCAAAATTGTATTAAACTTTTCAAACGTCAAAACCGTGTCTCTAATGACCTTTTAATGTGAAATTTGACACTTTTTATGCCGGCTTCCAATATTCCACTAAATGTGGGTGACCGCGCTGGGATTAAATGCCACTGAATTTTATCTTTCATTAGGTGATCAGATATCGCGTCGCAATTAGATTTTAAGAATTCATACATTTCTTTTATTTTCCGGTTACCTCCGGTAAAATTCGTCCCGTTGTCAGAATATATATTAAGAGGCTTTCCTCTACAAATTATGAAACGTTTAAATGCTAAAAGGAATGCCTCTGTCGACAGTCCGGTAACTAGTTCTAAGTGAATGGCCCCACTACTCATACAAATGAACAAGCAAATATAACATTTGGAAACCTTTCTTCCTCGTCCTTGTCGTTATTTCAATAGATAAGGCCCTCCGTAATCTACGCCTGCGTTTAAAAAAGGTAATGATTCGTTTACTCTAACATAGGGAAGGTTGCCCATTTGGTAAGTTGAAATTTTTGGTTTCGCCTTAAAACATTTCACACAACGTTTAATAATCTTTTTGCAGGTATTTTTCCCAGAAATCGGACAATACTTTTCACGCACGGAAAAAAGTAGCATTTTCGCATCGCAATGCATTCGTTTTTCATGTTCATAACGTATGATTGAATCTGTAAAATGATGCGACTTTGGCAAAATAATAGGATGTTTCTTGTAAAAAGAAAACTTGGAATTGATTAACCTGCCGCCTACTCGAATAACCTTATTATGAAGAAATGGAGATAATGGTAAGATTTCACTTTTATTTGAAATATCTTCATTATTAATTGAACAACTATATTCACGGGAGAAACATTCAAGTTGTACTACATTTACTAACAATAATAAGGCATTATCAAGTTCCTACATATTTTGTAGTTGATTTTCCAGAAATATTATTTTTAAACCTCAAAATATATGCGTTTGTACGCATCAATCTTAAATAATTTGAAAATCGAATAATTAAAGCGCTGATAACATCAAATACGTCTGTATTAAAGAGAACTGAAGATTGTGCTCTTTTTTCAGGAATTTCACTGCTGCTTTCAATTTTATTTTTTAAAATTATGTCCGTAATATCTGCTTCAAGAAAGGATGTCCCGTGCCACCATAACGATGAATTTTGTGGGCTACACCCTCTTGATAATAGATCCGCCGGGTTATCCTTTGTACTAATATGATACTAATATGATTTGTCGGTGCTTGAAAGATTTTGTATTTCTGTTACACAGTTCGCCACAAAGGTTTTCCAAACATGAGGTTCTGCTTTTATCCAAGCAAGAGTAATGGTAGAGTCTGTCCAAAAATATCGAGCATTAAATTCTATTTTCAAAGATTTACAAGCCTTGTCTGCCAAATTGGCCAATAGCACTGTTCCGCAAAGTTCCAATCTCGGCAGTGATATCTTCTTGAGGGGAGCAACCCTTGATTTCGCGCATAAGAAATTTGAAAAATAACCCTTATTTTTAACAAAACATCTCTTAAGTATAAGATACCACCGTAAGCCTTTTCACTAGAATCTGAGAAACAATGTAATTCAATCTCTGAATAATAACCTAGGTATTATTAGATTGTTTATTTTATTCAATTCGCCTTGAAATTTAATCCAAGCTATTTTTATTATTTCAGGAACTTCTTCATCTCAAGAAAATTTCATCTCCCAAAGTTGTTGGATGAATAACTTGCCTAAGACCGTTATTGGAGAAATGAGTCCTAAGGGATCGTATATCTGACAGATTATACTTAATAAAACGCGTTTTGTAAATTTGTCTACGTTATTGGATTTTATAGACATGCGATATTGTAATATATCTGTATTTGCATTCCAGTAAACTCCTAGTGTTTTATTCGATTCATGAACGCCTATCGGTAAAATATTTGCCTCTAAATTGTCATTAAAATAGAATTTATTTAAAATATCATTATTATTACACATCCATTTTCTCAACTCAAATCCTGCCTTCGAAAAGATTGTAGTTGAATCCTTTTGGATTTGAAGAACTTCTACTTCCGAATTACCACCGGTAAGTACATCGTCAACGTAAGAGTCATTTTTAATAATATTACTCGCAATAGGAAAATCATCAGAATGTTCATTAGCTACCTGCAATAGAGATCTGACCGCTAAATATGGCGCAGAAGCTGTACCTACCGTAAGTTACAGTATTCAGTTTATAACATTTAAGTTCATTATCAGGATGTGAACGCCAAAATATCTTTTGGAATTTCTGATCCTTTTTATTGACTAAAATCTGTCTAAACATTTCTGAGACATCACCGACAATCACAAATTTATATTTTCTGAACCGTAGTAGAATATCGACAATGTCATTTTGTAATGTTGGTCCCACATACTGAACATCATTTAACAAAAGACCAGTATCTGTAGGACAACTTGCGTCAAATACTACCCTGCATCGTGTTGTATTGCTAGAGTCTTTCACCACAGCATGGTGAGGTATAAAATAACCTTCGTTTTTATTGTTTTCATTGTATGAGATTTCACTCATATGACCTAAACCAAGATACTCAGTCATAAAGCTGACATATTTTTTGCGTAATTCATAGTCTTTTTTTAAACGTTTTTCTAATCTAAAAAATCTATTTATCGTATTTTCTTTTCAATTTCCCAATTCAGTGATGTTATTTTTGAATGAAATTCTAACTAACAGTTTACCGCCTTTATCTTTTTTTAAAGTATTTTTTTAAAAAGTCATAGGTTCAACTTTGTTTTGAATCTCTTCTATATCTCAAAAACGTGCAATTTAATTATTTATTTCAAAATCTAGATTGCTACGATCCTCAGTTACAAAATGGCTTAAAGACATATTTGAATTTAAACCTATCTTTCCCGCGATTATCCATCCTAAACGGGAATTTTGTAATATGGGTAAATTAGGTCCCAACATTTGTTGACCAGCAGTTAAAATGTTCCAAAAAACTCCTGAACCCAACAAAATATCAATATCTGAAGATAAATTAAAGTTCGGATCCGCTAAATTTAAATTTTTAGGAATATTTAAAAATTATTTATTAAACGTTATTCTCGGGAGTGGATCGGTAATTTTATTTATAATTGAACAATTGACTTTTAAAAAGTAATCATCATAATTAGAAAATATTTCTAAATCAACCTTCTCCCTTTTTTTTATTATACCCTGCCCAACACCTTTAACTGTGTGAACTATAGAAATTCTATTTATTTTCAATTTTTCGCAGAACGATTCTGTTATGAAACTACTTTGAGATCCGCTATCCAGCAGTACGCGAGCTTTAAATGTTTATTTTAGTTTAATGTTCATTTGTTTTTTTAGATCATTATCTCACTTATATTATTTACCAACGTTCATTGTGATGACCCAAAGGCTGGTGGTTATGGTGGCCTGGATATCATACTGGGATTGGGTGAAATTAGTAATGCAATAGCAACTGGATTTTCCGATTTATTGAATGGAATGATTGGTAGTTCAAGTAAATCCGAAGATCCTATTATAGTTGCCGTTGTGGATCCACCAAGTCCTGCACAGCAAGCTTATGCTGCTAGATATCCTGGAATGTTGTATCAGTATCAGAATGTTTCCCAATGGTTGTAGCTCTACAGATGAACTTATGAAATAAAATACGTTCCTAATATTGCAATTTTACATTTTATTGAAAAATTCAATGTATTGTTTCATATAATTCGTTTTCTAATTTTTTTCTATACCATAATTTGGCAGAAAGTTGCAGGATTCGCAGGATGAGGACCATTCTTGACGCTAAAAACAAAACTCAAATAAAATTTAAATACGGCTATTTGGTAATGATTTATTTGGCCTATTGTGGAATAAACAAACCATCTCTCGACTAGTGAACAAAAACTATCAAGTTCTGACGTGGAATTTTATATAGGGTGTTTCACGAGGAGCTTACACTATCTATATATTGGAGACTACTTACACGATTTCAATAAAAATTGGCATAGATGGAGAACAAGTTAAGGCGAATTTATTGAAAAAAAAATTTTCATACATGTCACTTCCGGTTATACCGAAAGTGAACTTCTAAATGTTACACCCTGAATTTAATTAACTTCTCGGATTCTACATTAAATTTTAATGTCACTTTGTGCAGAATACTCTATATCTAAAATGTATACTTATCGAGATAATAAATTTTTTAATAAAAAATTGACAGGTGCAGGCCTTCATATAGAAAATTCTTGGAGACATGTCTAAAACTTCTTTTTTGTATACAGGGCTGTTCAAAAAATGGTGAAAAGTTCGATTTTTTCAAATGAAACGGCCATTTCTATCACTGTACGATGCGATTTACTTCAAATAATGACAATTAATTATGACATAAAAATGGAAAAAAATTGATAAATAAATAAAAAAATATTTAATTTGAAAATATAGATGTTTACAAAAAGGAAAGTGTTAATCATAAAATATAGTTAAATTAAAATTAAAAAATATATAAATAAAGAAAATGTAACTGTAGAATAGTGTAAAAAATGTACTTTGGAAAATATGCACATCTTTGAGCAAAATGTTAAGCTGGCGAATGGTCTTAGTATCCTAAATTACACACACAATTATGACAGGTAAATACACAGCCTGCTGAAATAAAAGAATAAATAACACAGCATATGCCTACGCAACAATAAGGCTTAAATACATGTTAATATCTCAAAAACGCATAAGATTGGGTATAGGGAAGTGAAAATAAACTGCCCTCATTTTCGGCATTAGAATTGAGAAAAAGAATAAAAATAGGATTGTTTTATTTAAAAAAATGGAGATATTTAACATTTTTGAACTTAACTTTTCATAATTATTTTAACAGCCCTGTATACAAAAAAGAAGTTTTCGACATGTCACCAATTACTTTTATCGTCCTACTAATCAACCCGACAAGATGTTTTTCATTTGGTATTGGGGATGTTCACACAGAATTTTCAATTCAATAAATTCGCCATAACTTGTTCTCCATCTATGCCAATGTTTATGAAAATCGTGTGAGTAGTCTCCAACCTTTATAGAGATTATAGTAGCTGCTAAGGTTATTTTTAACGCTTGCTAGTCAAAATTTGTTTATTACATCATATTTTACTGTACCCAGTGCCAGAGTAGTGGTGAGAAGAGCAATCAAAGGTAAGGCTGTAGCATTTTCGACAATTTTCAACTTTCCAGCCATTCTCATATTACTTTTGTAATGGTTATTGTAAAATCCATAAGCTGTCGCTATTATCCATGGAAACATTGAAGCTACGTTTCTCTAAAAATCACAATTATTAAAAAAGGTAATCTTATCTCACATTTCTGGAGGTCTAGCTATAATAATGTAATAGATTTCTTACAAAATATACATACTTAATATGATACTAAAAATAATTTTCAGCGATCGAAGTAATAAATTATGATATATTTAAAAACAGTGTAATATTAAATAAGAGACCAAATTATTCGTAGCTAACGACCTACAGTGATTTGAAAAATTAATGCAATTCTAGAAATACAATTGCGATAAATGGAAAGATACCATGTATACAAACGACAACATTTTTAGCCACTCTTACGCCACACACCCCTCAACAAAACCTTAACATGGTTGGAAAAAACATGCTAGAATTCCGAGTTGTCAAAGTTCATTCTTTTGATTAGATGCTTGGATTTCTCTTTTAATGTATGAACTGTCTATAAGCTCTATGGTCCGCCATGCACTTAGTTTTACTTGTAAAGCCCTTTTATTTGATACCATTACCAAAATTAAGGGTATTGTAAGAAATATGAAATCCGCCAATTTGTGGCGGCGACCATATTCAATTTGATTTTATGATGTACTGTATTCTACTAGTCAAACCCTTTGATTTGATATCCATATTGAGGGGATGAAAAAAAATGTAATTTGCCATTTTTGGCAGCGGTCATCTTGGATTTACAATCTGTCTGAATAGACATAATTGTATTGTTATCATAACTCAAGCAGTGTACTAAATTTTATATCAATCTCTTAAACAGGAAGGGAATAAAATTTCAATTACTAAATTTGACCCAAACAAACAACAAACAGGGCAAGCTAAATAAAACCGTGAATATATTCGAGGTTATATGCAATATTTGTGGGGCGCGATACGCGTAGGTACACACCTTCACAAAACGTATCTCGCTATGTAATTAGAGAAAGGGAGTTGTTTTAAAATGGCTCCAGAATAGCAGTACTCTTCATGCTATGTTTGGAGAAGATACACTGCAAAACATTTAATTTCTTTGATAACTAATTGTAAGAATTGAGTATAAATCATTTACCGATGTCAATCCTTTGTGTAACACCCATGCTGTGAACACAATTAGGAGGACGTCTTGAAGATCAAATCCAATCGAAAGTCCTGGAAGTAAAAGTAAAGATTACGAAATTCCAGATCTCTGACATTGATAACGAGTAGTAACGTTTATTTAAGATTTTTTGTGAATTTAATTCAACTGACCTTTGACATTCGAAGTGAAATCAATTTTGGCTGCCGAAATTATCGAGGAACATATCCATAGAAAAATAACTAAGAGTTTAGGAGTTTTTCCTTCTGAAGATACTGATGAAATCGGATCGGCAGTCTTGGCTGTAACGGGTCTTGATATGAATGTGCTCGAACTCATATTGAAATTTTGAAATTTATGAACGTCAATATGACATATTTTCTCCTTCTTTACTTGTTGGAACAAGGTGACAGTTGCTGTGGCTCAGTTGTATATGCCATATGCATTATTCAGGTTGGATTTTCTTCTCAGCATATTTTTTACGAAGCAATTAACACGCTTGTCGATTTACTGGATGAATAGGAAAATTACCATTTGTACTGGAACATTTCTATTATATATAACCTGCCTTCATCGGCAGGTGATATTATTTATATTTTTTGTTATACAGGGTGTCACAGAATAACTATTCCTAATTTTCAGAAATGACAGAGGGCACTTAAATAAACATTTTTTATCAATAAACTAGTGTCCGGAAGTTTCTCGTCGTCAAGATAAACTAGAAATCTTGAAAAACAATTACATCAGGAAAGAGTAGTTACTTACTAAATTGAAGCAATTAAGTTAAGAAACAATATGTTAGAAAGAATACTGCATCAAACGACCACCATTTTCGATGCACAAGTTATAACGATGTTTAATCGACTGCCGAATTCTTTGAAATAACTGAAGAATTTCCGGATATGCACTAGTTTATTAATAAAATAAGTTTATTTAAGCGCCCTCTGTTATTTCTGAAAATAGGAATATTTATTCTGTGACACCTTGTATAACTGCATCTTGTGTAGATGACTAATCATTAACGTATTGAAAAGATTAGTGCTTGATAGACACTGATTGGCATTGATGATAATAGTCCGATGCTAAACAGTTGAGAGGCATCATCCCGTCTGGGACCCAATTATTGAAAACCGGGAAGTGAAACAACCGAGAGAAAGGAGGCGCGGTTCTATCGAAACTGGATTATAGACCATTCCAGAATGACGTCGCTGACAGGTCGGCCATATTGTTCTGAAGGGCACAGATTCTATATAATATAGTTTTCATTGTTTACTGGTAAACAACGGATAATAGTTATACTTTAATTAACAATTAGTTTTCAAAGGTATCTAAAATGCCATCGTTTTGTAGTATTATTAAGTGTGGAATGCGGGGAGAAAGAGAGAAGGTATTTTTTTTTCGACTTTCGGCTGTTTTATCGTAGCGAGGTGACTATTTAATTTATCTCTCTGATCAACGCCGCAATGCTTAGATTAGTGCATCAGTGAACCACAGCTTTAAACTTGGCGTGTGTGTTCTCGACATTTTATCGAAGGTTGGTTAGTATATCAGTCAGTAAGTCCAACTAATCGATTCGGTTGGCCGACCTGTCAAAGTCATGTGTTCTGGAATGGTCTATTGGTATTCTTGAACATCATCCTGTGTATGTTATCTCTTAACATCATTCTATCAGAAGTAAATAGAAAAATGACTTCCTCATGCTTCTTCTGGGTTAATTGAAGGGATCAGCCCAATTGTTGAAAACCGGGAAGTAGAAAAACCGAGAGAAAGGAGGTGTGGTTCTATCGAGAATGGATAAATGGTATTCTTCAACGTCATTCTATCGAAAGTCAATAGAAAGATGACTCTCTCATGCTTCTACTAGGGCCGTTCGGCAAATAACTCCGAAATGGAGAGTGAAAGGAGTCGAGCAGAAGCAGATTGCTCGTAGAGTAAAAGGATCATTTGTTACCGAACTCTCAAACTGTCAAACGAGGGACAACTATCAAACATAAATTCAAACAAATGTTATTCGGTGTCAAGGTCCCTGAAGTACATAGGTTGTCTATAAACTATTGAAGGGCCTCCGATGTCGCTATATTGCGCGTCATCGAGCCTGCCGTATATATCAGTTTACCATTGTTCAGTGTTGTTTTCGTTTTGTTTTTGGTGCTTATTGTAGTTTTTCATCGAAGTTTCGTGTAATTTTATTTATAAAAGAAAGACAATTAATAGTGTGTTTTGTGTTTTGAGTTATTAGATCTTCATCAACGTAAGTTAACAGCTATAACTTTAAATTAAATCATGTAACATTTGTGGTCTCTTATTAATTGTGGGTCGATGTGAAGCTTATATTTTTCGATCTACTTGAATTTTCCATTTTATCAGATGCCTGGAGGAAAATATGTAGTGTTGCTATTTGCCAAAGAAACTGGAGAAGACATTAGGTTTTTTTCGTTTCCAAAGGACTCAGAAGTTAGAAAACAATGGATACGGAAATGTTACAGAAAAGAAAAATTTTCTGTTGAAAATAAAAGAGTGTGCAGCAAACATTTTAAATCAGATGACTTTGAAGATGAGTTGAAAGCCAGATTAATAGGCATTCAAGCTTAAAAATTGAAAAATACAGGTAATACTTGCAGATGAGCCCCATTTAGGAATGATTTATGCATTTTTGTTTGTTTTTAGCGATTCCTTCATTGTTACTGCTACCCCAGGTCAGCTGTCACACAAAATCTTTGTTGTCGAAACGATCTACAAGAGCAGAAAAGAAGGAGAGACAAGCCTGGGTGGAAAGTTTAATAGCCGAAACAAGCAAAGTTGACGAACATGGTAAGAGCTGCAAGTTTTGAAATTGAATATTATGTGTATTGACTTTAATTTTGTAGAGCTAGAGTTACTGGAACCAGAGGTACAACAGACACAAGAGAGGGAAGATGTCTACACTGAGTCATCCTGCAGTAAAAACTCTGATGTACTGGAGCAGCTACACATTCTACAGCAAGAAAATCTTCAGTTAAGGGATAAAGTTCAGCAGCACGAAGAAAATAGTCAAGTGCTCGGAAATCACATAAAAGCATGGAGAAACGTCTTAAAGAATCTGACTGAAGACAGAGCCAAAAAAGCTTTTAAGAATTTCTTGACCCCAAATCAAATTGCAATTGCTTTGAAAAAAAAACTAGAGCTCGCTGGACTGCAGAGAGAATTTTCCAGAGCTTTTACAATTCGATATTTGGGAAAACGAAGCTATATCTATTTAAGAGAAACTCTAAAATATCCTCTTCCTGGAATCTCCACACTCCAAAAGTGGGCAGCCAACATCAATTTAAGAAGCGGAGTGTTACATGATGTCCTTCGCATTATGAAAACGACAGGCAGAGATCGAAGCACTTACCAAAAAACCACTGTTTTGTCCTTTGATGAAGTGAGTTGCTTCATTGTATGGGTATGATCAAAAAGATGATGATGTTGTTGGACCTCATTCATACATGCAGGTCATTATGGCTAGAGGACTTTTCGACAGTTAGAAGCAGCCAGTATATATTGGATTTGATGAAAACATGACAAAAGAGTTGTTGGATTTGGTGGCCAATCTACTGAATCAAATTCATTAAAATGTAGTGGCATGCGTGTCAGATTGTGGCGGGGGAAACCAAGGATTATGGAAAGCACTTGATGTGGATATTAATAAAACTTTCTGTCCACTCCCTGCAACCCAGGAACCAATCTTCTTTTTTGCCGATGCCCCACATCTTCTGAAATTGGCTAGAAATTGGTTTATTGATACTGGATTTGTTCTTGGAGATGGAAAACCAATAAACAAAGGACCTATACAGAAATTATTGAAGGATACTGAAGTCAGTTTATGCTACAAGTTGACAGATTTACATATTAATTGTGACAAGACCCAATGGCAGACTGCTCCTTTTACTCGTTCTGTAATAACCGAACGGTTTAAAGAAGGGAGCAGTGTTCGGAGTCAATGGAGTAACATTGCCGAACGGCCTTGTTGCAATGTGATTTGTGACATCGTCAGGAGTGGCATCAGGAGCGGGACTCTGCACACTATAGAATTCTACTATCGACTCTATTCTACACGACTTGTCAACAAAAGTAATCATTATCGCTTTCTATATGTGAAGACGTGACGTTTTCTACGATTACTGAGACATCTTCAATGTTATATTTTCAAATTTGTGACATTTGACACAATAGACATAAATTAAAGTAGAACAAATTAATAAAGGGCAAGTTCCTATTTAGGAAACCAAACAATAACAACACAAATCACCTAATATTGATTGGTTAATGCCAATTGAATTATCGCATCTTTGCGTAAATAACACAACACTTATTACTAACAGCAAAAACGTCATTTCAAATTTTAAGATTTACGCTTCGGGGGTATTATCGTTATCGTCATATTATGTTGAGAATGGTTTCCAGCTCAGACGTGGGACAAATTGAGGAATCGCATTGTTAAAGGCACCTTTAATATCTAAGAAGATGACCAATGTGAATATTTTATTATCTAGTGAGTCACTTATTTTCCCTACTAGACTGTATAGCGCCGTTTCTAATGTCTGTAAAATTGTAAAAATAATTTGATCATTTGATAAGAATATGAAAAATTTTCATTGGTGAATTTTTCAAATTGTTCGGTTCATTTTTGATGATTAAAAATTATTTAAATCTTCGCTCTTTAGTTTTAAACAAATAGGTAGGAATGACACAAATAGTTAGTTTGATGGATTTAGGCGTGCCTGTTCTTATCAAACCAGATTGATGTTTTCATTGGTCACTTCAAATCCCCCCCAGAAAATGCGTCCAAATAAACAACTACTATTGGAAATTCAAAGGATGCCGTGTGATATATAAGTAAACATTATCGAATACTCTTCAAATATTCAATAGCGGATGTTTTTTTTTGGGAATAAATTAGTGGCTGAAACGGTTAAAGGTCGAAGCACACTTATCAGCACAGCACCTGACAAGCATCGTCAAAGCACCGTCGAGTGATCAACTCGACGGTTATGTATGGGCCCACTTAACGCATCGACACGGGATCAGCACCGCCGCGATACCCGACTATAGGCTTCACTTTATATTGTCAGAGATATTGTATTGTACTGTACTAACCGAAATATGCTGATAAGTGAGCGTACGACATCGTCAAAGGATCATCACACCACAAAGTACGCCGTCCGCAAAATATTCTTTTTAAGAAATGTGTTGTGGTTGAGGCGTTGACGTGCCTTGTCGGTGCTGTGCTGATGTTGTTAGGTATGCGCGCTTACATTTAAATACACATAAGAAATAAAATCTGCTGGTGATGATCAGTCGCTGTTCCTATGAGGTGCTGATAAGTGTGTTTCGACCTTAAAAGGTTGAAATTTATCAATTTTTAGAACAATAAACTAATGGATGCCATTGATTTTTTAAATAATTTTATGGTAAGAAAAAACTGGAAAGTGTCATACATTTTCGATGTATAATGGTAATGTAATAACAATTAACTACAGTTTACCTCTCTATATATACTTATACACGTGTTCAGAGTTCGTAACGTCATATAGGTATATTTAAGTTTTATGGTCTGACCAATTTGCTTTGCTCAACTTATAAACGTAAAACAAATTCCATCATGGCATCCTAAGTAGTCATAGCATACAGGTATAGTGACTGCTACATTATAAATTGACTTTATTTATTATCAACGCATTAAATTGTATGCCACGATGAAAAAATACATGGAAATAATAAGTTGAATATTAATACTTAATGACATAACTTAATTGTTCGAGAATGCTCAATATTTTGATTCATTAACAGTAGTTTATAACAATTAGAAGTATTACGAATTGGAAGCCAATCTGCAGTTAGCATTAGAATATAAATGTTTCACTGTACAAAAAGTTTCAAGCATTAGTTAAGTGTTCTTAATTATCAATTTTAGCTCATATTTGGAAAATTATTAACAAATAAAGTATCGCCGCAAAATGTATAATGTTTTTAACACCTACTAAGATAACAAAATCTAAACTTTCTTCGGCATACATAAGTTAATTGTTTTTTTTTGCGCATATTTATCAATTTTTAATCCTCGCTCATCAACCCTTAGTAGGTATCACTTGGATTTGTATGCGCATGTTGATTGTTCTAGTTTCGTATTTTTAATGTTTACCGTAGCGTCTATTATCCAGTTAGTGCCTTGGGAAATAGCCTCAATCTACTTGTTTTTCAAATGAAGCCTATATGTGTTATGGGCTAACGGTCTATTGAAAACCCCATTTTCCTATCCAGTCAATAATCAAACTCTATTTACTGACTTTTCTCGTCACTATTCCGCTCATTCTGTATACATTGCACACGTCAAGTCTTCGCCACGTCCGTTCGTTGTCTTTGCCACGTCCGTGCAGCGTTCTTACCACTTACCACGTTCGTACTAAGTGAAAAGATCTGATTCACGCTTATGGTGCAGAAGGATGCCTAGGTAGGTACTAAACTTACAACGAATATTGGACGACGTTATCGTCAATGCATAAAGTTCGTATACCTAAATATGAACCACCACAATTGTCTAGTCAACCCCTCCCCTAGTGCGGCCCTGTGCAGCCGAAATGCAGGTGCCCGCCGGCGAGATTCAACACTTGGTCCTAGGACCTGATAGAGTAAAAACGTATTTGTTTTCATTATGTAGAATGTTCCTAATTTCCTTTTTTGTTAGTATATGTAGCGAATAAAGATAATTATAAAAGTCATCCAGTGTATAGTTACAGTCCACTACACGCAAACATGGTTCTTCTCGCCAAATCATAAACAATTAAAGTTATAGTTCTTAAAAACGAGGCTAATTTGCGAGGGAAATTCGGTAGCCATTAGACAATGCAAGTGAAGTAAAGCAGTGCTCCAGTCAATTATTGCCGTTGTGAATCGACGTTTTCGCGGAAATTCAAGTAGGACAGTCGTACCGACCGTTGAGTGATGCAGCAGTTTGTTGATTGGAAAGAACACAACTTTTCGGTGAAGTATTATGCATGGGGTTTAAGAGGCAATGCGCTGAGTGCGCTCTCGCCAAAAAAGCTAAAATGTACTAAAAGACCCTGTAGAATGTGTAGTTTTTTTTATTGATTGAAACTTGATAGGTATTTACTCAATACATAAAATTGAATAAACAGAAATGGAAATTATTTTAAGATTTGCTTTAAATTTGAAAAATAAGAGATTTTTCCTTCAAACACATTTTTCTCCCTTATTAGTTGAGATAATACGTTCAAAAATTCAGGGTTTATATGAACCATTACAGTGAAGAGACGATGCATATTATTTTTTGAAAAAGAAATTTCCTTGCTGTGAAATTTGAAATAAATTTTGTTAATATTTTATCAGTGCAGCTATAAATATGCATCGTCTCCGAAGCTACACACTAGTAATATACTGTCAAAATTTGAAATCATTATGTTGATTAATTAATGAGAAAAATGTGATTGAAGGTGCGTAAAAATTTGAATTTTAATGGTACGGTCTGAAGCGACATCTTACGGAGTACAGTCTGTTGCAAATCACTGACCGTTTGAACAGAGTAACTGGAGTTCTCATTACTTACGTTCTGAATCATTACTATATTGCACGAAATAGTGGACCAGATGTAAATCAACAAGCTTGTATAATACATGCCGTACAGTACGTAAGAGGAGAACTAGTTCGAGCGTTTTCTAGATACTAAATCGGTATTTTGTTAAACGAAAACAATATCTACTGTGGTATTACTCAATGCCTGTTTTCGAATAATAGTGTGAGTGTGTATCGGATAATATTGGAATAGTGTGGAGGATTATTGTTTAAAGTTTGTGGATATTAATGATGAAATAAAACAATTTAATTTGTTTAAATCTTCACTTTTTATTGTGAACTAACGTTCAAATTAAAATTAGTGACGCGTTTCGCTACACAGTAGCTTTTTCAAACTAATGAAGATACAATGAAAAACTTTTAATTTATATAGTGCCTTAATACGGAATTCTAAGGTATTGACAAAAGTATTATAATATTTAAATGGGGATAAGTACAAAAAGTGCCTATCTAAATTCATTAAAAATAACGAATCTAAATCCTCAAAATTAAACAAATCAGGTGTTTATAAATTAAAATGTGGTAACGACAACTGTGACAAAATTTATATCGGTAGAACTTTTAGGAACTTTAAAACTAGAATTTCAGAACACAAACGCAGCTATGACAACAACAAATTAGATTCCAACTATTCAAATCATCTATTAACAAACCAACACACTTTCGACTCAAATTTTGAAATTTTGCATGTAGAACCCAAATCCAGCTATGACAACAACAAATTAGATTCCAACTATTCAAATCATCTATTAACAAACCAACACACTTTCGACTCAAATTTTGAAATTTTGCATGTAGAACCCAAATCCTTTAAATTAAATCTTTTAGAAGTCCTCGAGATTAACAAAAACAAATATTCAGGTAATCTGCTTAACGACCAAATAGATATCAATCATTCTTCCTTATTAAACCTTTTTACCTAGAAGATTTGATGGTTGTGGATAAATTTCCCATGTACTCTTTTTCAATACTTTTGTAACATTCTTAGAATTCTGTATTTAGACACTTTTTGTACTTATCCCTATTTAAATATATTATAATACTTTTGTCAATATCTTAGAATTCCGTATTAGGCACTTTTTGTACTTATCCCCATTTAAATATTATAATACTTTTGTCAATATCTTAGAATTTCGTATTAAGGCACTATATAAATTAAAAGTTTTTCATTGTATCTTCATTAGTTTGAAAAAGCTACTGTGTAGCGAAACGCGTCACTAATTTTAATTTGAACGTTACTTAGACTTTTGTGATTAATATATTAGTGTCATATTTAGGTAAGTAACAAAATAGTTTTATACATAGATAGTGATATTTTATGAAAAGTTTGTTATTCTTTGGAATACAGTTTAAACAATAGCTAAAAAAATAAATAAAAGGAATCAAATATTTTTTATGGCTCGGACACCTTTGTAGGAGGTGTCCGAGCCATAAAAAATATTTGATTCCTTTTATTTATTTATTTGGAAACCGTAACCTACATGTAAACGACAATAGTCTAATGGTTGTTGTGTTTATCATGTAAATGAATATACTTAATATTTAACCTGTATACTTAGAAGATGGGTAATTAGCATATTACTCCAGCTCTTAAATATACTTACAGACCGTAATTTCCTTTTAGATATAAAATTTTCAACATGGTGAGACAAAAACATCGTACTTTAAAATCCGCAAAAAAAAGTAAGTTCTTTCAATTGTTCCTGCTATATAATTATTCTCCAATATGGTAGTAACGCGTTGAAAAGATGGAAAATGCAACATTCCTTGATTATTAGCAATAACCAACCAAATACCACCCGTAATTGACGAGGCTCCCACAGAAATAGAGGATTTAAATTTAAATAGTGAATTTGCATCAGACATAAATGCAATTCCTGTAGATTTAATAGGTCGTAGGATCGTGGACATAAACTATTTTTGGGGACAAATGAAAAAAATTAGCCATAAACCCTTTTTTGACTGCAAAATACAAAACTGTGATATTATTGGTGAAAATATGCATAGTTTACAGTCAATGTTAAAAATTAGGTGTAACCTTAGCAGTGAAGTGAGTTCAGTAAGAACCTCAGAACCAGAAATATCAGATATGAACAAGACTACAGTTTTAGGTTTGTAACACTACAGCTATTCGATATTGAGGAAATATTATTTTGTTAATTTTTTAAGTTTTAAGTATTTCGATCGGTACTGGGTATTCACAAATATCTGAATTGCTCACAATAATGGGATTGCCGCCGATGACATCAAAGTTATTTTTAATCACACAAAGGATACTTTAAGATGATGTTAATAAAACTTTGATAAATCAATTAAAATTAGCAGGTGAGGAAGAGAAGAAATTTGCAATTGAGAAAGGCAATGTTGATGTAAATGGCATTCCTTTGGTAACAGTTATAGCGGATGGAGCTTGGTCAAAAAGATCTTACAAGACGAACTACAATGCTTTATCCGGAGTAGCTGTACTTATTGGTGAGGCAACCAAAAAAGTATTATTTCTGGCGTGAAAAATAAATTTTGTTTAATTTGTGCCCGAAATGAAACGAAGGGAATTACAAAAGTTCACTTTTGCGCCAAAAATTGGGCTGGATCTTCAACCTCTATGGAATCGGCTATAATAGTGAAAGGATTTAAAAATAGCTTAGCAATGCATGGTGTGAAATATTCTAAATTAATAGGTGATGGCGACAGCAGCATTACTAAAAAATTATTTCAGGTGAAACCATACGGAACTTTGTTAGTAGAGAAAGTGGAATGAGTAAACCATTTATTGCGTAATATATGCAACAAATTGAATGAAATATCCAAATCGGTGAGAAGTAATTCCCTTCTGAAGAGTGTACCAGTCTTCCTCAGGAGAAAATTGGAAAACAATATTTTGAAATTCAGAATAGCAATAAAAAAATCGGCTGAATTCAGGAGCAAACAGGAAACGTCATTTTTAGCTAAAATAGAAGGATTTAAGAAAGATGTAGTGAACACTCCAAAACACATTTTCGGTGAACACAAGAATTGTGAAGATTATTTTTGTAAAAAAAAGGACACTGACAATTTTCTTCCCATTATGCAAGATTGTGGAATGTTTCAAGACATTAGTTGCTCACTCCAAAGAGTTATATCTTGTAGTTCTTCCTTTCTACTCAATAAAAACAATAATCCCGCAGAGCAATTCAATGCAATTGTGAATGAGTTTGTAGGAGGGAAAAGGGTAAGTGATTAATTTGATATCTGTTTTTTTTATAACGCAAAGCCACCTTGGAATATTTTTGAGCATTGTAACTTTATCCGTCGTTTTCTTAACTATAAATTCGAATTATATCTCACTTCTATAGTGAAGGCTAACATTTTCTTGCCTTTTTTATATACTACATTATTTTTGTAAAGTACTGTTATATTTTAGATAAATTTTTCGGGTCAGAAATCCTATCAAATGAGGTGTGAAGCAGCGGCCATTTCTTATAATTGTAGAGAAAACTACATTGTGGAAATCCTAAAAGGTGCAGGTTTGGAAGCCAACAGTATTGTTGACAATTTTGTCAAAAGGAAGGGTTTAAAGAGAAAAACAGAACTGATCTATTATGAAAAAAACTAAACGAATTAATAAAAAATCGAAAACATCTGGACCAGATGAAGACTATGGCGCTGTAGAAGAGGTTTTAACTGTAGAAGAAGCGGAAAGTAGGAAGATTAAAATAGAAAATTTCCCTGAAAAAGAATTCAGAAGAAATAAAGAATATAGAGCGTACTACTAGAGGACAAAGCACCAATCATGGCTGGAGGCTGGAGGAGTGGATGTGTAGGTTAACTGCTTCTACCTTCGGTCTAATTTGTAAAAGAAGAACGGCGAACCCGTGTGCATTGGCCAAAAAATTGTTTAACGACCCCTTCACAGGAAATAAAAACACCAAGTACGGATTGGATCATGACCCAGTAGCTATTGAAACATTCCAAAAAATAACAAATTTAAAAGTTGAGAATTATGGATTGTTCGTTGGACATGATGAATAGTTCTTCCTGGGTGTTAGTCCTGATGGAACTATAGGTAATGATTCTATAATAGAAATAAAATGTCCCGCAGTTCTGCAACACATAAGCGTTGAAGAGGGAATTGCCAACAAAAAAATAAAGTACCTCCAAGTAGATGAAAATGGTGAAATCACATTAAAACAAAATCATAACTACTATTATCAAATCCAAGGGCAACTCCACATAACTTAACGAGAATTTTAATATTTTTTGGTTTGGAGTCCAATAAATGTTCATATTCAGAAAATCGAAAGAGATGATAATTTCTGGGAGAAAAAAATGAAAATTCAACTAAAGGAATTTTTTAATACCCTCTACATGCCAGAAATGATAAAACGCCCTACTTAATAGGTAGGTACGTATGATTTAATTTCACATAAACCAACAAAAAGTTGAGTTTCCTATATTATCTATTTTATTTTTAATTGTTTCAAAATATTATTCAGCTGGATCGTTCTGTAGTAAAGCTAGGTACTTTTCGAGGTATTTCAATGAACCAAAAATAATTGATGGTATTGATACTATCTATCTACATGGAGCAAAAATCAAATATATGGGTGTAATTAATTGATCCGTAATTTAAATGGAATTGACAAACTTGATATGAAGTAAACAAAATTTGGGGAGGGGGTGGGGTTTAGGGGATCGATCTCAACTCCCCATAAAATTTCAATCACGACATTTTTGTTTTGGAAGATGCTCAATTTATAAGAAAGAAAATGGTAAATTTTCATTAGAATATGTCAAACAGCTGTCGAACATTTTTGAAAAGATCAATTTGTCTTTGGTAACTTCAAAGGGCTGTAATTTTTTTTATGTACATATTATGTTCTGAGGCAAGTTAGGTTCAATCGAGTTATTTTCAGCTCCAGAATAAGTGGTTTAATTTATGACCTACCTTTTTGTTACACCCTGTATATTGGATTGAGGCAACTGTACTCTTATGTTGTAGCATTACATTTTATGTTAATTAACCTCCAAATTCAGTATTAAACCACCACTGTAATACACGTCAAAGGCAAAATTACGACCACTAATGCTAAAACCTACTCAAAGATCGTATTTCTACTATGCACATTATACCAAATGATATAAAAAATCACGTATAAAAGTATTTTTCAAAGAATATATTGAAAATTGCCTATCTATAATTGTCTATAAATACCTAGCTAAATAAGGATATTTCAAATTTATATGTATATGTATATATTTTACATTTTTTCGAAAAAAGCATTTGTTGGCTTATCGAGAATCATTGTATCATTTATTTTTTTTTATATTCTAGTAAACTTTTATTATTATGGTCATCTATGGATTTAGATCTTCAAAATTTGTATATGCTTTTTTTGAATTTGTGTTAATGAATAAAAAAACTATTATTATTACTCAATCATATTTTCTACTTTTATATTCTATTTTATTTAGTCATAATTGACTCTTAAATTACAAGTCAATAAATGAGAAGTGGGCACTTAAATCAATATTATTATGATTTTCAATTTGAACACGTTATAACAATAATGGCTACTATTTTTTAATATAACATCAATATACCGTAAACAATTTAATAATAAAATAGTCACTCAGCCTCCGTACTACTGCAACGAACTACTGTAGCTTGCAAAATAGCAAAATATCCATTTAACATTATTTCTGAAAATGCAAATCATGTTATCGCCTACTCGTCTACCTACTGAAATAAGTTGTCCATCTTAGCAATCAAGACGTATGAGCGACGTTCGATATCTCTATTGATGTGGTGTACTGAATAGTACATGCTGCGTTCTACATTGTATTTTATAGTAATTCAAACAAGTTTAGTTAAAGGTAATTTCGACAATAAATGGAATATTACAGTTGGCTAATTGCTTTACATAAATCTTCACTTTAAACTTACATTTTGCACAGAGTGTACTGACTGACTCTCACCTTGTTTAACGCTTGGATTTTAATCAGAGTCGTTGAATGAATAAATAGAAAGAAGCGCGACCTTATGGAACTATTTGTAGCCGAAAATCCCTCTAATAATTGGATGGCGTTGTTGCTTGCATACACAAAATCCCTCTTACCGTTGCCAGTCGACGTCTAGATCTTGTTGTTGTTACTTCGCCTTAGCTTTTCCGTATACCACTGTGCGTGTTATCATTGATTGAGTACGTATTTACTCATTTAATGATTTTATTTACTAGTTTTCCACTGACGATTCGTATTTTATTTTGTTTACTTATTGGCATTTATCATTTGTTTAACTTTATTAGAATAATGTCCGGAAAATATTCGGTCAAATGCAGTTATATTAACTGTAGAAATGTAAAAGAAAAGAAAGAAACTGAGGGATCTGTGTCATTTTTTAAATTTCCGATAAAAGACAGTAACCGATTAAAAGAATGGGTAAAGCGCTCCGGAAATATCAAATTGGATTATAACTACCCGGAGGAATTAAAAAATAAGAAAATTTGTGAAAAACAATCTTTTAGAAATAATTTTGCAAATTTAGCAAACCAATTTAATGTTGATGGGTAATCAGTGGCGTGGAGTGATATAAAAAAGACCTACGAACTGGACCGACAAAGTTCGAGTACTAGGGCAATGCCAAAAAACACTCCTGTTCATATTAATCCTAACAACTTTCAAAAAATGAGAGTTAAATATGCTACACAAATATTTAGCCGCACTGTAGCATCGACGCTTAAAACAGTGTCAATTTTGAAAAGTTTTAACAGTGACACCATAACAGCAACTTCACATTTTGTTCAAGATATGAATGATACTTTTGATATTTTGAACAGTAAAAATTTGGTAGATCCAAATATAAAAAAAGACCATTATCCATATACAGCGAAGAGCAAGTACAGATATTAGAAAATAAAAAAAGAATGTTTCAACAAATTACTGTATTTTCTAAAGGTAGAGAAAAAACCAAAAGTATCTATTGTATTGGTGGCATGATTTGGACCATAAACGCAATATTGTTGTTGTGGCAAGACATGAAATAAAATTACAAATTTCTCTCGACGTACAATTTAAATCAGGATCCAATTGAAAATTTTTTCTCTGTTGTCGGACACCGAGGAGGGTACAATCCGTATCCTAATTGTCAACAATTTAGAGTCGCCATGCAACATAATATGTTTATCAGATTGCAAAATGAAAGCAGTGACTCAAATTGTGAATTAGATGAAGAGATAGAGCATCTCACAATTGATGCTCAACCAAAATATGTGGATTCAAGTGAACATGCCAGAGATTTAAATGAAGATGACAGAGTATTAATGGAAGATGAGCCAACAGAGGATTTATTCGTTGACCAGGAAATTTCTGATACAACTTCAATAGAGATAAATCTCGAAACATGTAGTAACGCTTTAGTTGCCGGTTACTTAGGTTTTAGGGTTCAAAAACGGTACAATTGTCAAAGATGTTCAAGTATTATGATAAAATCGGATGAGTCATTTAGTAATATTGAATTACAAATTTTTCACAAAGATTTTGGCAAAGAACAAATTAGCTATCTAAAGAAACCTACTCCAAAATTTAATGCAGTGATTCATCATCTACTTAAAAATATTACTATTTTTTATGAGAAATATAAATTGTGTAAAAACATTAAAACTGAAATAAGACAAGAATGTTTCAATTTAATAAAAGACGATATTTGTTGTAATGACAGTCACATAGATTATTTGTTAAAAATATTTTCCAAAATGATGATAGTTCGGATAAACATTAATATTGTACAAGCATAAAATATTAAAAAGGAACAAATCAGAATTAAGACTAAAGAAAGTAGGAAAACAAAAATCTTGTCTTCTATATAAATGAAATATTAACTAATCCGAACAAAAGTAGTAATTTATTGAATCTTATTCGTATTTTTATTGTTAATTCTATTTTGTCTGTGAAGTTTATGATACTTTTAACAATCATTGTAAAATTTGATAATAAAAATTTTTGAAAAATTTCTGTTACTAAGAAATCCGTGATAAATTATAATTTTCAAAAAAGTTCGTTTACTCACTGCCAGATGTTACAGTGATTGTTAAAAATGTTACATTGTACACTAGAATATTTTTAATTTCATTTTTGTTGTTTTTTTAAATTTCACGGAGAGGTTTCAAAACTAGTCAGATTGGAAACTTATATTACTTATCTGAAATACCCTGTATATCTGAATTAAACAAACTTTTCTTTTTACCTGGTAGCCTATATAATGTAAATGTATAGTGAGGAACTTATTTATTTTTTGTTCAAACTAATTGAAAATTTGCAATAGAATACCTATAAAACTATTGTATTGTTTTGTATATAATTTGTGGAAATTTATAAAAATTAAACAAAACAAAAATAAAGAATTTCAAAGATCAGTACAATTCATATTTTATTTTTGTCCGCATCCATACAAAATAGACGCCACCTGTAGAAGATTATTTTCTGAACAATGTAAATAGGTCTAATCTCAAACCGTACCGATAACAATTTGCTGTTGTTTCCTCATCAACACGATGACCAAAAGTGGCTAGTTTTCGTTTCTCGCGCTAGAGGCGCATCATTACGGCAACTGATTTTTACAATACTAGTGGGGGATCATGAACATTTTAGAACATAGGATTCGCGTATCTTGTTATACTCAATCAACGTCAGAGTCTATCCTCCTCCAAATTTCGAAGCTTTCCAATCTTACGCATTGGCTTTTAAATCCAATATTCATTGATTTTCATACATTTATTGATAATTGCACACTGACCGGCAGAGCTGTCACGAATCATGTTAAAAATGATTTAAATCATAAATCGTAAATCATTTACTTTGCGTCAAAAGAATTAAATCAAAAATCTTTTTTCGAATAAAAAATATTTGAATCATAAATCTTTTTATGATTTAAATCATTTTGCAGATTTTAAATCATCTGAAAATGATTTAAATCTTTACAAATGATTTAAATCTTTGGAAGTGATTTAGATAATCTCAAATTCCTTATATAATTTTCAGATGATTTGGTTTAAATAGATGTAAATAGTTTCTGTATGTTTCTTGTTGCATCTTTAGTTATTGATTACTTTTTGGGAATATTACCACATGAATTTGCGCAAAAAATCTTTATTTTATTTAACGTTCCAACTCTAAATATGGAGTCTTGTACTGTCAATTTTAATATCACTTTTGATAAATATTCCAGGTTTGGAATTAAAACGTTAAATAAAATAAATATTATTCCCAAAAAGTAATCAATAAATAGATGTAGTTTAAAAACATCCACATATATTTATAATGAATAAGGCTCATATAAGTTGTCCCATCACAGTTTAGGTGTTGGAGAGTATGCCCAATTATGGGAAAAGGCAAAATTTTAAAATGTTTGTGACAGTGCGCAGCTTTCAAGAATGTTTTCAATTGTAGTTAAAGGTTAGTGGCTCGCCAAAATTGCATTTTTTAATTATATCACCCTCTATATGTTTCAGATTTCGAAAATTTAAAAATTGGGGTTTTGAGTGTATAGTTTTATAGAGTTATATGGGTGTTAAATCCCAAGATTTAAATCTTTTGGAATGATTTAAATCATTTTCAACGATTTAAATCTTTCATAAATGATCTAAATAATTTTGGTTTAAAGATTTAAATCAAAAATTATAAATCATTTTAAAAATGATTTCAAATCTAAAATCATACTTCATTACATGAAAAAAGATTTAAAATCAAATGATTTAAATCAAAATAATGATTTAAATAAAAAAAAATGATTTAAATATGATGATTCGTGACAGCTCTGCTGACCGGTACGGAGTGTTGCTGGCGTTTGAAATTCATAAAGAAACAACAGAAATATGATTTATTTGTCTTATTGATTTAATCGATATTTACTTCGATAAGATACACAAGTATCTATTCAGATATTTTTGGCCTAGTCCACATTGAAAATTTTAAAGCGAATACACATGTAACAATTTAGTTATTTTGGCCTAGTCCACACAAGAGAATTTTTTAAAAAGTACATTGATTATTTACAGGGTGTGTTTATTTGTTTGTGTTCAATAAATTACTCATAGCTATTCAGATAGGTATTTAGTGAAATCACGAATAAAATTCATTGTAAAAAATGCCTGAAACGGAGGATAATACTGAAGTGAAAGGTCTTATTAAAAAACGAGGTACTCTCAAAACTAAATTAACAGTCTTTGAGAAATTTCTTACATCATTTGAGAATTTGCATTTAAATAGAGAGGCCAAGCCGTTAGAGCGTTTCAAAATTTTAGAGCTTGATAATCGAATTAATGACATTGAACGGTTAATTAATTGTTTTGAGGACCTACAAAATTATATAGATTGCCTCGTTGATGAACCGGAAGCTCAGTTGATAGAGAGGGAAGATTTCACAAATAGGTATTTTACAGTTTTTTCGCGAGCAAAAGCGCTTCAACCTGAATACGAGTCAGACAATGTAAGTGCCGTTAGTGGCAGCGAGCATGGTTCTGTCAAATCATGTTCCGTTGTTGGTCGTAGTTCAGGGGTTTCAGTAGGGGTCAAGTTACCTGAGATTAAATTGCCAAAGTTTGACGGAACATATGAGACATGGATGGAGTTCTGGGACATGTTCGAATCATTAATTCATTCCAACGTTCACATTAGCAATATTCAGAAATTACATTATTTGCGAGCCTCGTTAATCAGATCTGCGCCTCTCGTTATACAAGCATTAGATTTTACTGCCGATAGCTACGACATAGCTTGGAGTACATCACGCGAAAGATACAATAATAAAAATCTGCTAATACAGAATCATTTAAAGGCTATATTTAACATGGAAATAATTGTAGCGGTTACCGCGACTAAATTTCGACACGTTACTCATCTACATAGTTTTGAGCAAATTAGATAAAAATACGGCCCAAGAGTGGGAAAAATACAAATCAAATCATGACGCGATTAATTTAAATTATTTTGAAGAATTTCTAAAAAAGCGAGCCAATCTGTTAGAAACAATCGAGATCAATTCAGAGCAAAACAAGCGAGCCAATGAAAGGTACAACAATCTTCGAGAAAATTCTAATAGTTCAAGAAACAAAGCTTACAATTCTTCCCGCGGCCTATCCACTGCGAACGCGACCGCGAATAAACATTATGATTCAAATAAAGTAAAATTGGTATGTTTTGATTGCAAAAGGGATCACAGCCTTTTTTATTGTCCACACTTCTTAAAGTTGGGAACAAAGGATCGCGTCAATAAAATTAGGGAATTAAACCTCTGTTTGAACTGCCTTAAGCGAAGCCACCTTACTAAGGACTGCAATTGGTCCGGGTGTAAGACATAATACAATCCTACATGATCATGGTAGGGAACACGCGGGAACAGCATCGCATGTCTGCCAGGAAAGCGATATAAGAGAAAATACACAATTAGAACCTACTAACGCGAGCGTTACAAATTGTGGGATAGCAACCACTCAGCAAACGATATTATCCACAGCGAAGGTGAAGGCATTTGGAAAAAACAATAGTTTCTTAATAGTTCGAGCACTATTAGATTGCGGCTCGCAATCTAGTTTTATCACTACAAGTTCATGTGAAAAATCGAATTTGGAAAAAACAAAGACAAACTTAGCGAAAAAATTTCATACGTCAAACATAAATGTAATTTGAAAATTCAGTCAGCAAATAATGATCTTGAGTTTAATATATCATATTTTGTCCTAGACAAAATAACCTCAGACTTACCCGAGACATCCATTGATATGGAAAAATTACAGATTCCTTTAAACATTGAGCTAGCCGATTCAGATTTCTATTCTCCATTACCTATGGATATATTACTAGGTGCAGACATTTTTTGGCAGCTTTTAAGCGTGGGTCAAATCAATATCGGTTTTCCTAGCCCTGTCTTACACAACACTCACCTTGGCTGGGTAGTTGCTGGCAGCCTGCAGCTACCAAACTCGAAATCTCATTGCAACTTTTCCAGAAACGTCGACGTCCAGGAACAGCTTTCTAAGTTTTGGGAAGTTGAGGAGATAGAAACAAAGAAACTACTTTCGATTGAAGAGCAAGCGTGCGAGGATAGTTTCGTACGAGACTTGTATACAAGTGAAGAAGGTAGATACGTGGTATCATTGCCTTTTAAAAAACCACCAGAGTCGCTAGGTAATTCGCGTGACTTAGCATTTAAACGTTTCTTATCATTAGAACGCAAGCTCATGGTTAATGATAAGTTAAAAAAGATGTACACAGAGTTTCTAGAAGTCTATGAACAGCTGGGACACATGTCCCAAATAAAAGACCAATACGACACCAATAACGGCTATTTCATGCCTCACCACGGTGTGTTGAAGGAGTCAAGCAACACTACTGAGTTGCGGGTTGTCTTTAACGCTTCTAGTCCAAGTACTGTAGCATTTAAAAATTCACTTACTTATTTTTGATATGTAAATAAAGAAACAATTCAAATTAGGTCATTTCCTTGCTTTATTTGGACAATATAGATGTACTTACAACAACATATAACTGGTAATAAGATTGAAAACTTTAATCATCTGTATTTTTGTGTACATTAAAATGTATTCTAATAATTCTGGAATCTTTCTAGAAGTTACTGTAGTTTAAGGACCTGAAATTAAAAATGAGTAATAGTCAACAATAATAACAAAGAAAAGTATGCTTACCTTTTTGATTTTCCTTTGTAATATTATATTATTGATAAAATAACTAGTTTGTTATTATAATGGCAAATGTCAGTGGTGTGAAGACACATAGCATATTTGTAGGTTAGTACGAATGTTTGTTCGATAAGTGGTCGTGTAGAGTTCTGTCATAGTTCTATGATCCAGTAGCTGGAATTTCAAGCAGTCACAGGCTGAGTCTTTGAAATTAGTCTATGATTCTTTTCAGTTGATAGCCATGTTGAAATGTCATCTATCTTGTCGGTAGTAGGGTTTAGTTTTTTTTGGAACTTCCTTCTTTCCTATAAAATAAAGATGAAGGAGGAGACGCGTGCTTTTCTGATTAAAGGCCTAGTTACCTTATTGTGTTTGGTGCCCCTTTTGTTGCATGAGGGTAAGTATGTGGAAGAAATAATTCTTTTTCTGTTGGACGATAACATTTTTTCTAATAGGGACCACCTTGACGGCGAAATACCAAGTTTTGTCACGGCCAACGTTCTTGTTCTTCTTGGAAAGGCCATTTTTGTTCGTCGTCGAAGTACCCACTAAATGATCAGATCCAGATCCGGGATCAAGCGGTGCAGAAAATCATCCTGATGTTGACTCCAGGATTGATGTCCCTCCGGTGCAGTCCTCACTGGTCGTCCAGTCCTAGACGGGGCCATGTGCTTCCTTTGTTCCTGAGATTTTGTTGATGACTTCCTGCTGTCTTCCGCCCTCATCCTGTATAATTGTTGACAGACATCTGTGCTGCTCCCGTAGAAGCCCAAGATGACAGACAGCTCCATTTCATTACTTCATCACTGCCATTCGTCTTTATGTTGAGTTTTTTTTCCAAGTTTTTGGCACTGGCAGAGCCAACAAGCCAGCTAAATTTTTAAGGTTGTTTTGTCAATTTTTCATTTGAAAAGTCATGTTAGTTATTGTTAGTATTTGCCTGATAAATTTTTTATTTTTATATGGATACTAATTATTTTTTCCATCTTTATTTTGCTTTATACATATATAACCACCCCACAAAAATTATCGCATCACTGGTATTTTAGGCTATTTTTAATACCTAATTTTAGTTTTTTGGGACAATCTGTATATGTATCAACTCAATAGATATTTCTGATTTCTTATCATGGGCAAAAAATTATCACAATTTCTTACAAATGTTTTAGGAAGCAAAAATGCTCGAGTAAATCATTTCTGTCTTGGAGAATGCATTGAGATTAAGAACTTTCTAAGCAAATTGTGTTATTGTATAGTGAAAATTCAAATTTATTTTGTTAATAATGGATGTGCCTCAACGTTTATCAAGACATGTGACGAATGAAGAAGCCGCTAGAATCAACGCGCTCATACAAGATGGCCGCAGTCAGAGATTCGTCGCCGGGGTAATTGGAGTTCAACAAAGCACCATATCCAGAGTTGTTATTCGCTACCAAGAAACAGGGCAGCTAACCAGAAGACCCGGACAAGGCCGCGGAAGGGTAACTTCGGTAGTAGATGATCGTTATTTGAGGTTAACGGCGTTAAGAATTAGGCATACCACCGCTCGAAGGCTGCAAACAGATCTGTTGGCTGCTCGTAATGTCCGAATAAGCCTACAAACAGTTCGAAATAGGCTGAGAGAAGCAGGTATACGAGCCAGAGTGCCAGCTAGAGGTCCACGTCTTACCAGAGAACATCGAGTAGCAAGAATGGAATTTGCTCGAGAACACGCAAATTGGAATATTCAAGATTGTTCCAATATTTTATTCACGGATGAATCAAAATTTTGTCTGTATTCATCAGATAGGCGTGTACCAGTATATAGGCGACGTGGTGAACGGCACGATCAGGTTAATTTTTGTCAAACTGAAAGCTTTGGTGGTGGCTATATCATGGTTTGGGGAGGAATTTCTTTCGAGGGTCACACGGAGTTAGTACCAGTGAATGATGGAAGACTGAATGCTGACAGGTACATAACAAATATCCTAGAACCCCATGTAGTGCCCTATATGACTCATATCGGTGACAACTCTGTGCTAATGCACGATAATGCTCGTCCACACGCTGCTAGAGTGGTTCGGCAGTTCTTAGAAGAGGTCGAGATACCCACCCTGAATTAGCCTGCACGTAGCCCGGACCTTAACCAAATAGAGCATGTCTGGGACCATCTAGGATGGCAAATTCAGCAACATCCGGCACCAATAAGAACACTAGATGATCTTCAAAATGTTCTTTTTAACTTCTGGGAAAACATGCCGCAAGGATACGTCCAGAACCTGTTTAGAAGCCTCCCAAGACGAATGGAAGCTGTAATTAGAGCGAGGGGCGGCAACACACGCTATTAGAAATTCATTGGCTGGTTTTAGTTTAAGCACCGTTCATTTTTTTGTATAGATGTTTTCTATGTTTTGGTAAATCAAACTTTTCGTCCTCTGTAGATTAAACTGATATAAAATAAATGTTGCAAAAGGCGTACCTATTGGTGTTTTAATTCGTAATAATAATAAAATTCGAAAAACAGGCAACATATTTAAAATATTAAAAAAATAATAGGTGATGCGATAATTTTTGTGGGGTGTATATATATATATTTTTTTTTGTTACTTTTTTTTATATTTTTCTTATTATTATTATTTTTTTTTTTTCGTTTCGTGCTTACAATACTTTGTTTTGGGGTAGCACTGCTACTTACATATTTATATTATTAGTTTTTACATAGTGATATAATATATTATAAATACTATGGTCCTCCAATGTCAGCAGATTTTCTATATTTATGGGCAATTTAATATTTTGGCATAATAAAGTTTGATATAATTTGTCTATTTCTAGTTTTTTCAAACTACACCCTAGTAGAGTGTGTTGTAAATCGGCAATTTCATCACAAACACACTTATTACTATTTATTAAACCAATTTTGTTTATATATACAGGATACATTGCATGATTGCTTCGCATTCGACAAATCGTTCTTATAAAGAATCTGTTATATTCTTGATGAAACCATGGTTTTTGACGCACCCTAGGCTGAATCCGTTTGTAGAATTTTCCACTTTCTCCTTGAATATATTTTTGTTGCCATGCTTTTACCATTTGTATTTTAAAAATCTTATTGTAGTTTGTTATTGGAATTTTATTATTCATATTAGTCCCACTTCTTGCAGCCTTCTTTGCCAGTTCATCCACTATCTCGTTGTCTGGAATGCCAACGTGGGCTCTCACCCAAGCTATATAGATTTTTTTTCCTTTGTCAATAGCTTCCTTATATAAATTCAAGATATCTAAAACTATGTGGTTTAAATTAGGATCTATATGTAATGTTCCAAGTTTTTCTACCGAGCTTCTGGAATCACTAAAAATAACAAAATTCTCCTCTTCTTGGTATAAGCACATGTTAATTGCTTCTTTGATTGCCATTAGTTCTGCGTTATATATTGATAGGATGTTAGGTGATTTGTATAGTAGTCTGATATTTTTTCTAGGGTAATATATTGCGCACCCCACACTATTTTTTTTCAGATTTTGATCCATCGGTATATATCTTCTCATGTAAATTCCACCTCGTGTTACATTCTTGAAGATGAGCTCCTTTTACAATTATTTTGTTTTCGGTATTATATTCAAAATTAATGTGCGTTTTGATCGTTACAGAGTAATTTTGGTATGGATATGACCATAATGGTATACCATCTGATTCGAAGATATCTTTTATAGTTTCTGTATTTGTAATAAGGCTATCGACTAATAAAGGATTCTTTTTCTTTGCCCAATATCTGTTAGTTAAACAAAGTACTGCCAAGTTTGATATTTTTATAATTAAATTAGATTTTTTACTAATTTGAGCTGTCAAAAACTTTTCACTCATATATGTTCTTCGTAAGGATAACGGCGGTTCACAAGTTTCGACTTCCATAACATCTACTGGAGTACTGGGTAGATAACCTACACTAAATCGCAAACGATTTTTAGTTGTGTTTCTGCTGCTGAGTGGTATAAAATTGATGCATAATCTAAAATGGATCGAACATAAGATTTATAAAATATAAGCATAACATTTGGATCTGCACCCCATTCGTGATGCTTAAAAGCTCTCATTATATTTATTCCATTTTCAGTTCTTTTTATTAAATAGTTTATGTGTCCTTTCCAATTTAATTTTGAGTCCAACATTACACCTAAGAACTTTGTAGATGTTTTATTAGAGAATACGTAGTCCGCTAAATTAATCGTATTTGGGTGACTATATCGTTTCCTTGAGAAAATGTTACTATTACCGATTTTTCTTCAGATATTGTAAGTCCATTACTGAACATCCAGTTATCGAGTTTTCCTACTGTAGATGTAAGTTGTAAATGACAATTGTCTATTTCTTTATGTTTAGTATAAACGACTATATCATCCGCATATTGAAGAACAGAAGAATGCCTGGGTATGGTTGATTCCAAATCATAGGTATATATAATATACAATATAGGGCTTAAAATCCCCCCCTGTGGTAAGCCTATCGAGGTTTCACGGGGTTGTGAATATGTATTGTTATTTCTTATTACTAGTTTTCGATTGGTATATAACTTACATATATGTTTTGATATATTAACCGGAATCCCAATTTTACACATTTTCTGAAACAGTATATTTAAGTTCACAGTGTCGTAGGCTTGTGAAATGTCTAAAAACAGAGCAGAAGTAGACAGATTATTTGAAAAAGCTATTTGTATATCAGTTACTAAATTAGTTATGGTCTCTAAAGTTGATTTTTTTTTTCTGGATCCAAACTGAGAATCTGGAATTAACTTATTATGTTCCAAGAAATATTCTAACCGAGATTTAATTAACCTCTCGTAAGTCTTCAATATACAAGATGCTAACGAAATAGCTCTGTAGGAAGAAGCGTGGTTTGGAGGTTTACCCGGTTTGGGTATTGGTATCACAATATAATTTTTCCATTCTAATGGTGGATTTGTATTGTTATTCCAGATACTATTTAGAATGTTCAATAGTGAATGTTATCGCTACCTGGAGCTGAATTATTAGTTTTCTTAAGCGCAAAATGTAATTCTTGTGGAGTAAATGGGTTGGTGAAATATTGATCTGTTAAATCTGAAGTTGAAATTGTACTTGAATTTGGTAGTTCATAATTAATATTTACATAAGGAGGAGTCAAGTTGTTGTGAAATTGTGTGACCCAATCCTCATTATCGGGCAGCACTCGATTACCCGTTTTTCGATTTTTAAAGTTATTAACTTTCTTCCATACTTTGCTAATGGGTATAGTTCTATTAATAGATGAACAGAATTGTTTCCAGTTTTCCTTTTTTAGATATTTAAAGGTTTTTTTGGCAATGACGTCATTTCTTTTATATTCTAATAAGTTGACCAGAGTTGGGTCATTTACATACTTAGCAAAACTATTTTTTCTGATATTTACAAGTTCTTGACATTTGTCATTCCACCATGGTACATTAAAATGAGATACTTCACCAGACTTGAACTTAGGGATAGTCATGTCAGCTATGGTATTTAAATTTTGAATAAAATTATCATACTGCTCTATCCTATGACTACTGAATTTTTCCTGGGCTTCCGAGTAGAATAAAACCCAGTTAGCATTTTTTAAATTCCACTTTAAATATAATGAATTGATGTGAACTCTAGGACATATTGAAATATTTGAAATACTAGGTAAATGGTCAGAGCCATACAGGTCTTTCAAAGTGGACCAGATCAGCAAGTGTACTATATCAGCTGAGCAAATTGTTAGATCTATAGCTGATGGGGTTTGTTTGTAATTCCCTATAAAAGTAGGAGACCCATTATTCAAATAGATCAAGTTGTTCAATTCCATTGCATCTAACAGTGTTTTACCATATGTATCGGTATTGGGACCTCCCCAGACTATATTATGACAATTTAAATCTCCTGTAATTATAACTGGATGACTGAGCGATTGAAAAAATCTGTTCCACTCATTTATTGATATTTTTGTTCTTGGAGGAATATATAAGGATACAATAGTTATTTTTACATCATTATTACAGATTATTGAAATAGATTTGAGGTTAGAATTTGGAAGTTGTACATTATTTTGTAATTTTTTAAATACCAACTTTGTTTTAATCATTATAGCCGTACCTCCTCCTGAGCGATCAGTACGATCATCTCTGACAATATTATAACCGGGAATATTGAAATATTTATTGGAATCAAATTTAGTTTCAGATAAGCAAGCAATATCTACATGATTGTCGTCTAACAAATATAACAGATTTTCTTTATTTGAAATTGCCGATTTAATATTCCACTGACACAGAGTTATTTGATCCATCAATTTCGGAAAAGTTAGTTAAATTATTCTTAATTACCTAGGTTTACAATTTCGGATTCTTGAATATCAAAATGATTTTTGTTTTTAAGAGTTTTTGTAATTGACAAAACAATATCTAAAATAACACTAGTAACTTCTGTTTGTTCTTTCGTCTTAATGGATGAACATTTTATGTTATTACTATACCTTGGATTTAATGATATTCCTCCCTTTTTCAGAGGGAAATTTATTGGAGTAACTAGTGACTTATGTGCTACTAATGTCGGGTCCGGGGTGGTGGGAATTGGTCTTTTTAGTCTTTTAGCGTCAGAATTAATGTGTGCTATAGGTGTTGTTTTTGAGTAATTCTGTTGTCCAGATGTGGATGGAAGTGTCGTAATTTGTGTGTAGTTGTTATCGCTGTAGGTTTGAGAATTTAAGTTTTGAGAAGTAGCTTCCGCATAAGACTTTTTAGGTACCAAATTATTGGCATCTTTGTAGGAACAATTTGTTTGTGACATATACTTTTTTATTTGTTCCTGTCTGGTAAATTCCGGACATCCCTTGAAATCATTCGTTAGATGCTCTCCACCGCATGAAAAACAAACCTTATTTTCGTTTTCACAAGTACTCATATCGTGATTCTGTCCACATTTCAGACATCTTTTACCACTTCGACATTGCCGGCTCATATGACCATATCTATAACAGTTATTGCACATTACTACTCTTTGATTATAGACTTTCACGTCATAGAGTACTTTATTGATTAGAATTTTTTTTGGTAATGTTTGGCATTTGAAAGATACTAAAACTGTTCCAGTAGGTTTAAATTCGATTTCGTTAGAATCATTTTTTTTAATTTTACGATTCATCCTTTTTACATAATCAAATTCGAATTTGGAGTTAAAATCATAAGCTACAATTCTATTTTTCAAATATTCCTCACTTAATTCAAAATCGATTTGTTTAATAACACCTATACGGAAAATTAAAAATTTTGGAATGTATGCGGAGAGATTATACTTTCCTGAAGCTGTTGATTTAATTAATATATTCGCACTTAGGTAATCTTTACATATGACCCTAATTCTATTTTTTCCAATGGACTGAATTTGTTTTATTTTTTTATCTATTTCCGAGTGTGAACTGAGAATAATCTCTCCTACTTTTATTGCGTTTAATTTTCCAACAAAGCCCGGACTATTATTTTCGATGTAAACGTGGAAAGGTCCAAAATCAGTTGCTTGATAATAATTATTATTTCGTTGTTTTTGTTCTAATTGTTGATTTGTAGTGCCACTTTTTCCATCATCTGATATCATATCAACATTTAAACTTGTACTTACCAGACGTTGTTGTTTACTTAATTGTACTTTACCCTCAGATTTATTAGCTTTTTCTAAATCCTTGTTCAATGCCGTTATATCCAAAATTGAATTTAATTTATTATGTGTTTTTCGTGGTGGTAATGGGTCTGGTGGATCAGGGGGATCATCCCCGGGTGTAAACAAATTATAGCTATAATCTGTGGTAAACTAGTGTTAAAATGTCTTGACACTTTGTTTGGTTTCTAGTGATCAAGTATTTAAATACATTTTGGATAAGTATCCTAAATTTTTCTGTTAAGTTACATCTTCTATATATCTAACCATAAATTGGATAGGTATACATTTTTTTTTATTTACTTGGTACATAATCTGTATATTACTGATGATATTTGGGGGGTGGGTTATCAACAACAATCACATTTCTATTTTTGAATAAACGATGTAAAAAACAACTAAATTGTGTTTATTCTTTTGGTCTACACTTTTAACATTTTCATAAATTTTTTTTGGTGCATTTTGACAATACATCATTTTTCTTTATTTTGGTGAGGTTTATAACTATACTGTTGAAAATAAAGTGGCGCTCACGGGTAGACTATTTTTTTAATTCAATACATTTTCAATTTAATAACATTGCAAGAAGAAGCAACAGTTCCCATGACTTATGCTCACTGATGAAAAGCTGCCATTCGCAAATTATGTAATGAACTTTAGTTGCAAACCAACATCAATAAATATATTAATAAAAATTGGTACAGTACTACAGGACTATCATTGAACGACATTCAAATGTCTGGTCCAACAATCCAACAGGATTTGTTTTCCATTATTTTACGTTTTCGCACACGAAATATTATTTTGTCGAGTGACATTAAAATGATGTACCGCCAGGTACTTATCAATCCTGAACAGTGTCATTTACAAAAAATATTCTGGCGTTCCGATCCTGACGATGATGTTAAGACATTTCAGCTAAATACAGTTACTTACGGAACCACCGCCGCTAGTTTTTTTAGCTATTCGTTGCCTTTTCGAGGTTGCGAAAGAATGCGAGCGCGATTTTCCATTAATTGCGAATATAATTCGAAACGACATGTACGTAGATGATCTATTAACATGCATAGATACTCGAGACGAAGCCGAATACATATGCCGTAACATTAGTAAAATTTTATCTAACCGCGCGTTTGAATTAAGAAAATGGAATTCAAATGATCAATACGTTATCCGAAATTTAGATTCCGAAAATACACTAGTAGAGTTTTACTCTAATAAAGAGCATGAAAATTCAATTTTGGGACTGTCATGGAACAGCTCGCTTGATATTTTGAAATATAAAATAAATCAACCTGGTGTCATCCAAAGGGTGATAACCAAACGTGTCATTCTATCCAGTATTGCTACCACCTTTGATCCGCTAGGCTTAGTCAGCCCTTGCATTATTGTGGCAAAGGTGCTCTTGCAAAAATTATGGTGCGAAAATTTAAGCTGGGATCAACCGGTTCCTGACAACATACGTATTTCCTGGTTAGACTGGTACTCGAACTTAAAAATCTTAAATAATATAAACGCAAAAACCCAATTAAAATCACGTTACACGGGTTTGCTGTCGCTTGTCAGAATAGCTACGGCGCGTGCGTTTACGTCGTGTCGGAAGATAATTCAGGATTGCGATATTCTAATTTGTTATGCGCCAGATCGTCAGTCGCTCCGGTTAAGCATATAACAATGCCACGATTAGAACTATGGGCGGCATTAATATTGGCTCAGTTGTTAGAAAAGGTGTCAAAATCAATTAACATTAAAATTGACCAAATCTTTTGTTGGTCCGACTCCACGATAGTATTGGGTTGGTTACGTGCATCCCTACATTTGTTAAAACCATTCGTAGCCAATCGAGTAGTAGAAATTCAGAAATTAACGGCCAACATTGAATGGAAGCACGTTCCGTCGTTGGAAAACGCAGCGGACATAGTATCGAGAGGGTTAACCCCTCAACAGTTATGCTCTTCTCGCATGTGGTTTCATGGTCCCGAGTGGCTGGTAAGAGATACTTCGTATTGGCCAAACACGCAACCACCGGTAATAGATTTACCAGAGATTCGTACCACACTCATTTCTTCAGTGTCCAAGGGAGATTCTTATCCGTTTGAACGTTTCTCCGATTTTTCAAAATTAAAAAGAACCGTTGCATGGACAATGAGATTCTTAAAAAATTGTAAGAACAAACCCGATAATCGAATATTACTTCCTTACCTGACCGTAGATGAGGTTAAAGAAAGTCTTCACTTTATCATTAAAATAGTTCAAAGGGATTCCTTTCCGGAGGAATATCTCATTCTCACCAAAGGCAACGAGTTGCCATCTAATAGTCGCATTTTGAGTTCACATCCATTCATTGATAAAACTGGTTTAATGAGGGTAGGTGGTAGATTGTCGAATTCGGACTTTCTGTACTCAAAGAAGCACCCCTTATTACTTTGCACTAAGCTATACGTTACTAAATTAATATTTGAATGTACACATAAACAGTTATGTCATGCCGGACCTCAGTTATTATTTTCTACGAAAAGAGACACCTTTTGGCCTGTGTCAGGTCGCAGCTTCGCGCGAAGGATTGTGAAACAATGCGTATCGTGTGCCAGATTTAGTGGCCAAAAAATTCAACCTATTATGGGTGATTTGCCGGTGGTAAGAGTTCAACCAACAGCTTCATTTAGCGTTATAGGAGTTGATTATGCCGGGACCTTCTGGTTGAAAGATAGACGGGGTCGCGGCTGCAAGGCTATCAAATGTTGGATAGCGCTATTCGTCTGCTTTAGTTCCCGTGCCATACATTTGGAACTTGTCCTGTCTCTTAGTTCCGAAGACTTTATGCAATCATTTTATCGTTTTGTAAGCCGTCGTGGCAAACCAGCTCTGGTATTCTCCGATAACGGAACCAATTTTGTCAGAGCCAACCGCGAAATGTTAGAAATGAGTTCGTTTTTAAAAAATCACAGTCGGGAGATTATCGACAAAGCTTCCCATTCAGACATTGAATGGCATTTTATTCCGGCAAATTCGCCGCATTTTGGGGGTATTTGGGAAGCAGGGGTAAGAAGTTTGAAATACCACCTCAAGCGTACAATAGGCGACCATAAGTTGATTTTCAAGCGTTACTCGTTCGTATCGAGGCGGTTCTCAATTCTCGTCCCCTTACTCCTTTAAACACAGATCCCGACGATTTGACCTGTCTCTCCCCCTCCCACTTTCTTATTGGAAGACCAATGGAAGCAATACCCGAATTACCAATCAACAATATCAAAGAAAACCGTCTGAGTCAATATCAGCTTTTGCAAAAATTGTACGAGCATTTCTGGACCAGATGGAGCCGAGAATACGTCAACGAACTACAACAGAGACATAAATGGAAAAAGTCCTCTGGAAGTTTAGATATTGGACAATTAGTCTTGATAAGAGATGATAATGCTCCACCCACAAGATGGCGTTTGGGACGCGTTATTAAATTAGTGCCAGGAAAGGATGGTGTTAATCGTGTCGCCTCAGTGAAAACTGCGGACAGTGAAGTTACCCGTGCAGTGACCAGACTCTGTCCTCTTCCCATTGAAAGTTAGCCTAGAGCTTTAAAGGCCGGTGGCATGTTAAGTCAACCCTTCCCTAGTGCGGCCCTGTGCAGCCGAAATGCAGGTGCCCGCCGGCGAGATTCGACACTCGGCCCTAGTACCTGATAGAGTAAAAACGTATTTGTTTTCATTATGTAGAATGTTCCTAATTTCCTTTTTTGTTAGTATATGTAGCGAATAAAGATAATTATAAAAGTCATCCAGTGTATAGTTACAGTCCACTACACGCAAACAGCAATTTTCGTATGGCCTTAGATATTCCAAATATTTCTTGAATAAAGAAAATAATTAGAATTAGACAATTTATTTCACTAGCCACCACTGTAAAACGGTACAATACATGATATTCTATCTAGTCTTGGACATGCAAAATTGTTACGTGAAAAGTGAAGATAAAACCCAAATTACTAAAAGCCACTAGCGTCATCGCTTCGGAGAGTTCTGTCTCACTTCAATATTAGGCCAGGCAATTGAGCATGCAAGAATAGTAATTTTTGAGAAAAATCCTAGTAGAAAACGGATGATGCTATAATATAATAGACATGACGTAGTATAATTTTGATATGTTTTGGACACGCAAATGTTTTTTAGTAATTTGTTATAAACATTTAAAACGAAAAAAACCTCAATTTTTGATTTTTTTTCATATAACTTGAAAAGTACTCAAGCAATCTCAATGGTATGTATAGATAAATCGTAGGTTATTAACAAACAAACAAAATGAGGAGTGGAGTGAGTTAATCGGATAATTAGGATCCGATAAAATTGGGAAAACCCGGAAAATTGGTATTTTTTTGAAAATTAATATTTTCGTCATTTTTCAATTGTAAGAGCTGAAACTTGGTACGAAGGAAGTTCTTCATATGCACTTCATATGTGCGAAGAGCAGACGCCATGCAAGCGAGGGTTACTTTTATCGCAATTGCAATAATTGTAATTTTTTGATGCGATAATTTGCAACGTGCCAGGATGCGTTGTCGATTGTCCGATTTTAAATTTCAAAACGGTTTTGGAAAAGTGTAGATATAGAGCAACAATCCTTATATTTTCGATTTGTGATCAAATGCTGCGAAGTAAGTCAAAAACGCTCGGTAATACGGCCGAAAATGACCGACTACCGGAAAGTAACGAAATAGAAGAGAGCGGGGATCGATTTTACCAATTTCTCATCATTTTATTACAAATCTAAATTATACGTTCTGTTGATATCTACATCTATACTTTCCAAAATCGACCACTCATTTTGTTCGTATTTTGATTACCTACGAATTATCTTGAGATTGTTTCAGTACTTTTTACGTTATATGAAAAAAACTAAAAAAGGAGGTTTTTTTCGTTTTAAACGTATAACAAAATAACTATTCCTAATTTTCAGAAATGACAGAAGGCACTTAAATAAACATTTTTTATCGATAAACTAGTGTCCGGAAATTTCTCGTTGTCAAGATAAACCAGAAATATTTAAAAACAATTACATCAGGAAAGAGTAGTTACTTACTAAATTGAAGCAATTAAGTTAAGAAACATTATGTTAGAAATAATACTGCATCAAACTAGTTTATTAATAAAAAATTTGGAAATCGGTTGACTCTAAAGGCCATACCTGCAACTTCCCGCTAAATTCAATTTTCAAACGCATGCGATTTTGTCGCTATTTGCGATGTTTTTGAGCTCTTTGAGCTCAAAAATTTGATATTTATGTTATTTTGAGCTCTCCGAGCTCAAAGATGAGGCTATTCGATGCTTTTGAGCTCTTCGAGCTCGAAAGTTTTATCAAAATTCGATTGAAGTCCGCGTATAATACTAACGCAGAGTTGATTTCCGACCTAAAAACACACTTTATAACGAAAAAATCAGCATCAACTTTATCTTTCAAACTCATAAATGCAAAACAAAATGATAAATCATTGGATCAATTTGCCAAATTTATGGAAGATTTACTGGTTAACCTTACGCTCACTCAATCTGGAAGTAACGCTGACAATCGCGCTGTTTTACGAGAGGTAAATGAAAGAACAGCAGTAGCAGTAGCTAAAAAAAATGCAATATAATAGTTTTTTCTTCTATTTATATTTACTAAATAAAGGTTCTTCCAAGGCTAGGTCATTGAGGGTATAAAATAACGCCACCTGTTAGATCGACAAAAGTATTGAAAAGTTTTACTTCGTGTACAAATGTCGTTTAGAGGTTTTATCTGATTTTCATATTTTAACAAATATTTTGAGCTTGGTATTATTGTTACGTATTCTGATTCTAATTTAGTGGGTATTGGTAATAAATAAAATAGTTCAAACTCAATATTAAAATCAATAGGAATAGATAAAAAGTAATCTATTTGATTTTTTCTTAGTCTACATGTTATATCTAAAATTGATTCGAAGTTTAAAATATTCTCATATTTTAATTCAAACTGAAGTTGCAATTTGTAATATGAAGATATTTTTTGCAATTCTGTAAATAATTCTTTTGACGTAATTATACTAGGGTGTAATGTTCTTAGTTTGCAGAACGTTAAAGAATTTTCTACTGTTTGCATTGCTTCTAAAATTACGTTATAAATAATTAAAAGTTCGTGAATCATATCTTTAAGATAAATGAGGTTCTCATATTTGGCTTGAAATTCTAACATATCTTTTATTTCCAAGATTTTTTATTTGAGCAGTATTTCATTATTTTGTATGTCTTGAATAATGTTATTAAAATTAATTATTATTTGATGACTGACACTGTATTGCATTTTAATTTCATTTTAGAGATTTGCTTGATTTTGTTTTAAATGTTCTAAGATTGAATCTATTCTTTCTTCATCTTGAGAATCGAGGTTGCCGGTTATGGCTTTTATCAAAGAACCAAATCCATTTATTAAGCCTCTTTTGTTTCTAATTGTTGTGGAGTGAATATTCAAATTTTCAAATTTTTCATCAATATTATTTTGAACATTTTGGATAAGATTAACAAGATTTCCAGTCTGTTGTATGAAAAATGTATCATTTGAGATATCACGTGTAATATTTTTGAAATGTTTATTCAAAGGGTTATACTCTTCTGGTAATGGGTTCAAGTTATAGAAATGCACAAATGTATGACTTGATTTTTGTAGTTTAGCAGGGCCAAGATTAATTGGTAAAAGTCCTAAATTATGACTGATGTCTTTGATTTCTACTGCTGCTTGTCCGATTGAGACGAATCTGTGATAAAAGTATATGGTTTTTGTTTGGGTCGTTTTATATTTGATAAGTGAATATCTTCAGTGGTATTGACGTGTATAGTTACAAGTTTCGCAGTTTTATGATTTTTATTAGTACTTTTAATCTGTTCAGGTCGGTATTTATTTTTTGTTTTACTCTGAATTTGTTTATTTTTGATAAATACCTTTGTAGGTATTGGGTTTGGCAATTCTTCTCTATTTTCGTTTGCTTTTGAGATAACTTTGTCTTTAGTCTCTTCTAATTTTGTGTTTATTCTAGAATAGAGTAATTTTATTTTTTCTCTCTGATTATGAATATAATTATTAACTAGCTGCCTATCAATATCTAAGTCAAACGAAGAATTAATTTCTAAATGTCCCGTAATAATTTCGTATGGTTTTAGATTGGTTGCAGAGTGGATGCTGTTGTTATATGCTGAAAGTACATAATTAATTTTTATTTCAATGGGTTCTTTCTTAAATTCATTTTGATTGTTCAATAATTGTAGAGTGAAATCGTTCGGCAATCCCGTTTGATTCCGGATGCTGTGAACTTATAAAGTGCATCTTTATTTTATGAGTGTCTAATAAATCTTTAACTACGCTATTTTTTAATGCTGTGCCGTTATCAGCTATTATCTGATCTGGTATACAGTGGTGGGTGAAATATTTAAATAAATTATTAACAATTTCTATGCCTTGAGCGGAGTTTAGTTTATAAAGTTGTCCGTATTTTGAAAATGAGTCTATGATAGTTAAAATTTTTGTGTTTTCTAGGGTTATAGTATCTAAGTGAATTATTTGAAAAGGTTTACCGGCTGTTGGGTTACGTTGAAAAGCGGTTTCAAAGGTTTCCTATCATATTTTGTTGCTTGGCATATTTCGCATTCATTAATGTAGGTTTGAATAGACGATCTTTGATTTGGCCAATAATAACGTGTTTTTATATTATTTTCAGTTTCGTCTAACCCTCTATGATTTCGTTTACCTTCATGATAATTTGGATGACTTATTTTATTTCGTTTAAGGGAATATCGATCAATTTTTTGTTACATTTAATAATTGAAATTTGTGAATTTTTAAAATAAGTTTGTAAAACTGTACTAAATTTTTCATATAAAGGATCTTCAAAGTAAATGTGATATTTCAATTTTGGTACAACATAATCTTTTACAAAATTTATAACATCTTGTTCAAAATTATTTTTTGAAAATTGTACGAGAATTCTTTGTTCTACATCATATAGCCTCATAATCGTTGGTGCTGCGGGCTCAAAATTTACTTCAGAGATTATTATTTGATTTTTTCCTATATTTACTGAAGATTCCAAAATTGGTATTCCTACTACAGGATTCTCTATGTTAGTGTGAATACTATTGTTTTCATCGTCAATGTCGTCGTTTATTTCTTCTGCTTCTACGATAAGTGACTCGGTTTCTACATTATTAATTTCACAAGTACTTGCAAATTTGTCATTAAATTTTTCTATATAGGCTAGTAAATTTTTGGGGCTATTTTCAGGAGAATTAACTTCATTTATTTTTAGTTTTATGCGTGACAGACAGTCACTATTGGTGTTTAATGCACCTTTTTTGTAAACTATATCATAGTCGTACTCTTCGACTTTCAAACGCCATCTAACTAATTTAGAACTGGGGTCTTTTAAGGAAAATAGCCACTGAAGCGGATTGTGATCAGTTACGATAGTGAATTTTCTCCCAAAGAGATAGGGGCGAAAATATTTTACGGCCCAAACAATTGCAAGGAGTTCCTTTTCAATTGTTGAGTAATTTACTTCAGAATCGTTAAGTGTTCTACTAGCATATGCTACAGGTAAATCAGATCCGATTTTTCCTTGGCTAAGGACAGCGCCCAGAGCGAAGTTGCTCGCATCTGTCGTGAGATTAAATGGTTGAGAAAAGTCCGGATATTGCAATATGGGATCATTTATTAACATGTTTTTACATAATTTGAAGCAACTAATATAATCAGTATCGTTAATGTTAATTACGGCATTTTTCTTCAAACGGATAGTTAATGGTTTGGTTAATTTTGAAAAATCTGCAACAAATTTCCTATAATATCCAAGTAATCCTAAAAACGCTTTAATTTATTTGATAGTTTTTGGAATCGGAAAATTTTGAATGGCACTTATTTTATCAGGATTGGGCTTGACGCCTTCTGGTGTTACGATGTGTCCCAAATAAGCGACTCCTTTTCTTAAAAATTCAGATTTATCAATTTGTATTTTGAAATTAGATTCACGTAATCTTTTTTAAATACTTCTTTTAAATTATTTATGTGCTCTTGCAAGCAAACTATTATGTCATCGAGATATACTAAACATTTTTCGTTTTGAATACCTCTTAAAATGCTGTCCATTACTCTCTGAAAGGTTGCAGGGGCTCCTTTCAGACCGAATGGCATTCTCAAAAATTCCCAGTGGCCATTTTCTGTGGTAAAGGCCGTCTTTGGAATATCTTCTTGAGCCATCTCAATTTGGTGAAATGCAGAGGCAAGATCCAAGGTAGTAAAGTACTGACAACGACCTAGTTTGTCTAGTAGGGTAGTTATATTAGGTAGGGAATATCTATCTCATAAGGTTATTTTATTAAGCTTGCGATAATCTACAACAACTCTAAATTTTGGTTTACCTGAAGTATCTAATTTTTTTGGAACAACCCAAATGCTACTTGACCAAGGTGAGCATGAAGGTCTTATAATATTTTGATCTAACATAATTTTTATCTGACTTTGAATTTCCTTTCTATATACTTCGGGATACCTATATGACTTAGAATAAATAGGTAACTCATTGGTAGTTCTTATTTGGTGTTTAATTTTACTTGTAAATGATAGCTGATTACCGTCGACATGAAAGATGTCGGAATACTCTTTTATTAATTTAAGAATAGCTTCGCGCTCTTCTTTGTTCATGTGTTCTTTACGAACCTTTGTTATATCAAATTTAAATCTTTCGCGTAAATTGCATTAAAATTTGGACTGAAGTTTTGATCGTATTCGTCGAACAATTCTATAGGAGCACTTAAATCTACTTTAAAATATGACTCAGACGGATTTAAAATAGTGCATAAAGCCTGACTATTTTCTGCTTTAGTAAGACATTCCGGAATTTCTAGTTTTCCTATTTTTGTATAAGGTATAATTATATCGCCATTATTGGTATTTTCTTTATTTAATCTAATTATTTGATCTGTGCGTGGAGCCACTACTATACAATTCGTGTTCTCGCAGTTTATTTTAAAATATTTCATTTTAATTTTACTATTAGGCGTAATTAAAATATCATTCACTAAATCAATTGTTGCATTTAGTTTTTTAAGATTATCTAACCCTAATAAGCAATCGAAATGATTGTGAAATTTAAATATACAATATTCTAACCTAATTTTATTCCCTTTAATAAATATTTCTGAACATGAAATTGTTGTACAATATTTTTGTTGACTTGTACCGAGAGCTGACGATACTTTGAAGGGTTTTTGCATGATAGATTTTGAAAAAAAATTTTTAGCAATTTCCGGAGTTACAAAAGATTTTGTGCTGCCGGTGTCTATTAAAACTCTTAAATTTTGTTCGGGAAATATAATGTACGGTAATTCACTTTCAGAATTAGTAAAATTAAATAGTTCTACGTTTCTGTTGTGTCCGAGGCTGCTTCCTCTAAAAAACGATTTCCATCTTCAATATGACATTCAGTATTGTCGATATTATGTCATTCTTCAGAAATGAAATTTCTTCTTTGATTTGTAAATTGTGTTTGATTTTGCCCATTATTTCTATTTTGAGCGTTGGATGGATTATAGGTATTCGCTGTAGTTATACTCATTGGAGTAGGTTTTGGATAATTTTGGTTTGGATTCGGTTTGAAAACGTTAGTATTTCTAGTTTGAATATTTGTTGCTCTACTTGTACTAGGTAAATTATTTGAATTAAAACCTCTGTTGAATTGTGTCTGAGCAGGACTATTACTAGAGTTAAAATTTTTGTTAAATTGAGGCTGATAATCTTGTTGTGAATTTGGACATATAGTGGGTCTTTGTATTTGATTATTTTGGAAAATATCTTTGTTTTGTGGTACAAAATTATTTTTTGGCCTAGGTTTAATAAATGAATTTTTTGAATAGTTATTATTATTATTTAAATATATTTGAAAGTCATTCGTTAGAACATTTAAGGCTGTGTTCAAATCACTAGGGTTTTTGGTACGCATTAAAGTGCCTAACGGTTCCTTTAATCCACGTAACAATATTCTTAGTGCTAAGTTCCTGAAATAATTGCCTAAGGTTGGAGACGATATTCGTCACATTGGCTAACTTTCAAATTTAGCGCGAACGAATCTTGTCCCCACCACATAAATTATGCTCTCGCTCGAGAACCATATAAATTCAGTTCAAGTTTAACTCGTATGTGGGTCGCACGCAGAAGTTTTGTGCGTTCCACAATTTACACTGTACCAAAAAGTTGTACAATAAAGAATAAAACCATATATACAGTCCATAATTTCAAACACATCGAAGTGGACCAGACATTAAAATGGTCCTTCATCCCGGATTAAAATGGTTCTTCATCCCGGATGGTATAATAAAATGAGTTTTCGATAACGTGGGTGTTTAAAACGTGAGTAAAGTGCAGGTACATATATATTTAATCTATGGAGCAGACAAAAATATGTATAATATTATGTTCTCTATGTGTATACCTACGCAGGCATGTTAATTGTGGTGCAAGCATAATATAATAAAGTAAAAAGTGCCCGTGATAATTTCAAAGTGAGTCATCGGTCAAAATATAGTCCGTATCGCAGTAAAAAGTGTTCCGAACGGTAAATTAAGTTATAATCCTTCGATTTAGTGGAAAAGTTCATTAAAATTGACAAAATTCAGGCGAATGGATAAGGATTTTAAAATGTCAGTATAGGTAATTGATATTTGGTCAACACGGTGCTCCGAAACCTCCATGCGGCCAACAATAGTTGTACATAACCGTACGTAGATAAAGAAGATCCCTGCAAGGTCGGTAATGCAAACAAATAACAGTTTTCTTACCACAACAAATAGGTCCACAACAGAAAACTGTAATAGCCGATAATGCAGTTTACGATGACAAGGCAGTTTACAGGTAGGATCGTTTTATATTTTTAATTTGTAAATCTACCGAGACCGATAAATTGTTTACATCCACAAAAACAAGACAAATGAAAACAGATGGCTGAAGAAGTCGGTGATTTAATCTCAACATTAGTTTAAAACATAAACAGTAACTTCAGTTGATTTTTTAGTTTTAATGGCAAATGTTTATTACCCTAAACTACCTAGTTAAGTAAAAATATATGCATTGTTGTGGCATTGGGGTGCAACAACCTAAAGTTTTTAAAATTCTCAATTATTGAAAGATTACAAAAAAAATGGCTTCAAATTCTGATAAAAAGAGTTTAATTGAAAAACGACAACAATGCAAAAAATTCTTGAATAGGATAGAAACCTATGTGTCTGAAAGAGTAGATGTAGAGGTAACTGATTTGGTTTATGAACAATTAAGTACAAGGAAAAAACAATTATTTAGAATTTGATGCTAACATAAAGTGTATGGATAAAAATGATGTTGAAGATTGTAATGAATTCGAGACTGCGTATTTTGATTTATTGTCTAACATCAATCTAATGCTGTTAAAACACAACAAAAATAATGACAAGAAAATTGAGTCAGTTAGGGTAAATGAAATTCCCACAAATACTACAAAACCCAACACACAATTACCCCAGGGAAAATATCCCAAGTTTTAATGGCGCTAATTTAAATGAGTATAAACCATTTATTTAGGGATATTTAGGGATATGTTTAATGCGGTCATAGACACAAATAAAAATTTGTCAGGGTTGAAATTTTTTTTTATTTAAGAAGTTATCTAAAGTTGGAAGCCCTAGACTTGATAAATAATTTACCAATAACAAATGAATCATATTTAGAAGCTTTGAATCTGTTAGGTGCAAGATTCAATAATCAAACTTTAATAATAAACAGTCACATATTCAAAATTTTAGATGTGCAGACTATATCTAAAAGTACTAGTTCTGCGCTTCGGGAGTTTGTATCCCAAATCAAGCAGCATATAACTGCATTAAAAAATTTAGGGCATCCCACCAATAGTTGGGATATGCTGTTAGTTTGTATCCTAAGCAGAAAGCTTGATATATATATATATATACACAAAGATGTTTTCAGATTGATAGAGACAATAAAAAACTACCAAGTCTTGATGAATTTTTAAATTATTTAGACAACAGGGCCATGGAATTAGAATCTGTTACTACTTCTAATACGAACAGTACCACTTCTCCAGGGTTACCAAAGGAAAAGTTACGAATTTCAAATGTACATAATGTACATAATAAAAATAAAATAATAAAATGCCAATATTGTTCAGCGATTGGTCACAAACTTTATAATTGTAACAAATTTAAATTAGCTACTGTAACAGATCGGAATTTATCCATTGAAAGAAACAAACATTGTAAGATATGTCTCAATACTCATAGTAACACTTGTAAATATACTTTTAAATGTCAAACTTATAACGGGCCCCATAATACGTTGTTACATACTGAAAATAATTCTGAAACAAGAAATTTCGGGACAGTATCAGTAACAAGAAAAAGCCCAGGAAATAGGGTATTGTTGCCTACAGTTCTAGTAAGAATTAAGCAGAAAAATGGGCAATATTGTACTGCTAGGGGACTTATCGATTCCTGCAATGACTATAGCCTAATAACAAAAAGAATGGTTGAGAAACTAAATTGTGAAACTGATCCAGACGATTTGACGATTGTCGGCGTGGAAAATAATCCTACACAATCAAATCAGGCAGTTACCTTAAAGTGTCTCGAATACACAATTATTCAAAAAATGCAAAATTCTACATTATAAACAAAATAACTTGCAGCTTGCTTCATAATAATTTTGCTATAGATAACTTACCCAATCACATTGTTTTGAGTGATCCTAATTTTAATACTTGTGTCGAGATTGATATTCTCTTAGATGCAAATATTTTCTTTAATAGCTTGGCTATCAGGTACTGAAAGACTTGATAATAATGAATTAGTCTTACAAAATACTCTATTTGGGTATGTTGTAAGCGGAGAAATTCCTGAAGTAACTAAAAATAGATTTTGTAATTCAGCAGTATCATTGTTTATGACAAACTCAGAAGATTCTAAGGTAGAAAATTTGATAAACAGGTTTTGGGAGACAGAAAAAGTCCCTGAAATTTTTACTGAGTTTGAATCGGATCAAATAGCCTGTGAAGCTAGTTTTCAGAAATCGGTCACAAAAATTGACAATAGGTTCCAAGTCGAATTACCTTTAAAATAGGACATTTCTGAATTAAATTTAAATGATTCGTTTTCAATTGCTTATAAAAGATTTTTGAATTTGGAAAAAAGGTTACACTCAAACGATGAATTATTGGAGCAGTATAAGGCTCAAATAAATGAACTTTTAGAATTCCGTTATGCAGAAATTATTAATATAGATAACATTGACTTAAATAAAACTAATTTTTTTGCACACCATCCCGTCATACGCAATGACAAAAAATCTTCAAGGTGTCGTGTAGTATATGATTGCAGTATGCGATGTAAAAATGGGATTAGTCTTAACGAACTCCTGTATAATGGAGGAATTGTACAGCGAGAGTTATTTGATATTCTGATTTGTTCTAGACAATACAAGTACATAATTTTAGCAGATATCAAGGCTATGTTTTTACAAATTTTAATAGCTCCGGAACATACAGTTTTATTGAATATATCATGGCGCGAAAACCCAAATCTCCCTATAAAATGCATTAGGCTTTTAAGAGTTTTATTTGGAGTACGAAGCTCACCCTTCTTAGCGACGCGATGTTTAGTGGAACTCGCAAAAAATGAAAAAGAGAAGTTTCCACTAGCCTCTAAAGTGCTATTAGAGGATACATATGTAGATGATATAATAAGCGGAAGTGATCATGTGGAGCAATTAAAAGCGATAAAGCAGGAACTAATTGAAATTTTAAAACTAGGATCATTTGAGTTACACAAATGGTGCTCAAATGTTCCAGAAATCTTGAATGATATTCCGATAGACAAACGACATTTTGATAAAGTTAATCTTGATAAGGATAATATTATAAAAACACTGGCATATCTTTAAATGTAAATTCTGACAATTTTGAGGTATCTTTGCCAAACTGTGATTTTGGATCATGTGTGACAAAAAGACAAGTTTTTAAGTGCAATACGTAAGTTTTATGATCCAATTGGTTTTGTAGGGCCTTTATTGGTCAAGTCCAAAGTAATTTTACAAATGATGTGGAGAGAGAAAGAGCTGTTGTGGGACGATATCGTACCAGTCGAAATTTTAGATCTTTGGCGAAATTTTTCCGACGAATTATCAAAAATTGATACAATTCTAATCCCACGTGATTTAAAAATATTTAGTGCAAAAAAGGTAGAGTTAATAGGATACTGTGATTTTTCCAGTTACGCTTACGGGTCTGTACTCTACATTCGTTCATTAAAAATTGACTCAGTTCATGTAACTTTATTATGCTCAAAATCTAGAATAGCACCCATTCAAAAAAATAAAATATTAACTATTCCTCGACTGGAACTCAATGCAGCATTGCTTCTATCAGTATTGACGAACAAAATTTATGAACTATTGCGGGAAAAAATAGATAATGTTTATTCATTTTCTGACAGTACTATAGTATTGGGTTGGATAAAAACAGATCCACTAAGGCTCAATGCCTATGTTGCAAACAAAGTAACAAAAATACAACAATTGCCCAACAATTTCAAGTGGGGATATATTGATTCTTTAAACAATCCTTCGGATTGCCTTTCCAGGGGCATTGAACCAAACCATTCAACACACCCTGTGGTGGCAAGGTCCGGAAAATTTAAAAGATTATATACATGACTTGGGGAATATCCCAGAAATTCCCAATCCGTTGCCTGAACAAAAGCTTACTGTTTTGGTTACACAAAAAAAAAGAAAAAAATTCATTTTTTGAAGAACTCAGTCATAAATATTCAAGTATGACCAAACTGCAAAGGATAGTGGCATACATTTTCAGATTTTATAATAATTCAAAAAATAAAATAAAATTTACAATAATTTAGAACCTTCTGAACTAGACCATTCTCTGAAGGTAATCATTAAATTAGAGCAAAAAGAAAAATTTGCTTCAGAAATAAAAACTTTGAATGCAAAATTAGAGATTCAGTCAAATTTAAAACATTTATATCCTTTTATATACATGCAAGGTCTTCTTCGTGTGGGTGGCAGGCTGCAAAATGCCAATATCCCATACGATCAAAAATTTCCAATAATTTTATCAAAAAGTAGTTATATAACAGAATTAATAATCAAAAGGGAGAATTTAAAACTGTATCACGCAGGTCCAAAACAAATGTTAAGCAACTTAAATCTAAAATTTTGGTTGATAAATGCAAGTCGTTAAATCAAAAAACACATTCACAGCAGTGTAGTATGTTTTAGGTTGAAGGCTAAGGTATCTACTCAGCTGATGGGGTCATAACCTGCTAATAGAGTAAATTCTAGTCGGGTTTTCAAAAATGTAGGAATTGATTTCTGTGGATATTTTAATATAAAACAGTCGAGAATAAGAAAAACAGTAGTGACAAAAGGATATATAGCTGTCTTTGTCTGTTTTGCAGTAAAAGCAATTCATTTAGAGCTAGCCCCAGATTTGACCACAGAAACTTTTTTGGCAGCCTTAAAACGTTTTACGGCACGACGAGGACTTCCCTCCAAGATTTTTTGTGATAATGGTAGTACCTTTAAAGGCGCCAAAAATGAATTGCAAGAACTGTACAAAAATCAACATAGTTCACAACATAAAAATACAATTATAGACTATTCTGCTAATCAAGGAATACAATTTAAATTCATTCCGAGTTACTCTCCAGTGTTTGGAGGACTCTGGGAGGCAGCCGTAAAAAGCACAAAATTCCATTTAAAAAGAATTGCAGGAAATGCTTTATTGACCTATGAAGAATTTAATTCTGTAATCATTGAAAAAGCGAAAGAGGAAGCAAATGAGCTGAGAAGAACCATTAAGAGAATGGAAGAAGAGATGTCCGGACTGAGGATCGCCATGGAAAACATGGCAAAAGCCATGGAAAGCATGCAAGAGGAAAAAAGATGCCGAAGCCGCTCGGAAAGCGTCCGAAGAAAGGCGCAGAGGACAGAATCCCCACGCAATGAAGAAAACGAGAACGAGGAGATGGACTTCACGGAAGTGGTGTCCATCAAAAAAATCCAACAGGAGCAGAGGAAAGAAGCAGCTGCAAAAAGGAGAACGGACGACGAAATAATGGACGAAGCCATAGAAGAGAACAAGAAGACACGAAGACCACCGCCAGTCATCCTACGGAGCACCCACCATTGGGGCTCCGTAAGGAAAGACATCTACCGTCTTGGGATAAAAACGAGATTTAGCACGATCCGAGAAAGACTCGGAGTGAAAATCCCCTGCGAAGGACCTGAGGACTACAGGAACCTGACAAGGTACCTGAACAACGAGAGGAAAGAAGTGGAGTGGTACACATACACTCCACGGGAAGAGCAGAAAGGAAAGTTAGTCCTCAAAGGACTAACAAGCAGCGAGGACATCGACGATCTGAAAGAAGAAATAGAAAAGGAAGGAATCCGGATCGGCAAAGTAAGCCAAATCTGCTCCAGATTTGGTGAAAGAAGACCCCTACCCATCTATATGGTGGAAGTAGAAGCGGAAGATAAGGAAAAAATAAGAAAAATCCAGCACATCCAACAAGTGAGGATAAGATGGGAAGAGCAGAAGAGAGGAAAAGGACCGACGCAGTGCTACAACTGCCAAGGATACCACCACGGGCAGACAACATGCAGGGTAAACACCAAGTGCGTGAAATGCGGAGGACCACACCGCTCAAACGAGTGCAGCAGACCGAGAGACAAGCCAGCCACCGGCGCAAACTGCCAGGGAGAACATCCGGCGAATTACAAGGGATGCCCAAAGGCCCCTAACAACAGGACGACGAGAAAACCACCGATAAAGGAAACGAAGCCAGGAGTCAGCTACGCCCAAGCGACAGCCAAGAAGACGACGACAGCCCCGAAGAAACAAGAGATTCTCGACCAGGTGACAAGGCTATTAGCTCAGCTAATGGCCTAAAGTCATCTATAGAGAATCTCTAGAAGACGAGCCTACGAGAAGGCCCGACACATCCATAGAAAGATGAGTCGGGATTTCAAATAGGTCAACAAAAACAAGAGGATCCACTCTATAAGGTTGTCTTTAGTCGTAATAAGTCGGCTAAGGATTCGCCCCTTATAGAGGCAGCGAAAAAAAGCACACACAACGGAAGACAACGAAAGAAGAGAAGACCGCCGACGATAAAACCACTGCGGTTACACGGCCGAAAAGAAGACAGCCCGACCCCAGCCAACAGCCATTTCGGCTAGGGACGAGCTGCACGCGAAAAACGCGAACGACGACGATGAGGACCCATCGGATGAGATGGGTGGTGGATGGAAGGTTCGCTCTCTGAGGGGTGCATCCTGGGAGGGACGGGCTCATATCGCGCGTGTGTTGACCTTTAATTTCAGATAAAATGCTAGACATTAAGTATTCATTTTGAAAATCTCCTATATCTACCGGATTATAAAATTTATTTATTATTTTTTCCGAAATTTCGATAAATCTAGGTAATAAGGCATTATCGCCGTGGAAATCTGGAATCATATCCAAATATTCCTTTTTTAATTGTGGTACTAGGTACGTTATCTGTAGGCATTTTAAAATTTGTATTTAAATTAATTATGGGTTTTACAATTTTAAACTTCATTCTTTACTTAAATTAGTTTCTGAGTCGGAATCTAAATCAGAATCAGAATTTTCAGAGCTTCCTGAATTGAATAAATTATTATTATCTCTATACTACATAAGGTACTTACATTAGAAACAGGACTGCTTTCTCCATCTAGTCGAATTTGTAAGCAGGGAATTGACAATATTCGTTTGGAATTCCTCTTCTTAACAGGTCGATCTATCTTCTAGTTGAGCTACTCAGTTTTCTAAACTAAGAGTCCCAAATTGCACTATTTTTTTTAGGTATGTTAACAAATCGTTGAAACGAACCGTGAGTTATTTACGCTAACGCCCGTTCAGCATATCCTACTGACTGCGCCACTTATCTTTTCACACACGGAAATGGCTTTTTAAAAAAAGATTTATTTATTGAGATAATATAACATGTTACAAGATCGAAAGTAGATTCTAGACTGATTAACAAGTTTAACAATTGCTGGTAGTAAAAAATATAAACATAAGCAAAAAACAAAGTTCACTGAAATTGAATATACTGACTAAACAATTTATTTATGCTACACTAAGAAATATAACTATATAACACACACACACACACATATATATATATATATATAATATACTTTTAAAAACATGTGTCTCTTGTTCTTTTCTCTCTGTGATTACGTTTGTAACATTATAACAATAAACATTATAAAAATTCTATTATTACATTCGCTATTAGTTATTTTTTCTGAAATAAAAGCTAGTAATATTTTCGTGTGTGTAACATTTATATATATATATATATATATATATATGTATATATATATATGTTTGAATAATGCTGCTTTCCAGGACCAAAATTGCGGACTAACGGTCAATTCCAAGACATTTGGTCAATGCCAGGACTGTCCTGGAAGGGCTTTATGACTAACGATGCTTTCCAAGACACAACTGCTGATCGGGTACTTCCAGGACATTTCAAAATTTATATGTAAATTTAGAGCATGGAATTAATTTAATGATTGTATCTGGGCAAAAATTGTAGTTTTGTCATAGTATATATCCTTAGAGAGGGTGAAAGGTGTTTCAAAGCGTTCATTTTTCAACAATCGGTTATTGAATTGAAAATATCTCCGGACTTATTAAATTGAGCTATAGAAATTGTTTGGTAGAAACAAAAGAACATAAAGTGTATTTTCACTTACAAAAATTCAGGGTGATTCGTTTGAGAAAAAAATTAGAAAATCATGTGTTCGAGTTTTGGCTCGCCTTCAATGTAATTTTTGCAATATTATAAAAATAGGACTTTCCAATGTCAAAAGCTATGCTTGCATAAAGTTAATGTCAGGTTGTTCTGTCCAATGAGTCAGAACCTGAATCGCATTTCATACGACTGTACCTTTAGTGCAGTATCGCCAGCTTCCTTTTGATATATCCAAAATTGCTATAAACATCACGTGATTAATGAACGACCTATAGGAAACTATTTAAATGAATATGTTAAAAAGATAAACCAATATATTCTCATAAAATTTTATTCCAAATCATTGCTTAAAAATAATTTTTTTTTACCCTTAAACTGATTATGAATCCAGGTTTTTATTTGCGGTGATGTTCTACGTAACAACTGAGGTGTTGTTTGCTTCAGACATTGAATTTCCTGCAAGGATGGTAAAGTCTCATTTTTGAAATGGTGGCTAAATACATTATACATGGTTGACTTTTCATCTTCGGTCCATCGTCTACGTTTTACAAAACCATATGGTGACGCTAAAATAGAAAAGAACGTAAAATATGTCAAATAAGTCAAGGACTAATAAAGCATATTAAGTTTGAACCTAAAAAGATAATAGTTTATAATTACGTACTTGATCTTCTTTTAATTGATGTAAGGGGTCTATTATTTAAAACAGGTGGATTGCGTACTTCTTCAAATGATTCACCACTCGCCATTTCTTCATCATCGCTATCGCAATCGCTTAATTGGTTATGGTTTGCACCTTGCGCTGCTTCTAGTAATTTGGACATATTTATTATATCCCTGTTTAGAAGAGGCTGCCTGTAAATATTTTTATGGATCTTGTCAGCATGGCCCATAAAGTTAGCCAAATCTGAAACTTCTTGTTCTTTTAGATTCAAGGATATGCAGGTAGTGGCAATATGTTTTCGCAAATGTGTACCGCGTAATCTTTCAGGATGCTTGGCACCACATTCTTCGGAAAATTTACGCATTAAGTTCCATGCTTTTAAAGTCTTGAAATTTTTGGTATCTACTCCGGGTATTCGAAACACAAATGGATTATTTTTGTGTACTCCAACGTTTTTTTTGTTTCCTATAATGCAGTTAATGCAATTTACCATATTGTTATCCAACAAAACTGGCACAGTACGGTTAAGTTTTCCTCTTATTGTAAAACGAACGTATCTCTCAGCAATCTTTTTGCTTTCTTTTGATAACGTATCGTAAATGTCTGGATTTGCATTTTTGTCAATTTTTTGGTTATTTGAAAAGTCTTCTATTAAGATCCGTTCAATTTCGCCAGGGCGCCTTCTGTTGAGCAACTGAATAGTTATAAGGGTGATTTCTGCTAACTCTCTCCATTTATTAAATGTAAATTCTTTTTTGGTTTCTTCCAATATTCTTTGCCGTTTTTGTGTTAAATATGTATTTAATCGCCTTACATCATCCATGGAGGGGAGTTCAACTTTTTTTCGTCTTTGGATTTGGACCTGTGACTCTATTACTGTTCGGTTGACATTGGTGTTAAGATCTTGAACCAAAACTTTCAGAAAATCTTTAACATTTTCTTTTCTCTCTTTATTTTTGGTTCTTATAGATTCCGTTATAAGGAGATTCCCAGTTTGTTTCAAGAAAGTACCTAGGTTAGCCGCTACAGTAGGAGTTTCGTAAGAGCAAGTATCTTCATTATATTTAGCAACTAAATTGATTGCTTTAATGGTGTCTTCGGAGTAATTAGGATTAAAAACCGATGAAAAATCATTAATATTCTTATTGATATTTTTTATAGCCAATAGAAATCTGCCCAACAATCTTATTCTTTGTCGGATCATTTCGTAGAACCTTGGATTTCTATACTTTTCGCACATTTTGTTGGCGTATATAATAATAAGTTCATCATAACGAATATTTATGACAATATCATCCTCGCGAAGTGGCGGAAATAAGTATTTTCTCACTACTTCTGTGGCTCTCTGATTAATTCTACCCATAACTCTTTTACTCAATAGATTCACCACCCTTTCAGTAGTACCAATATTGCCTTTACATTTTTTAAAATGTTTTCTCAACGTACTAGATGAATAAAAGGCTTTACAGTTTGCGCAAACCTTGAAATCTTTTGCGCTTTTATCCAATTTTGATTTTGGCCGTCTAACAACAATAAGCTCACCTTCATTGTATGTTTGATTAGTATTGTAAATGAAATTACCCCGTTTTCTGATTTTGGCGATTAACTCTTTTCGCTCAGATGTACCTTTTGGCAGTTCCATAAAATGTTTAACCTCATCTTGGTCAGAGTGCTTTAGCTCTAAATGGCGGGCTATTTTTTGTTGTTTTGTATGGCAAAATTTACAAAAATTTGCTTTTTTGTCCCCTTGTCTACCTCGCGATTCCTCGACAATGAGGTTTTCATCATTACACCCTGATGAACCAGGTTCAATAAATGAGAATGAAAATCTACTTTCTTTGTGTGAAGTGTTTTCTGTAGCCGTGAAATATACATCATTTTCGTGCTCAGGCTCACTCTCTTCAGTAGGATTATAGCTCGGGTCATCATGTGAATCATCAGCAGATTCTGAAACTAACTATTTATGATTAAAGGGTAAATAATACACGTAAATGTCAAGTTTTGTCGTTCATCAGAACTGTTACGATTATTTTAAAGAGTGAATTTTCAAATTTCGAACATTCTCCCATATTTTAGCGACACCCTAGTTTTTACTGTTTTTGAGATACTAATATATCCCTTTTAAAAATAAAATATTTCAAAAATCCAAAAACCATATTTTAATATGCACCTATTGCACTAAAAAGCAAAAATTAATTAATTTGAGTGAAAATTCCACACCTGTAATTTTTAACCAATCAAAACATTGTAACGGTATAAGTTGTACCTCACAGGGCACCAGCTCGAAGGGCTCCGGCTAGAGACTCCTCTCAAGGGTGATTCGACCCCAAGTTTATGTCACACAGGGATAACAGAAGGGTTGTAAAAATTGAAGGCGCCACTACCTTTTTAACGATGAAAACTACAAAAACTAAGGCGGAAAAGGTAGAAACGCCTTGTAAAATTTAAATAAAAGTTAATAATTAAAAAAAATCACTAAAAATTACCCCGGGCGATATCTCCCTCAACTTTTATAGTTGAGGATTTTAATAAAAAAAAAAGAATTAAAAACAAATTTACAATTTATTCTGCCACAGGAAATGAACAACGGAATTTAATAAAGGAATTTGTACTTTTATAGGTACTTAGCTTAGACGAAGTGGTTTCCTGGAGAAGAAGTCAGGTCTTGATCCGAACTGATGAGTTCTGTTCTAGGGCGGTAGTTTGAGCTAGGGCTGTATCCTTGGCTATATTCTTGGGGTTATATTCTCAGGTTTATATCCTCGGCGTTATATTCTAGCCGAGGGTTATATTCTCGGCGTTAAATTCTTGGGTTATATTCTTGGCTTATATTCTCGCCTAGGGTTATATTCTTGGCTTATATTCTCGCCTAGGGTTATATTCTTGGCTTATATTCTCGCCTAGGGGCTGTGCTTACCACAGCAAAATTCCTAAGATAGATACTTAAGATATGAAAGATAGCGAAAGACGATGTGCCTTCTTGGGCAGACGATAACAAAAAGGGGTGTTTAACGTGGCGTTGTCCGTTGGCAGGCGTCAATTGTCTTATGTTCGGGGTAGAAGAGTTTGGGATCACAGAACTATAATTGAATGTGGCTAGTGACGACGAGCGCTAATTAAAAGGATTTATTCTGTAAAATCGAAACAGGTCGATAGACATGTTACAACATGTTTTTTTTGACAGATCACCATGATGATGCATCCGTTCATTTTAGGGGCAATTTTTTCCTCGAGGGTACCCTACAGCGAATTATACTGGAAATTTTTTTGACGTTTATAATGTCAGAATATTTTTTTGACAGACTGGTTTTTATTTGCAAAAAAGCAATTTTCTACCACTTGTTCCATACGGTTGACTTCGATTTCCTAGTATTCGCGGATGTCAACTGCTTAATCTCCTGGCGAATATTTTAATTGCTTTCTTGACCGAAGCGAAACATTTTTCACGTCGTGCCGCTTGACAGCTTCAGAACTGAAATAATTTTTAGGATAGGGTTTCAATTAGTTGCCATGGTAACTGAATAATCAAGTCGACCAGACCTCAAACGTCAAAAGTTGATGTTGTTGGAAATCAAAAAATAAATTTCAATGATTTGATTTTCAAACACAATTTGGTGTGGAATTTTCTTACCGAATACCACACGAGGTCAAATTAAATCCGAAAATTTTTTCGAGCACATGAATATTATTAGAAAATTATCCCTCGTCTTCGACTCAGGATAATTTTCAAAATATTCATGAGCTCGAAAAAATTTCCGGAAATAATTTGACCTCTAGTGGTATTACTAGTGAAAAATCGTGGGGTGCTTTTTCTTCTGATTAAACCATTATAATTTATAATGTATATATATATATAATTATAATTTAAATCAATTGTTTGGTACTCTCTTTGGTGCAATACTTATAAAAACGCGGTTTTATAATTTTAACAATTATTTAATTTTTTTGTTTTTCAGTCTCTATTAAAATTATTCTGTGTCGCTCTTAAAGTGGAGATACCTTTGTTTTCCGGTTATTAAATGAATGATTAGACTTTCGCAGGATAGATAAACGCCGGTTTTTGGAGCACACTTTATGTTCCAAGCACGCAAACAATTACAAGTGATCGAAAATTCAAATGCAAAATTTGAAAATTATTGAAGGCAGACAGATAAGAAAGCAACAAACGTGGTAAAATTGGCCACCGTTTTCGTTTTCTATCCGTGATAATGTAAATGCCTGAAAAAATTGAAAAATGGGTGATTTCGTTACCCCCTACCCTATTATTTTGTACGTAAAACCTCAAATGTTGAGCTCGAAGGAATGCTTTATTATGTTACAAAAATGCTTACCAGTAGATTCAATAGCTTTTTCCTCACATGGATTATAAATGTTTTCTTTAATTGCTAATGATTTTGAGTTTTCCATCTGGACATCAGCATCAACCAACGAACCATCAAACAAACTTTCATCGAAAGAAACATTACTCTGAGAGAGATCGGCTGCTGGTTCTAATCCAAAGGAAAGATCAAAACTTAGGTTTTTATTCTCGGGAGATACTTCTCTGTGTATGGTAAAATTTTCAGTTGAACATATTTCTTCAGCATTGTAGGAAGTATAAGATGCTGGTTTGAATATTTTAAATTTGTTCTTAATAATTTCCAGTTCCTCTCGGTTATCTACAATTTACATTGAGGTTTAGGTAACAATTGGGTTGGATCCAGACGTTTCGGCGGCAACTACGTCAGTCATTCTCAGCTGAGGTGGAGGTGATTATGAGATGACACTGACGTAACGTTGTAAGGGATAACACTTAGGTTTTCTTCCTACCTCCATTGAGAATGGCTGCTTAGTTGTGACCGGAGCTTCTGGCCCAAATACACCATGGTTAACAAATCTTGGAGGTAATTCAATTTATTTATTATCTTAACAAAAACACTTCAAAACAAATAGTAATCGGGAAGTTGTTGATATACAGGGTGATTCATGAGTGCGATAAAGTCCAATATCTTGTAAATCCTCAAAGATATTCGAATAAAATTTTCACCGATTGTAGCCAGCCTGAGGGCCCATATTTTAAAATTAGTCGCAATTGTACATCGTGTTCCAGAACGAAGTGTCAGATCAAAGTTACATTTTTTAAATAAGACACTCTGTATTTTACTTGAAATTTGAATTCTGCTTGACTTCTCCATTGCAATGATATATGGTTATAGTAGGTTCTACAGTGTATTTAAAAAGTTCTGACCACTTGTTCCTGAAAATCGTAATGAGTTCAACATATTTTAAACTTCACAATTTGAAATTAATCTGTTACAGCCATACGTCTGTGATGGTCTTCTAGTATCATAATTCACTAGAACAGGTTCAATATCGAAGAAACCGTATACAGGGCGAGTCCAAACTCGCATACATCGGTTTCATAATTTTTTTGAATGTATCACCCTTATCTTATATCGGTAAATGAAAGTTACTCAACTTTACTTAAAATTTTATCAAGTATTCCCGATACCCAAACTGCATAGTTTTTGTGACATTTCAATTTTATGATTAAAAATTTTATTTCCAACAAAAAATCAATAAAAAGCTGCTACGTAAAATTATTTCACAACAATTAACTTGTTAGGAAAGTGTGTTATTTAGGAAAAATTTTCTAAAAGGTCGATAATAGTGCCACAACTGTATAAGGGACATATTTCTTGATGTAGTTTTTCTAAATAGTTAAATTAGAACCACATCATTATTATCGTTTTTAGTAATTAGGTAGGTAGTAAGTAGGTTATGAAATATCAACAAACATTTACATTTTCCTAATTCGTTTGTCAACAAATGTGGTATATGACGGAGCTGCTGCTCAACATAATGCGCTCATTCAGAGTCGATTGAATGATGTGTTTCCTGAAAGGTTGATTGGACGAGCAGGACCAGTAAGTCGATATAATGAAGACCATCTTCAAGCCTGCTTCGATGTAGAGGGTAGTCACTTTAAGTATCTTTTATAACTCTATTGTTGATTTTTTTTATAAATTGTAGTATATTTGTAATTGATGTGAATACATTTTGTTTGGTTGGATTTTTTTAATAATAAAATTGAAATATCAAAAAAACTATTCAGTTTGGGTATAGGGAATACTTAATCAAATTCCAAGTATAGTAAAGTAACTTTCATTTACCGATATAAACTACAGGGTGGTCCATTTAAAAAAATTGTGAAAGAGATGTATTCGAGTTTGGACTCGCCCTGTATACGGTTTCTTCGATATTGAACCTGGTCTAGTGGATTATGATACTTGAAGACCATCACAGACGTATAGCTGTAAAAGATTTATTTCAAATTGTGCAGTTTGAAGTATAAGGGGTGTTGAACTTATTACTACTTTCAGGAACAAGTGGTCAGAACTTTTGAAATACACTGTATAACCTACTTCAACCTTATATCATTGCAATAGAGAAGTCAAACACAATTCAAATTTGAAGTAAAATATAGGCTGATTTGAAAAAATAGTAAAGTAACTTTCATTTACCGATATAAACTACAGGGTGGTCCATTTAAAAAAATTGTGAAAGAGATGTATTCGAGTTTGGACTCGCCCTGTATACGGTTTCTTCGATATTGAACCTGGTCTAGTGGATTATGATACTTGAAGACCATCACAGACGTATAGCTGTAAAAGATTTATTTCAAATTGTGCAGTTTGAAGTATAAGGGGTGTTGAACTTATTACTACTTTCAGGAACAAGTGGTCAGAACTTTTGAAATACACTGTATAACCTACTTCAACCTTATATCATTGCAATAGAGAAGTCAAACACAATTCAAATTTGAAGTAAAATATAGGCTGATTTGAAAAAATGTAGCTTTGATCTGACACGGCGTTCTGAAACACGCTGTACAATTGCGACTAATTTTAAAATATGGGCCTTTAGACTGGCTACCACCGGTAGAATTTTTTTTTCGAAAATCTTTGAGGACTTACAAGATATTGGACTTTATCGCACTCATGAATCGCCCTCTATAATACCATTTGATGTCACAACGATCGACTTCCCATCAATATGGCAGACTTTGAGACCGTAAATTGTTTCACAAAAATCTAGATTCTATTTTAACCCCTAATTTTATATGCAGTGTATTGATACATAGTGATTTCAAAGTAACTCGTAAAGGCAAACAAATAACAGAATATGGATAAATTAAATTAAATTAAATTAAATAGGTCAGCCTTCTAAACCTAAAGTTCGAGAAGTTAGATGTCCGACACTCAAAATCTTGATATATCACAAAATCAAAATTTATCTTCCTCAATCTGTACAATAAATTATTTTGTAAATCTTAATATCAATTTTTACTTCAACGAATTAGCTTTTAAAGAATCATTGTTTGATACGTACCTTTGGTAGCAATAATATCTGTTTCGTATTTTGTGCCACTGTGCTTAACAATACATGCACTGCCATTGCAACTTAACTTGCTGATTTTTTCCACGTTGTACACGCCATGTTCACCATTAGAAAATTGAACCAATGCAAATTGGCTTTTTGTTTTCTTTTTAACCTGCAAGGAGACATAATATATTAGAGCATTAGGCATATTACTTTCCATCATTATTTGTAAAGCTTACCGTTTGTTTATTCATCTTCAATTATTTGCATGTGTCTTTTAAACAAAAATTAATAATGTGTTTCAACCACTACATATAACTTGAACTGCTTTAAAGACCGTTACTCTAATTGAGTTTTAAACCAATACTAATTTGTAGGTGCACAAGGAAGTGTCTTGGAACTATCGATGATACATTTGTATATTTCCAAAACATTTACGGGAAGGGGAAGACACAGAAAAGACTCTTATATTAATTTTAAAATTTCTGGTACGAATGGTATTGCATTTGAAACATTTCAAACATGATTTCTTTAGTTGAAATTTTATTTGTATAAAAAGTTTGACCTAATATTGATATGTTGTTATTATTCCGCAAGTAATGTTGTCAAACTGTTTCAATTGTCCCTGTCGCGGGGAGGAATGCCTGGGTTACACCATTGTCATGCTATCAAATTAATGTAATTTTGCATTGTATAGGGTGTCAAAAATAATATAGCGATCATCTTGCGACCACCAGTAGGAAAGTTTTATAAAGTTTGTACATTTCCACAAACTCAGAATTTTATCACAATAAAATAGTTTTAGCATATTAACCAAATTTCGTCTGAAGAGGTAATTATTATCCCAAGATTCATATTTGGTATTATTTTTGCTCCATTTGGAAGCCGACTATCATGATTGACTAATCTTTCAACGAAAATCTATTATTTCAATATTGCAAAGACAGGTTGAAAATGTTGCTAGTTTTATGTCAGATAAGTTTTCATTGAACGAACGTTACTTATAACCGCCCACAGTCTCATTAGGAATGTTTTGAAAAATTTGTGGAAACACGGACATTCCAAATAATAGTATATTATTTAACGAGTGTATAATGTAGGCTATACTACACGAGCCGCAGGCGATTGTAATATAGCCATTATACGCGAGTCGAATACTATGCTTTATCTACGACTATTCATTTTATTAAGAAATATAGGCAATATTTTGCAGATTTGTCAAAAAATTTCAATTTCCAAAAAAATTATTTAAAATAAGAAATTTTCACAATGAATTAATTAACATTAACGTAAGTACCTACATAAGGTAAGTAATAATTTTTGTTATTAACTATTTACAGTAATGTATCGATAATCCGAACAGAAAGTTGGCAGACCCCGTTCGGATCGGCGTTTCCCAACTCGTGCCCGTTATTACCTGGCCCCGAAAATCACTGACCAACTCGTGCCCGTTCAAAAACCAGGTAGAAAATTAATACACCAACTCGTGCCCGGGTGCATCGGAACTGCGGTTTTTAATTCTTATTTATTATAATTAAATATTCAAGACCTACATATACAGTTGTCATTTATTTGAAATAACGCAACCATTTTCCAATATCACTTGATTTCGTAATTCGGTCCGCTGTCGAATCTAACTGGGGTTGGGGTTAGGTTTTGTTAGGTTGGTCAAATTAAACAAATAGTAGGTACATGGGACCCAATTCCGAAATCGCACTCCGAATTTTTCGTAATTCGGTCCGCCGTCGAATCTAACTGGGGTTGGGGTTAGGTTTTGTTAGGTTGGTCAAAGTTCTCATCTTGTAAAGTGCGTGTATTGATATTGTTTAAAACTTCAAACACCTCTTCGGCATTTGATGGAAGTTTTGGAAACTTTTTACGTTTTTCATAATAAATTGTGTACTTCAGGAAAACCCAATTTAACAATAATACCTGTTCCTATAGATGGGATGGTAATTTGAACAGGTAAATTTTTCAATCGAGCACGAGTTAGGTATACAGATTATTGAGACCTTTACTCTTGTACCTTTTAAGGGATTAGTGGGCACGAGTTGGGATGCGCCCGTTCGGATTGCCAGAACTTCCGGATTATAGAATTCATAATAAGTGATATCTATAATCCGGACTAGTTCGGTTTTTAGATACAAAAAATACATTTCCACTTGCATAAAACGAAAATCATGTTTTCGGTAGGAGCATTCGCAGTTACTGATTAGTTCGGATTAAGGAATTCGGGTGTTCAGATTATGGATATCATTTTACGCAATTGGGGCGTTCGTATTATAGGGGGCTCGGACTATCCATACATACCTGTATTTATAAAATTAATTGTAACTTGACATTTGCTAAAAATCATGGTTGCAGGTTTACTTGCAGTTTCAATATTAATATCGGTGCTTTCATTGGTAATCGAAGAATTAATAGCAAAATTGCTGACTCCATCAGCAGACAAGGATGGACATGAATCGGCATTCGAAATACTGCTAAAATTTGGGTTGTTTTGGTGCAAAATTTTAATGGCGCCTCCCATTTTCTTTTTCTTAGAGTCAGCAATACAGCCTTCAGCTACAGAGGCGTGACGTTTTAGGGCTGTAATATTCGCCCCTCCATCGGCATACAAAGAGGCAGAAGATCGCCGAGGGCAATGGCCTGTGTAACTTTCTGTATTTGGTAGTTTCAAAAATTCTGCTATTTCTTTACCCATTCTTCCAAATTTATTTATACCAATAATTTGTTTTGTGCATTTTCCACTTTGAATTTTATTTTAGTTGCCCTAGTAACAACAATCCAAGCAAGATCGATTCTATTTTGTAACGCGGTCATGTTATGGAATACGTATAAAAAATGCATTTCACGGGTGTTCATATTCCACAGGTGTGTAATATGGATTACATTATGTAGTTACTATCACAATCATAATACGTCAATTATTAAATAGTCGAAGATAAAATAGTTTTGGCATATACTAACCAAATTTCGTCAAAAGGGAGTAGAAATTGCAACGTTTCAAATGTTGCAGTTTAAGTGATATGATAAAAGGACAAACCAAAATTCTTTATTAAGAGAGATATGTTAAAAAGACAGATCAAAATTTGTGTATACATTCTTGAAAATATACTTTGTGTGATAAATTAGTCCAAAACACACATTTATTAAAATGTCCTTGTATGTTCTATTGTTAATTGTGAAATCGGATCTAATCCGATAGATGTCCTGGAAGTACTCTATATATAGCTGAATCCAAAACCACTGAGTATTTTTCAAAATTTTGAGTAGCATTAGAATGCCAACCTTATATATGGTTAAAACAGCCCATTGTACATAGGGGTTGATGAATGTCCTTGTACTGACCGTTAGTCATACATATATATATATATATATATATATGTATATATATATATATATATATTTATATATATAGCTCTTATTATATATTGTGGCTTTTTAGAGAAAAATACCTATTTTCAAAGTACACACTTTATTTTGTTGAGCTTTCGTTGCACTTCGTCAACTTCATCAGAACAAAATCCGTGATTAAAAAGATAGTATCAAAAATCTTCATCATAATAAAAAATACAGAATAATTTTATGGAAAACACGTTCAAATTTTGATTATTTTACCAAACTAATGTCAAACGTCAAAATAACGTTAAAAATTGAAAGTGACAAATGAAAAGTTTTAAATTTGTGTTGGTAAATAGCAATTTTAAAGGTCAATGTTTTGACTGGTATTTACACATAAGCTCCGATCAATCAATGAACTACCGGACAATTCAATAGAAGATACCACCTTGAAAATTGCTATTTACCAACACAAATTTAAAACTGCCAACAATGTCAAATGAAAATCGCCTACCTTCGCAACAATGTGTATTTCTTATGAAAATGTCAAAAGGTTTCCATTATGTGTAAGTAGCTTACTCTGTAGTGAAAGTGTGAATTTGTTCGTAGGTAGTCCTGGGAGTGGTAAGGTGACCATAGAGATAGTACATATAGAGGCAACAATCCAGCTCGGAACCCGTCAGCTTATAAGAGAGAAATAGAAAGTTAGAGGTTAAGGCTGTCTCTCTCTAATGGCGCGATTGCTATAGACGAGAGACAAAGACAGAAAAATCTCTGAGGTCTGTCTTTTTCTCTCTCACCGGAGTTGAAACGGAAATTCCCACTTACCCAGCGTCCTACGGCTTATTGCCTCTATCTGTATTATCTCTATGAAGATGACCCATTGTGACAGTTTGATGCAAGAGAAAAAAAGGAGTCACTCATATTAACATGAAAAATCTCCTTCAACAGTACGCAATTGGAAACGGTGAGTGCATTTTTTTTCATTACACTTTTCTGCATAAAAATTTTTTGTTTTGAATAAATTCATACATTTTATACAAAGTGCTTAGTATTTCGTGGTATGCAAAGGTTTATGAACAACACATATTTTTATTTTGTAACTTTTAATAAATTTTCATAATAATTACAATACAATCGTATGACTGATAATTTTTAGGGTGTTACACAAACAATCTGGGTTTTCACATTGATTTTCGTTACTACTGCCGACGGGATCCTCATTATTCTCGACTTGATTCGGAGAAGCTGCTATAAAATAAACAAAAGTTAGATTAGCTCTCTTCGACAATCGAACTTTAAAAATTGACAAATTTGAAAAAAAGTTGTTTCCTTAGAAGGTAGTTGTGGTACAAAAAAGTTTTGGTTGATATCCTGTACACAGACGGTAATCGTACAGATACTTTCAATCATCGACTAGGTTTATAAATTCGCATATCTTTTTTGCAAAATTTTTAAGCAATGAAAATTTTAAATTTTCGTCCACTCATTAAGGATATTTTGATACAAATACCACTCGAGATAAACGTAATCAATCTATAATAGAAAAAAAAACGTGAAAAGTATCGAGTTACATCAGAAAGTTTATTTCCTAGTTTTTTTGAAACATACAGTGTGTGATGTTTTTGTCGGTGTTTCTGTTGAATAATAAAAGTGTGGCGACTTTCACGATTTCAACGTTTCAACGTTTTAAACGCGAATTCTAATGAACAGTAATTTCACCCCTTCTGTGGTTGGAAACAGCTGGACGAGAACCAACAAAGAGTCGGAGAAGAAGATTCTGTAACGTAAGTGCCAAATTTTCCTTGCCTTTCCTATACCTTTGAAAGGAATTCGGAAAGATAGTAATTAGGAATTTATTGACCTGAAATTGATTATTTATGAGTGAATTGAACGACGATAATTTCGTTAATATTTTGCAATCACTTAATAATATTTCAATAGGCGAAAATGACATTTCAAAAATTGAAGAAATTTATTCTATAGAAATGGCTCCTCCTACAATTAATTGGGACCTTATCAAATCCAAATTGGCGAATATAGAGGCAAAGAAGGGGGATGAGGTGAGGGGAAATCTGGGGGAGGTGGAAAGGGTGTCAGGAGCTAGGGTGGTGGAAGCGGGGAGGGGAACAAAAACCATAAGTAGTATGGTATGGTAGGGATAGAACCGTGGATGGAAGATGAAAAGGTGAGGGGGAATATAGAGAATTTGATTGGGAAAGGGACAACGGTGATTAAAGTGGTAAGGGAGAGGAACGGGATGAAAATGGCGGTGGTGAGGGCGGAATGGGAAAAAGCGGTAGCCTTATTGAAAAAAAAGGAGATTCGATTGAGGTGGAACAGGGTAAGTATTATAGAGGGTAGAGAAGATGACAGATGCTTTGGATGTGGGATAAAGGGTTTACTGCTTTCCGTGTCGAATATTTGGCCTAGAAAATACAAAGATTGGATCAAGTGAAGGAGTGTGTGATTGGAAACACTTTGGTGATTACCTAAAGTCTCACGAATCTAGTCGACAGCACAAAGATTGTATGCTGAAATGGATTAATTTAGAGAATGGCTTAAAAAGCTGTTCCACTATTGACTCCTTGGCTCAGTCACAAATTAAACAAGAAAGGCAACGTTGGAGAGATATTTTAGAACGATTGTTTGCAATTATAAATTTTTAAGCATCTCACAATTTGGCCTTCAGGGGTCATAGAGAGAACTCAGGTTCGAGTAAGACAAGCGGCAACTTTATTGATTTAGTAAAGTTAATAGCTCGATTTGATCCCGTGCTGAGACTTCACTTAAAACAAGTAAAAGATAAAACGATTAATGACCACTATATCGGAAAAAATATTCAAAATGAGCTCATACAATTAATGGCAAGTCACATGAAAACTGAAATTGTTGAAAAAATAATTAATAATAAATATTACTCTATTATTCTTGATTGTACTCGCGACGTTTCTCAATTATTATACGATTTTTTGATACAAAAACAGCTGAAATTGAAGAATATTTTATTGGTTTTATAGCCGTCGAAAAAACCACAGCTGAGAGTTTGACTAATTATATAATCACAGAATTAGAACAGTTGGGTATATCATTGCAAAACTGCAGAGGCCAAGGTTATAATAATGGTGCCAATATGCGTGGTGAAAAAAGTGGTGTCCAAAAACGTATTATTGAAATTAATCCACTTGCTTATTTTTTACCTTGTGGGAGTCATAGCTGGAATCTCATCCTAGGAGATGCAGCATCGTCATCTTTTTTTGGTTTTCTATAAAGGTTGTACACTCTGTTTGCCGGCTCAAGTCAGAGGTGGGCTAATTTAAATGCTCATGTAAAATACTTATGGCTAAAACCAGTTTCTGAAACTAGATGGGAGTGCAGGGTAGCATCGGTGAAGGCCGTCAAATACCAACTATGCGATATATGTGATGCTTTAAAGGATTTAGAAGAAAATACAACAGATTGTCAGTTGGTCAGTGCATGCCATTCTATAGAAAAGGAAATAACTACCTACGAATTTGTAGTTTCACTTATCATATGGTAAGACATTCTTACAAAGATAAATGTTATCAGTAAAATGTGGCAAAGCGAAAACATGCACTCAGATGTGGCTATACAACACCTAGACGCATTCACAAATTGGCTCGATAATTATCGAGAAAATGGTTTTCAGCGGGAGAAATAGCCGAGGAAATTAATATTGACAGACAGTTTAAAGAAGTCAGAAGACGACGTAAAAAAAGGCATTTTGATTATGAAGGGGAAGATGAAGCTCATGAATTGAATGCGAAAGAGATTTTCAAAATAAACTATTTATATGTTAGTGTCGACAATGTGCGCGCAAGCTGCCATCCTAGATTTGAGGCACTTAAACATCATGAGAGCATATTTGGTTTCGTGTATAATATAAAAATATTAAAGAATTAGTGATAGTGAACTTTTGAAGCAATGCAGCGACTTGCAAATATCTATGACAGTAGGAGAATCATGTGATATTGATGGACATGAATTGTACGAAGAACTGAATATGTTCATCCGTGTGTATGGAGGAAACGATGACATTATCTCGGTGCTGAAATACATAATAGAAAAAAAAATTAACTGAAGTTTACCCCACTATCGAAATAGCGAGAATTATTACCACCACACCTGTTACGGTTGCGTCTGCTGAAAGGAGATTTTCGAGGCTTAAAATTATTAAAACGTATTTGAGGTATTCGATGACACAGGATCGGCTTTCAGCCCTTGCTATTCTTTCAATCGAAAATGACGTAGCTCATTCGTTAGATTATTGTGCTTTAATTAAAGATTTTAGTCTTAGTAAAAGCTGCAAACATCAATTTTGAAATTCATCATCTCTGTATTTGTTAATTTTGTAAATCTTTCAATGTAAGTAAAATATTTTAAAACTCAAATTTTATTTATTTGTATAGCTTAAGCATTTCTCGTCAAACATAACGAATACCCACCAAACAACCAGACCTACTTTCGCATCACATAGGTACTTTTTCGTAGGACAAAGGGCCTCGCAAAGACCTGCCGCCCGGAGCCTCGCTATGGGTAAGGCCGCCGCTGCTTATTCAAGAGAAATTGGAAAGTAGAGCAGCCTTCATGATAGGCAATAGAGTAGAATTAAATAGGTATTTGGCCAAAATTAGAAACTGCCTTATTACAGTGTTTTGCTGATAGACGAGATTCAGATTGTCTGATATAAGATTTGATAAGAGCCAAACCATACAAAGGTGAATATTTAATAGATTTTGGAAGTAGTCTTCAGTAAATTCGTATAGTAGTGTTATTCAAATAATAAGCAACGATCCAAATGTAACTACTGATTATATAAATTGCCAACCAAATAAATCAATATGATAAAACCGCGTTAAATACTTGGATTGCAGGCTGTTACGGAACGCTAAAAAATAACACTCTTAAGAAATCCCGCTACTTCAGAAGACGCTATGGCGTATGTCACAGAATTTGAAAATTTCGAGAGATTGTATGGCTCTTTACATGATAGAAATTTCTCACAAAATAGATTCAATACCTAATAAAGATAATACTAATAAACAATATCAACAGTCGCGAAATTTTCATAAAAATAATTCAAACTCAAATCAAAACTATAATGACTATCGAAATTTTGTACCAAATAACAGGCAAGTTAATTATCAACCACAATTTTGTAAAAACTATCCAACCAGTCAATCAAATATTGTACAGAATAGGGAACATTGCCCAATCAATCAATCAGTCAATACCTGTTCAATCTATTCCACAAAATAGGAGATATTTCACAAATCGACAGTATTTGGTCCACCCAAAAACGTCTTTAAACCAGATCCAAGTCAACAAAATCAGGTACCAAAACCTGTACCGATGTCAACAACGTCGCGAAACTTCAATCGAACTCAAATTCTAAACCGAAATTCGTTTCCGAAGAATTATTTGTGAACCAGTGTAGTAATTATATTCAGGTCACGATTCTTATCAATATAACGAATATGAGAAACAAACAACGAATATCATTTCGACGAAAATTTTCTGGCTGGTCCATCCCAATAGAAGATGTAGTAGAGATGAACGCGTTTAATGTTAATCCTTCATAGCACATCATACTAGGTATACTAGGCATACTAGGTATGTTAGTTTAATTCGTAAGTCAAAAAACGTATCCGAATAAAGTAGTATACTTCGGGTGGTAAATTCGAACGGACCGGGAAATTGTCGGGTTACAGCTTGCATTAAATTACAAGCCCCTGTTACCATTTATATAAACCAAAAATATTCGACAATACAGGGTGTCCCACTATAAAGTAGCATATTACTCGAGAATGGAAAAAGATATTGACGTGCACATTTCGCTAAACTTCTTATATTTCCTTAAAGTTTTTGTTGACATAGTTGCCAAATTTATATTTTTTCCCGAAAGTGCCGAAAAAAATTAACTATTTTGAAGCGAAATTAACCGTTTTTTTTTAATTCAATACCTTATATTTTTTAAAACCATCTTAAAGTCCCTTCTCATTCTCAAATGTTTAGGGGAGGACCTATTTTTTATGAAACCATGTCAAGAACTGCCAAACGTAAATTATCACATGTCATTTTAACAGCTTGGAAACATTATAACTTGAAAATGAGACAAGGGATTATTGAGCGGCTTTCACTGAAATTCTTAAAAAATTTTGAATTTTTTCTTAATACCGTTGCCAAGTCTCAAAAAATGTCCAAAATTTTGGTAAGAAAGTTGCTTTTTGTTAATTTTCAAGGAAAATGTGCGTTGGTAAAAATATACCTGACATTAACAAACGTCGAATAAGTTATTTATAAGAACGAACATAGTCAAATTTATTAATCGAGAATGTTTAATTTACAGAAAAGTCTACGTGTGTCGTATTACGAAAAATAAATGCTGAGCAAAAAATTAAAAGAAGTGACCAGAAGCAGATTCAGTGCCACTTTTGACAGAAATCTGCCCATACACGAAAATCTATATTAACTTGGGTACAATAATTTACAGAATCGCGAAAACTAGAGAGGAAGAAAACATTTTGAACAATCAATTTTATTTAGATATAAGAACAAGGAATTAAACATAACTTCATAAAACAGATCAAAACAAAAAAAATCATTATATTTAATAAATAGGTTGTTGTATGTGACTTCCATCTGCATCGCTACATAATCTTAATCTCAGCCAAAAATTACTGAACGCATTTTGCAGCCAAGGCACATTTTCGTAAAAAATTAGCAAAAAATAACTTTTTTACCAAAATTTTTCACAACTTTTGAGACCTGGCAACGGCGTTAAGAAAAAATTTAAACATTCTTAAGAATTTCAGTGAAAGCCGCTCAATAATCCCTTGTCTCATTTTCAAGTTTTCAAGCTGTTCAAATATGATAATTTACGTTTGGAAGTCCTTGACATGGTTTCATAAACAATTAAATATTTCTCTGAAAACTTGAGGATGAGCCAATGATGTATACATTTTTGGAAAGGAGAAGAGAGGGACTTTCAGATGGTATTAAAAAATATGGGGTGTTGTATTTAAAATAAACTGACAATTTCGCTTCAAAAAAGGTCATTTTTTTCGGCGCTTTCGGGAAAAAATATACATTTGGCAACTATGTCAACAAAAACTTGAAGGAAATATAAGAAGTTCAGCGAAAACTACACGTAGATATCGTTTTCCATTCTCGAGTAATGAGCCGTCAAAATGTGTTACTTGATAGTGAGATAGTACCACAACTACCTTAAGTGGAAAGATAAATATTACCATTTACTTTATATTTTGTTGATTTTTTCGGCAGATGGAATTGAAAGATGAAACAAAAATTGGAAACACTTATAGAACAGATTTACTGAAAATCTATCCATGTCAAAACATTTCTTGTTAAGGAGAAGTTTCAATTTGCATTAAAAAAAAAGCAATATATCAACTCACGTTTATGTATGTTACCAGCATCGGAACCGTTATTTTCCGATTTATTGGAATCGTCGTCGGATGATTTTGATTTTTGATTCTCCGTACTGATGTCGACGGCTTCCTGACTATGTAAAATATCGTCACGTTTTATATTATGTCTTGACCCTCGGCGTTTTTTTCTTTTGCGACCTCGTCGACGTCCTCTATCTTCCAGCGAACCACGTCCTACAAACGAGTTTTTATTAAATTTAGAGCTATTTAAAAAAATGTTCGCACGCCACTGGACTAGTTTTCAGCAAATCTTTATGAACTCGAAACATTCTTTTGTATTTTTTTTTCAACAAAATTTTGTTATCCTATATCCGCAATTTGGACCCACACTGTACCTACCACGATATTATGAATAATTACAGTGATATTATTCCATTACTTTGCGAGATTATTTGTTTTGTTGACTTGCCCGTTTTCAAAAATAATGGACAGTAGTTACAAAGTAATCGAAGCTAAGCATTTCTAGTTTGGTACAATAAGAATAAATAAATAAAAAATGTCACGACATTTTCATTTTGATAAATTATAAAATATGGAAACTCAAATTCATATCTGTCTCATTAGAAACTTGAATGAATAGAGCAAAATTTACCAGAGCAGTAAACAATACTAAAAAATTTGAATATATCTGGAGATTTATTTTATAATGCAAGTATTGGACACACATTTAAGATAATCCAACAAGGTGGTGTTAGTGAGAGTTAGAGAAATTTCACCGGTATCTGTTACTTGTCTGTACATTGGTCAGAAATTATTTATATAATTAAGAGAAAAAAGGTTTTTATTGCATCAATCAAATTTTTTTTTTCAATTATTCGACTAATTTCCCCCGAAAACGGCTCCTGAAATTTTTACATAGAATGAATATTTCTCAAGTTATTGTTATTCATTTTTTTTCACTCACAATACCGGGAAACCAATCATATGAACACCAAAAATAAGGCGGAAAATATTGTTTGGCTTCCCAAGGGCGAAAAATTCTTAACGTCACGATATTGTGGTATTTCACCAACTGTCACTGCTGCTTGTTGGTCTTATTATCAAAATTACTTTCGCACGATAGTTTTAGAATCCGACTACATGAAATGCGTTGTATTATTATAATATGATTTCCAGTGTGCCAGGCGAATTGTAATATTTGATTAAAATACGGAGCAATAAACATTTCACTCTTAATACGATTCCGAAAAAAATTGAAATCAACAGACGTCATCTTGAGCAAAATTCGAAAAATTCAAGGAAACAATAGTTATAGATCCATATCGATGCTATCTCAAAACGACAGACTGATATCCTCAATAAGTGGAATTCCAAATATCTTAGCCCACACTTTCTACCTTTTTGGAATACAAAAACTCAGTTGACTGCAACTTTCCAATAATAAACGATAACTCTTATCTAAATTATTCGATAACTTACCAAGAGTTTTATTTTTGTCTGATGATATTCTATATTTATTTTTGAAAAACCTTCCCTACAATGCTAAACAAATTCTTTTAGAGCGCTTTGATAACATATTCTTTCAAGAAGAATTCCCCAGACTTTGGCGTCAATCAATACTCATACCGATTCCTGAACCAAACAAACCAAAAATCGAACCGACTTCCTATCGTCCCTTTTCAGTCACAAGCTCCTGGAAAAAGTTATAAACTATAGACTAACGTGGCATTTGGAATATGAGAATATCCTTATACCCAATCAAAGCGGCTTTCGTAGACGGAGAAGTACTACTGACAAATTAGTAGGTAACACTCGAATCTGAAATTCATGAGGCTTTCCTAATCGATCAAAAATTGATAGCCATATTTTTAGACTTAAATAAAGCTTTTGACGATGAAATGAATTTTTTGGGTCTCACTTTTGATTATAGGTTAAAATGGGAAACACACTTAGCAAATTTACAACGATTATGTCAACCAAGAATAAATTTACTCCAAGTTCAATCAAACAGTACTTGGGGTTCAGACACTACAACCTTATTCAGTCTATACAACTCATTGATAAGAAGCAAGCTGGACTATGGAGCTATCTGCTACGAAACAATCAACAAAACTTTGCCAAAAAAATTAAACTCCACCCAATTCACTACAATGAAAACAACAAATGAACAATGAATGAATGAAAACAACTTTCTTATTATCTCTGACTCATTAAGCACCCTAACAGATCTGAAAAATGTATACCCATCACACCCGATCTATGAACTCGTGAAAAAGGAACTTTATAAAACAACTCGTCTTTATGGGTTCCATCACACATGGGAATAAGAGTTAACGAGAAAGTTGTTTCCTTAGCCCTAAAATCAACTTCCACTGATAATTTACCCCTCCTTACAAAATTTCTCCACACCAATCACAGATCCTCAATAAAAAAAATTCATATACCAAAAATGGCAATTCATTTGGGAAGAAACTGGATCCAATTTGAGACAAATTGTGCCCGAAACTGAATCCAAACTCCCACTACTAAATAAAAGAAAATAACAAGTTATAGTAAACTGTTTAAAAATTGGACATACATGCATAACACATCAACATCACTACTTAACAATAGAAACCGCACCCTTATGTCAAACATGTCAGACTCAACTCACTGTAAAGCATCTACATTCTATAATTGCGACGTCCATACTACCTAGTCTATTTGGTATGTGAATAATTAAGTTCTTTTGAAGCAAAAAAGTACGAGATCTATACCTTTTTTGAGACATACACTCTTGCAAACCTGTCGAAATATGTGTGGAAGTGAGGAAAACAATTTCCTTTTCGGCATAATTACCTGGAGACGCACAGGTATCATCGTCATAGTCGTAGACGTCGTCTTCTTCTTCGTCGTCTTCTTCTTCGTCGTCTTCTTCTTCATCGCCTCCGTCTGTTTCACTCAGATCAGAATGCCTTCTTCGTCTTTTAGGTGTTCGCCTTTTAGGTCTTCGCATTTTATTTTTTTTACTTCTTTTTCTTCGAACTTTCTCCCCCAATTCACCTGCCAAATAAAAGGAAAAAACAAGTTATATTATACCGTTTGAAAATTGGACATACATCCATAACACATCAACATCACTTAACAAAAGAAACCGCACCCTTATGTCAAACATGTCAGACTCAACTCGCAGTAAAGCATCTAAATTCTATAACTGCGACGCCCATACTACCTAGTCTATTTGGTATGTGAATAATTGAGTTCTTTTGGAGCAAAAAAGTACGAGATCTATACCTTTTTTGAGTCATACACTCTTGTAAACCTGTCGAAATGTGTGTGGAAGTGAGGAAAACAATTTCCTTTTCGGCATAATTACCTGGAGACGCACAGGTATCATCGTCATAGTCGTAGTCGTCGTCTTCTTCTTCATCGCCTCCGTCTGTTTCACTCAGATCAGAATGCCTTCTTCGTCTTTTAGGTGTTCGCCTTTTAGGTCTTCGCTTTTTATTTTTTTTACTCCTTTTTCTTCGAACTTTCTCTCCCAATTCACCTGCCAAATAAAAGGAAAAAACAAGTTATATTATACCGTTTAAAAATTGGACATACATCCATAACACATCAACATCACTTAACAAAAGAAACCGCACCCTTATGTCAAACATGTCAGACTCAACTCACAGTAAAGCATCTAAATTCCATAACTGCGACGCCCATACTACCTAGTCTATTTGGTATGTGAATAATTAAGTTCTTTTGAAGCAAAAAAGTACCAGATCTATACCTATTACGAAAATTTTGAGACATACTGTCTTGTAAACATGTCGAACTATGTGTGGAAGTGATGAAAACAATTTCCTTTTCGGCATAATTACCTGGAGAGGCACAGGTATCACCGTCGTAATCGTCTTCTTCATCGCCTTCATCCGTTTCACTCAGGTCAGAATGCCGTCTTCGTCTTTTAGGTGTTCGCCTTTTAGGTCTTCGCTTTCTATTTTTCTTACTTTTTTTTCTTCGAACTTGTTTCCCCAATTTACCCCCCGAACTCAATTTCTGCATTGTTTTGAAAATACTATAATCTTTTTGATTCATACCCAAAACGTATTTTCCATTCTTAGATTTTATAAATCCGTTCGATATACCATGTTTTAGGGCTTGATTAATCTATAAAAATATTTATTAATTACATTATATTTATCAGGCCTGTTCGTAGAGCAGTCCAGAAGGGTTAGAAACAAGACGACTCACGCGAAGTGGATGAACACCGTTCACTCACAGTGAGTATCTGCGCATGAATCGTCCAGTTTCCAACCACTGTGATTACACTACGAACAAACCTATTATAAATATATCGATCGTGATGCTACAATACTAACCTGACTTGAATTATTTTGGATTCTTTTATTTAGAATGCGCTCCACCTGATCTATGATGTTATTTTCGGTCGAACCTTTGGCCTCTTCAAGAGTATATATAGCTGCTAGAACTTCGTTGAACAGACGAGGATGTAAAGGTCCTTTTTTGGGGTACATTTTTCAACTGAATAAATTAATGAATCGTTAAAGGTGAAAATTTTAATATTTTGTTCAAAAATATAATAAACTGAGCTTACCTTTTCACATAAATTTGTTTAAATCACGAAAAAACCGAAAATTCCTTGTGAAAACCTTATTTGTAAAAAAAAAATTCGTCAATTTTGACAACTTCCAAATGTAAAACAAATTTCTTTTTGTTTCAAAATTGTTATAGCAACTAAAACTAGGTAATGTGATAAAAATTACGTGAAAGAGTTGGTTGACTGACGTTAGTCTCCGCTGCGCCGACATGTTAAAGTCACCAGTAGCACATAAAAAAACGCAGTTGTTGTTTACGTAATTCATCATTATATCTGACAGATGACAATCGAGACCACTTGAAATGTCTTCAATCACTGACGCTGTTAATAGTGCAGTCAATACTTTATTAGTTAATTATCACATTCTAAATTGATTTCTATTTATTCGTCCATTTCTTTAATAATTCGCTAGAACCGCTTCAAATCTTTACTTTTTTGAGATTAAGCTGTCATTTTATAACTTTGCAACTTTGTTTTGATGCAACAGTAATAAATGAACCCGTCATTTCTTCAATCTGAAATCCACCAATGAATATAATAACGCAGTTGGTGAATTGGTGGATCTACCCATACTGGTGAATAAAAAAACATTTCAATCCAGATGAGACAGGTGTACGGGCTTCGGTAAAGTTCAAGACCCTCTAGAATTCACATTTTTTTTAAATTTCTATCACAAAGCCCTATTACTATACAACAGTTTGAGAAAAAAAAATCCTGGATAAGATGCACTTTTGGAAGAATAAACTGCAAACAAAATTAGTTAAAAGTCGCCATTTTTTCATTTCAGACAAAAAAGTCATTCAATTTGACATTTACGTCTAGGTAATATAGATGGTCACAAATTTAAGAATGAGGGTTAAATGTTGCCAGTTCTCACTTTCGTAACTCTTGACTGCTTGTGGATCTTTCACCTATGGCTGTATGCACCGTTTATAGTACTAAACCCGCTAAACTGAACTGGTTTAAATAGTTAAACGCCTTTAATATTGCCTTGGTGTGCATCGAACGAAGATTAGTTGAACCTGAAAGAAGCTTGACAACGTTGAAAAATGTAGGGACTTTTTTGTGTGAAAAACATTCGTTGGTGACAATACTTGACGTTATTTTAGTTTACAGTTACGTAAGTGACGGTTGTTATTTGAATTCCGAATTACATATTATAATATTTCATTGATAAAACATGCAACAATTTAAATAATTAGAATCAACAACTTTTTTTTTAAAGTCTCCTCATCAAAAATGTAATTAACCTTTTATGAGACATTGACAGAAGTCACACGTGTGACAAAAACAGTTTAAAGTTAATCCCACAATATTAAGCGTTTAAGTCATGGAGACTAGACAAGGAGATCGAACGAAAATTGACAAAATCTGTTCTCAAAATCGTCTATCTAAGCAGTTTGTTTTTCACCGCATCGTCGCGCATTGTAACTCGTGAACCGTTTTAATACTGTAACGACAATAACCTTACTTTTCATATTTGACAGTAGGCAAATACTTAGTAAATATTACTTGTGAATATTAAGAACTAGAAAATTGAAATTATTAAAAAAATTTGTACGTTGTTGAAATTTATTGCAATAGTGTTTGGTAGTGTAGATTATTTAAAACGAAGACGTGAATTGAATTCAAGTGCACCACCACTGATTGCACAAATTACTAAATAACTAATATCGCAGTGAGTGTCATGTAACTGTCATTATTAAACGAGCGTAGATGAGTTTGTATGGTCTTTCAACAAAATGTATATAAAATCGGAAGATATATTATGACATATTCACAAATACCACGTTTGAAGAAATCAATTCAAGATATTTACTGATAAATTACTTAGTTTTACTTAAGTATTTAAATGATTAAAATAAACTGTCTTAACTACCTCTTAACTCAAATATAATTAAACTTTGACTTACCTTTGACGTGTTCATGTTTATTATGTTTTGTTTGTATACACGTGTTGAGTTTTGAAGTTTCCAGGTTAAGCAACGTTTAGAAATCGCCTAGCAACACCAATGGTTTCCAGACGAGTCTCCCGATAAGTTCCACTATTAATATATCGCTAACAGTGTCAGTCTTAAAACACGTGCCATGGTTTCATATTTTCAACAATAAACTGCCGCTGTTTAATACAGGGTGGATTATTATCAAAACGAGGTGAAGGGTGAAATTTTTTTTAGCTAAAATTTTCCCGACTTTAGCATAACTGAAACCAGTTACATGAAAACTTTTTTATGCTTTATATTTTTATATTTTAAACACTTTTTTAAACATAAACACGCAAAAAAACTCCTGCGGAAATATGTGATTTTCAATTTTTGACAAAATTTTGTAATCTTCGGAATAACTGAAATCAATTACATGAATCAGGTGGGGCCGGCACCGCTTTGATTACAATACATCAAAGTGCCGCAGCGGAGTGACACTACTAGGTGTTATATGTACAGTGGTTGAGCCCTGCAATTAAATCAAAACGTGTTTCTGCTTTGCAGTATGTATAAAATGTGCGAAATGAGACAACATACTCAGAAAAAATATTTATTAAATGAAATATTCAATGTCAAATGACATTTTTAAAAGTAAATTTTATTAAAATTATCGGAGATACGGTTAGTAATGCAAGACGTTAATATTTTATATGTGGTAGGCATGTTATGGGTCTATACTGCGTAGGATCGTGAGTTTGTTGCGTTTTGGGAAGCAAGTGGGTCGAACCCAGTGTCAGAAATGGTGGTGTATCTTCTGGATGTTGCAGAATATGTAAAAATGATCTTGCCATTGCTTCATGCAGACTGTCAAACTTCTTATACCAGAAGTTTTGGACATGGTCAAATCCTGGTGTCTTCCAATTACTGGTGCTCTTTATAGCTTCGGTTACCTCGCTTGTTGTCAAGTTAACGAAAGGCATTAGTTCAATGTTTATTTTTTCCTCCTCAATTCTTATCCAGTGAGCGTTGGATTTATGTTCGACAGGGTTCGACCATAATGAAGACCATTAGTCCGTTAGCTCATCTTTATTTGGGAGACTTTGGTTGTGATTGTTTACTGTACCGCTTAGTTGCATGTAAAATAACTTCTGATATGTCAGTTGTAGCAGATCCAGGAACATCATCAAATTTATCATCGTCACATAGTAAACTTTCGTTTATGTCTTCGTCGTCCTTGTCACTTTCAATACAGACTTTCATTTCAACGTGTTTAATTTTCTTCTGTGTCCGTGGAGCAGATTTTCTCTTGTGACTCTGTGACTGACTAAGGTGTTTTTTGTATTTTGGCAACCAGATATTGGGGGTTGCTGCCTGTCGTATTATGTAGCTGTAATTAACTGAGAAAGGTTTTTAAAATTTAATGAAGGGCTTGTGTTATGGGATGTCGACGATTGAACGTCATTGTAGACAGCTTCGTCATTCATATTTTCTGCCGCAACAAATAAATCGTCTGAAAACCTTGCTGTATCAAGGTGACATATACCACTGGATTTAAAACCGGCAACCGCTTTTTCGATATTAACAACTTGAAGGTATGCTACATTAAAAAGTTCAGCTAGATCGAATGCTGTTACTTTGTACTGTTCGATACCGGAACAAATTTTAGATTTGATAAATAAGTTACACTGCCTACTAAAGCACTTTTAAGTGTGTGGGGTGCGATGCTTAGCATTACTATTGAATGTTCTTTGCAGAATAGGTATATCTGTAATGAGATATGGCTGGAGTGATTATAAAGTATGAGGAGTATTGGATTTTCTGCAGACGATTACACTTTGGACTGAAAATGTTTTAGCCACATGAAAAATACTTCCTCGCTGCTCCAGTCATTCTTAGTGCAAGTATAAATAGCTCCCGTTGGCCCATTTTTATCTAAGAGTGGTGACATTATTTTTCTGTTAAAGACAAATAGTGGGGGTATGTAGCCGCCAGCTGGATTCATCGAATAGTTACAGTTTTCCGCGTTTCCCTGGAGCGATGACACCAAACTGCTTAACCCCAGTTGACCCTTAACGTTTTTTTGTTTCTGTAGGTACATTTGAAATGCCCGTTTCGTCGACATTGTAAATTCTGTCAGCTTGGAATTTATGTTTGTCCATCAGTAGTAGATTGCGTTTGGCAGGAGAGTTTCTGGAGGGATATTTGGAACAGAATTTTAAATGACATGATTTTTAATCATAAATATTTGCGGTTGTATTAGGTGCTGCTGATTCACGGATTTGAGAAACTCCCCCAAAAATAGTTATCATGATTTTTCATTTTGTGGATAATCCAGTAGAAATAAAATCTTATTTCATTCTTCAGGTTGATACGTTTGCCTCCGGACAAACAATGGACATGGGAGAACTAGTTTCTATTCCTGCTAAGGCAATGGTTTCACCAATACAAGCTTTCCTATCAGTAGACTCCGTTTCACATAAGAAGAAGCAACTTGATGTTCGCCTTCCCTGTTGCGCACGAATCAAAATCGACCTTGAAACCTTGTAACGACCGTTTCATGTCATTGGCGTTTCCGAAGTTTTTCTTGCCGACAGCCATTTTATTGTTGACATTTGAGGTTGTGTTTGAAGCAATCATTTACTGTCGAATATTTTTGATTTTTGAATATTTTAAGACGTTTACCTAGTTTATCTGTGAGTGTTGTGTGTTTTATTTGATCTAAAACCATGCCTCCAAAAAAAGTTGTTGGTGTTAAAGGAAAAATTATCCACGGTCAAGGCCGACAGATTCTTAAAAACGTAGCAACGTTTATGGAGTCCGAAGTCGAACATGGAATTCAAATTCCTTTAAAAAAGCATCGGTAAGTAAAATAAAAAAGTATAATAATCTAATATATTACTCCTGGCATTCAGATTGTTATAAAATATATGAAAAAGTGTACATTACTTCAAAAATAAATGAATTCTGCTAAGTAATTTATATGGGTCTGCTGTGATTTATATGGTTCTAATACTAATGCCTATTAATCAATAATTATCTCATACACATGAAAACAATACGTCTTTGTATATTTACAGCACGTTTTTATATAATGCATTTCTTTGATTTGTAAAATATATATATATCTTGATCTGGATTTCATTTGTTGGAAAAGCCAAATCAATACATTTAGTTTTACAGTGAAAATATGTACCTATTGCTGATTTGTAATAATTATTATATTTTTAAATTGCAGAGAGCGAACTTTAAAACCTACTGGGGTGAGTAGAAGTACTTACACCAGAATTAACAATGAATCCTCAGCTATTGAAAGTGGAGCATCTACATCCCTTAGATGTCCTCGAATAAATAGATCTAGGAAAAAAAAGGTACTGGATGCACTAAATTTTGGAGAATTGCAAAGAATTCGGGATATCATTTATAATTTTTACATCCTGGAAAAAAGAGCTCCTACTTTAACATGTAAGTTTGATTAAAGTATAATAAAGGTACTGAACTTAATTACAAGAAACTTTTGTCAGTTCACTTTTAGTATGAGTTTTTACGCTAGGGCTAGAATTACTTTTAATAACTTAATAGATACATAATTTTTTATTAAAATATATTTATTTTTTCTAGGCATTTTGCAGAAAGTTCACATTGTTTTACCTGAGTTCACTATAAGTAAAACTTCTTCTAAAAAGTATGGGCTTTAGGTAAGTAGTTTTTATTAGTTATTGGAGTATTTGAAGGGAAAATAATGTTGAGAATGAGGAAAACTGTGAAATGGGTAGAACAAATTCAGAACAAAAATGAAAATAAAGCTACAATAGGCATGGTAAAATTGAAAATACTAAAAGGTAACATGCATAACTATTTATTTGAAAATATTGTATCTGTTGTAGATGGCAGTGCACAAAAGATAACAGGAAGGTGATTATGGAATCGCATGATATTCGCCATAAGAGAATTACTATCTTAGAAAATATTATTAAATATAGAACCGAAGGATGGAATATTGTGTATACCGATGAAACATACATTCACAGCTCCCATGTGCAATCCAAGGGATGGTACGATATATCAGAGAAAGGTTTGAAAAAGCCAATCTCAAAAGGGAGGAGACTTGTGATTGTGCATGCAGGTGGAGAAAAGGGATTTATTCCTAATGCCCTATTAATTTTTCGTTCAGGTTTGTATTAATTATATATACTTATCGAAAAGTGATATTTTGTAAGTAACTGTTGTCCCATATATTTGTAAAGACTTCACTTATATCAGATATAACCTGTTTCAACTTAATTTAGAGAAATACAATTTTTAAACGTGGTGATCTTAATTCTATAAAAGGAAATTTATACTATTGTCACTTACAAACAAGTAGTGTATCATTGGGTTTTAAAACAATATCTAACAAAAAATAATTCCAACAGTCCAATAAGACAAACACAATTAACTATTTCTCATACGACATATTGTTAACGTAAGCCTCGATGAAATTTATTATTTTTTTTAGGTTCTAAAAGTGGAGATTACCATGATGACATGAAACATTCAAACTTTATGAGGTGGGTTCAGGAACAACTATTACCCAATATGCCTCAGAAATCAGTTCTGGTTGTCCATGATGCCAGTAAAACAAAACCCGTTTTATATGAAGCAATAAAAACATTTCGCTTAGGCATTCCTTTTTCCTATAAATTGGACTGTTTATTGGAGGAAAATGGGCATAAAGTTTTTCGGTTGCCACCTTATCATCCGGAATTCAATCCAATAGAAAAAATCTGGGCACTGGTTAAGAACTGGGTGGCAGTGCATAATACCACATTCAAACTGGATGATGTGGAGAATTTAGCCAGGAAGAAATTTTCTGAGGTATCTGTTTAAGAATGGTGTTCTATTTGTGAACGTGTAAAGAAATGCGAATCAGAATGGATTAAAAAAGAACACATTTTTGATGATGTTGTAGATTCTCTCAAGTTTAATGTGAATACAGGATCGTCCGATGAATCTACTTCAGAGGATGACTATAGCAGTGGCAACAGTAGGAGTAGTGACTCTGAAAGCAATTAATAGCACAAGTCTGCTAGAAGAAATTACCTCAATTTTCTTTCAGCACACATAGATTCTAGGCAAAAATATTTAAAATATTGTGAGATGGTTAAAATTGCTGATTAATA